>QLTV01003479.1:1567696-1589714 GCA_003457575.1 Thermophis baileyi
TGCGAGTGAGGGGGGTGGGGGGAGCTAAGGCGGGGGCTAGGAGCTGCGCATCCTCCCGGCGGGAGGTGGGAAAGGTTTTGCGGGCACTGCGTGCGGCTCCACCCTCTGCCTTCCTGGCTGGGCTCCGCAGCTGAGGGGCGATGGAGCAAACTGTGCGTGGCTGGCGGCATGGCTTTCGCCCGTCTCCTTCTGGGAGCGGCGCTTCTGTTTCTCGGGCCGCTTTCCGAAGCCGGCAGCTCTGCGGCCAGCCGCTCCGCTTCTCCATCTTATTTGTCGGCGGCCTCTCGGGTTCCGCTGCCGCCACCGCACTCCCCACTGTTCCACCCTCACCAGCCCGGCCGGCGGCAGCTCTCTCCCCCCCCGCACCTCAGCAACGCCAGCCGGAGAAGCTCCTCCCCGCTGGGAAATACTGTTCCCTGGCCGGCGGCTACCGAGGTGGGGGGGCAGAGAGCGCTGCCACTGGCCGGGGAACAGTGGTTCCCAGCGGGGAGGAGCCGAGGCATGGCCGCGCGTTCGGAGCTTCTCCGGCTGGCGTTGCCGAGGGGGGGGGAGAGAGAGCTGCTCCGGCCGGGGAACGTTGGAACCCATCAGGAAAAGGAGCAGAGCTACCAGCCATCCTGGGGCTTCCCTGTCTCCCTGCCCGAGCGGGCTTCTGCTGCATCCCAAAGCCTCTGATGGGGAGGGAGGGAGAAGCCCCAGCCCGCTGTTCCTGCCCCCTCAATCCCTCGCGCTTGGCGGTGGCTGTTCTCACACTGCCATTTCCATGGCGGGTGCACAAACAGCGGGCTGGCGGAATGGGACAGTTCGTCTCGTAGCCTTCCTCCCTCTTTCTCTCTTCCCCCCACCTCCTCTCCTCTTTCCCCCCCCCCCGCTTTGGAATGCGGATAAAGAGGTGCCCTAAAGCGTGCCCTAAAGCGTGGAATTCTGCAATTCGATTCCTGATGAGGAATCCTGATGATTCCTCATCAGGAATCTGATGATGATGGGAGAAAACTTTTAGAAAAACTCAGGACTTCTGGAAGAAGCAAGTTTTTTTAAAAAGCAAAAGCGTCGCTTTCACTTCTTGTTCTGTGGGTTTTAGTCCCAAGAAAATGCCACTGTCCCTTTCGAACAGCTTGGAAAAAACTGGGATCAAACAACCTCCGAGTCCCAAATCCTCAAAAACAAAACAATAATAAAAGAAAACCCAAAAGGGGGGGAGGAAGAAGCCCACGCTAGAGGAAATGGCGGGGGCGGGGGTGGTGGGCTTCCCCTACAGAATGGGTGTACTAGATGGGTGTATCCCTACTAGAAGGGGCGATTGCGGGCATTCCACTGGACAGAAGGCGCATATTTAGGTCGGATGCCGAAGCACCCTCTCTGACTTTCTCTTTGTGGCGCGTGTGTCCATCTCGTTCCTAGATTCACACGCAGCGGGGAGAAGCTACGCGCGTTGAAGCTGCTGTAGCGGAAGTGGGGGGGGCGGGGGGCTTCCCCTACAGAATGGATGTACTAGATGGGTGTACCCCTACTAGAAGGGATGATTGCGGGCATTCCACTGGACAGAAGGCGCATATTTAGGTCGGATCCCGAAGCACCCTGACTTTCTTTGTGGCGCGTGTGTCCATCTCGTTCCTAGATTCACACGCAGCGGGGAGAAGCTACGCGCGTTGAATCTGCTCAGGAGCACACACACACACACACATTCCACAGATCTTACATGTTCACGGAGCATCGTGATATCCCCCCCAATCTTTCAAAAAAGAAAAAAGAAAAAAGAAAAGAAACTACGATGACAAGGTTATGACTTTCGAGGAAAGATTACGCCTTTATTTTATTTTATTTTATTTTATTTTTGCCAAAGGAAGAAGCAAGCGAGGGAAAGAGGGAGGGACGGGGGTTGATAGGCAGATGGGTTAGGGCTCCGGTCGGACAGGGGCAACCCTTCCCACCAGCGGGGATCTGGAACGGGGGAGAATTGGCCATCTCCAGCCTGCTACCCCGCCAGCAGGACCACTGGAGTGAGAGGCGCGGGGGCTGAGCGTTGCCTGGGCTCTCTTATTGATCCTCGAAATCCCCACCCCTTTTTTTTACCCGTTCGCATCTGCTCTTGTCAAGAACTGCACCTGACAGAGGCCTGACCCCCCCCTCTCCCTTCCTCCCCCCCTCTCACACACACACACACACACAGATAGGCTCACGGGCGCGCGCACGGTTTTCCCCTCTCCCCTTTCTCCTCCCTGGCCTCTGCGCCCCCCCCCCCGCTCGCAAACGCCCCTTCCTGCATCACATTAATTGTTCCACTGTTATTTATTTGGTCCCGGCTGCTAGCAGGATGCTTCCCCCATCCCCTTTCTTGACATTTCTCCCTCCCCCCCACCGGCAGCTTCTCAGGGAAGCCCCAGGATGGCTGGCAGCTCTGCTCCTTTTCCTGATGGATTCCAACGTGCCCTCTCGCCCCTCGCAGCCAGCAGAAGGAGAAACCGCCGCCGGCGAGGAGAGAGGGAGAAACCCCAGCCCGCTGTTCCTGCCCCCCCCACCCCCTCGTGCTTGGCGGTGGCTGTTCTCACACTGCCGTTTCCATGGTGGGTGCAGGAACAGTGGGCTGGGGTTCCTCCCTCCCTCCCTGCCAGAGGCTTCTCCTGCTGGCTGCGCGGGGCGAGAGGGCACGTTGGGACCCATCAGGAAAAGGAGCAGAGCTGCCAGCCATCCTGTGGCTTCCCTGAGAAGCCGCCGGCGGGGAGGGAGGGAGAAACCCCAGCCCACTGTTCCTGCACCCACCGTGGAAACGGCAGTGAGAGAACAGCCACCGTCAAGCGCGAGGGGGTGGGGGGAAGGAACAGCGGGCTGGGGCTTCTCCCTCCCTCCCCACCAGAGGTTTGGGGACGCAAGCCTGGGCAGGGAGACAGGGAAGCCCCAGGATGGCTGGTAGCTCTGCTCCTTTCCTGATGGGTTCCAACGTGCCCTCTCGCCCCTTGCAGCCAGCAGGAGAAGCCTCTGGCAGGGAGGCGAGCTCCCCCCAGGAGGACCGGAGGAGAGCGCCGTAAGCAGTAAGAGGCGCGCCGGCTGGGAATCGGTCATGCTCCCTTGTGGCGGAAGATGGTTGCACCAACCCTTGCTGGTGCTAACGGCCATGCTGGACGCTGCCCGGAGCGCAAGGCTGGCAGGAGGAGGAGGAACAGCAGCGGCAGACAGTTCGCGCTGGCAAAGTTTGGTGCAGGAGGCTTTCCAGGCCCAAAACGGGCCGGGACGGTCATGCACGAGTGGCGCATGCGCAGGGATGCACGCATGCGCAGTGTGGGGCGCATGCGCGGGGAGCGTGGGCGGGGCCGGGCGTGCACGCATGCGCAGGTGGGGTGCGCATTGCATTGTGGGTGCCGGCACGCGCGGGTGCTATCGCACGCGTACACACACACTTTTGGCACGCAACCAGAAAAAGGTTCGCCATCACTGCTATATCATATGCCACATATGATTAAGAATCAAATACTAGGGTTTCTTCCTTCCTTCATTTTGTGTTGTATCTATTTAAATAATAAACAGAACAAGGACTGTATGGGATTCTTTTATATTGAAGATCCAAATGTTTTAACTGACTGACTGACTGACTGACTGACTGACTAACTAACTAGAATAATAGGACTGTGCATGCTTTTAAAATGGTTAGGAAGAAGTGCTTTATACCTCAGGTGAGCACAGCATCTTCCTGTTACTTATCAAAACAAGACAATGCTATAAAATGTGTGTGTCTATGCCTTTGATTCAGTGTTGACTCCTAGTGAATGCCTGGACATATCTGTGCAGAAAGCAGACCAAGAACTCATGATTTCACCCTTCTAATTCAGGGTCTTTAACCGCTACACCAAACTGGCTCTTTAAAACGAGTAGACCTATTAAAGACAATATGTGTAACTTGATGAAGATAGTAGGAATGGATTGTTAAGGGAAGAAGTATGCAACTTAATCCTGAAAAAGTAGATAGCATGAGAAAGAAGTTCCAAATAACCCCACCTTAATTCTGTTTGGCATAAGATGAAGAAGACAGAAACTCTGACATCTTTTAAAATTCTGTTACTATGATGCCCTCCAGTAATAAGTACTGTTCCTAAAATCCTTGGGTTTTCTGGCCTGTCCTACCTTGATGGATGATTTCAATCTTGTTCTCTAGCAGTTCTTCCAAAGAAGCAGGCCCTGCCCTCATAAATAATTAAATACAGGAATAAAGATATTTTTTGAGGCTCTTAAAGGAGTTATAGGCAACAGAGCAACAAATAAACAAAACTCCTCAAGAAAAATGTATCAGGTACATGTAGGGGTTTAATCTTTACATAAAGAAACAGGTTTTTAGTCTCAGAGCAAAGCTAGAGTCTAAGGTTGAAGGGTTCCCTTCAGAAGTTGTGACTAGAGCTTTTTAAGAAGAGATTGGAGAACAATTTATTTGGAATGATATAAGGTTTCCTGCTTGGGCACGGGTTGGACTAGAAGATTTTCAAGGTCCCTTCCAGCTCTGTTATTCTGTCTTCTATAAATCAATTTTGGTTCAACATGATTACTCTTATCACATGTGCCAACTTTAAAAAAGATGAATTTTGGCTTTGTGGAAAGTCTATGGTGAATGTTAAGGTTTACTCTTTAGTATGTTCTTTATTAATTAATTCTGTCATTTTCCAGACTGCCAGTGGTAATGTGGAAGCAAAAGTAGTATGCTTTTACAGACGACGAGACATCTCCAATAGCCTCATTATGCTTGCAGACAAACATGCAAGTAAGTTGTTTTTTATTTTATTTAGAAACAAATAGCATGAATTATGCATTCTTAAAATAATATTTTGTGTCTGTCTATATGAACTCACTAGACTCTGCATGTGAAACTGAATATACATGCAATTTATTAATACTCCATTACCCTTGGTGGGATGTGCATTCAGAATTTCATGCCTGTCTGCATTTTCATACAAGTAATCAAATATATCTTTACAAGCAATTAGAGTTGGAACTAAGGACTAATAAATTTGCTGTTTTATTTTTTCCCCTTTTTCAGCTACAGCATGATTGAGCTAGATAATTTAGTGCAGAATTATTTTTTCTGTATTTATTCATATTGTTAATAGTTCAGTAGAAGAGCGAAATAATTCAGCACGTTTTTCATGGTTTCTTTTGTTTCAAACCCTGAAAGATTAACATCTTGACTTTTAAATTTAGTTAACTTAAATTTTGCTTCCATGAATTTTTTTATCCTTAATTTGTATTCCATACATCTTGTGATTTCTTCAGTTAAAATGTTTCCCCAAAGTTGGGGTGCAATAGAGGGGATTGCCAGGGAAAATATAATCAAGATTAGATAAGCCTCTGCAAAATTTTGAACAATTCCCTTTTTTCCAGTATGCTTCTGCCGTATTGCATCTGACATTCATTAGGAGGTTGCGAAGATGCTGATAGGAATAAAGCAGGTGATTGCTAAAGGTGGAGAACACAAGAAACTGTAGGCAGTTTAATAGATTATTTCAATTTATTCCAATGTTTTAGTTATGGTGAATTGGGGGTCATACGGTTAGAGATCATGTTGTCCTTTGGTTGATGCTATTTAACATAATTTTTATTTTAAGTTGTGCAGCCACCCAGAATTGTTTTGAAGGTGGGTAGCCTAAAACCTCAATAATTAAATAAACAATTGATTAGATAGAGTTCCATGTGAACTGTGTGGTCACTTTTCTGAAATAATTGTTCCTTATGATTTATTTATTAGTTACACTTGCTTTTATGTCACTGCAGTCATTATGAATCTTAAGCCACTCATAAGCAAGAGTGACAATGCAATATTCATAATTCAATAATTAAAAATCAAAATCATTAAACATGTCCCAATATAATAACAATTCATCATATCAGCAGCATAAAAGATACCACCATAAACCTTTACAATAGTCTCATATCTCCAGTATCTTTATTATTAATGTCTCAGTCCCTGACTGCTTTTTGAAATACCACATCTTTAACAGCTTTCAGAATTCCAGGAGTAAAATTGTGATTTTAATGTCTTCGGTGGGAGGGTATTCAACAGAAAGGAAGCTGTTGCAGAAAATATTTGCCTGCAGGAGGATTGTAAGCAAGCACTTTCTGCAGTCTCCCATAGGCAAGTAGGTTCTATTTGGTGTAAGTGGTTATATAGATAAAAAGGCCCCAAACCACAGAGGGCTTTAAGATTATAACTAACACCTTGAATTGCACCTAGAAACAAATTGCAGTAGTGCAGCTCACAAAACACTGAGGCATAAAATTCTTGCTATTAGTATGTGGATTACTACTGTTAGTATGTGGATTGTTTGTTTTACAATATTGTTTCCTCAAATGGTAGTAATCTTAAAAATGAGTTTTGTTTGATGATATGCTATGTTTTCCCCTGGAGGCCACTGTTCAAAAGAAATATAATAATGAGTACCTTTTATCTGCATAACAGCCATTTCTCTTATTGATAATGACTTTATACACTTAGAGTTTGAATCTTATACATACATGTCTCATTAAACAGATTAATGTCTAACCTTAAGTATTGACCAAAACTACTACTTATCATAAGTATGCAGCAGGCAGTCTTTAGTGAAGTTTCGTGACATTACAATAAATAAAGTGTAGCTTTTATGTTGTAGATATTATTCTCATACACTTTTATTCTGCTTGTTCTTTTATATCTGTTTAAATTATATTTTTATACTTCATTAAAATAGTGCTAATGGTGAAGAAAAATGAAAAGTGAAATGTAAAAATTATAATCTTAAAACTTTTATAAACTAAAATATTTAAAAACATAATAGTTAAATTATTAAAACCTATCTTGGCAGTGTTACGATTTTTGAATGTTTCAGAACACTCAGAAATGCTCCGAATTTAGCATATCTGTATATATAATGAGTGAAAATATGAAAGACATGTATATTGTTAGAACAGTGCACAACTATATAGGATTGAACATTGCTATTGTAGGTACCTTTCTTCATTCTTTAGAAATGTCTGTCTAAACTGTTCTGGTGGCTTATAAAGCATTATTGAATAAACATTGTTTTCCACCATAAAGACTATTGACTTCAGCTCCTTACCTGACATTTTAAGCTTGATTTAAGAAATTAAGTAATGCAGCCGAGCATATCTTTAGGGGATAAACATTCTTGCTTTTGTTCTTGTTTAATATCAATCCACCCAAGCAACTGCTGGAGCAGAATTTGAACAGGCTGGCCCATATATCTAGAACTTGAATAATTTCTTCTTTAATAAAGGAGAATATTTGTAGCTCAGGGTTGAAATGAGGGGTCCTTGGTGCTGTCTGAGCTTGCTTGTTTTCTTGCAGACGCTTCATTACCCTAACTAGGTAACATCATCATCATAGTTAGGATAATGAAACAAGAAAGCAAGCTCAGTGAGCACCAACAAGCCCTCTAATTTCTTCTCTTCCTCCTCCACCTCCTCCTCTTTCTCCTCCTCCACATACTGTCTTGACAGTGCAAAAAGTAATTTTATGGAATTGAGTGCTTGTTTGCAGTTACGATATTTGGTTTAGACAGGTCAGAAACAAAGTTTGGAGACAGCAGTTCTTTTTAAAATTTATTTATTGGTAATGCCTGGCTCACCACTCTCATGTTTTTCAGTTATTTCTGTCTTATTTTTAATATTGATTGTAATTACTAGGTAATGAGGGCTGAGTCAAAGTGTAAAAATGTCATGCTGAAATACTTAATTCAAAATTAGTTGGACAACAGACTCCCTGTTTTACAAATATCTGGGGCATATGCTTAAACTTCAGAGGTGGGGGTGTAACTCCATTTTCTTGGAGGTTTTTTTTTACAAACTCCTTGACAAGTTTCTAATTTTATTTGCCTAAATTGTGTATATCAGAAATAGGCCTTTTATGGCCCACAGGCTGCATCCGGCCCTTCGGTTGTCCGTATGTGGCTTGCAGCATTGTCAAGAGGGGGCAAAGCATCAAATGGGATTTTATGCTCAACCAATTAGAATATATGGATTTTGGGGAGAATTTTATAAAAATGTTTAAAGCAATTTATTCGAAACAAATAGCTAAAGTGATTATTAATGGAGAAACAACTGAAAGCTTTCAAATTAAAAAGGGTACAAGACAAGGTTGTCCTCTATCCCCACTACTGTTTGTGCTGTCATTAGAGGTATTAATCAGGATAATTTGGACAGATGCTCAAATTAAAGGATTAGAGATTTAAAAAGAAATATTCAAAACCCAGGCCTTTGCAGATGACCTGGTGTTCGTAATTGAAGAACCCTTGCAATCGGGAATTAGGTTGATGGAAGTACTGGGGGAATATGGTGACATGGCAGGCTTAAAAATAAACAGAGAGAAAAACCAAAATGATTGTCAAAAACATGACCAAAATACAAGAAACTGAATTAGTAGAAAGATTGAAGATACAGACGCCAAAAAAAATAAGATATCTTGGGATACAAATAACAGCGAGATGTGCCATGCTTAAAAGAGACAATTATGACAAATTGATTGAGCAAATAAAACTTGATCTAGATGGATGGACAAATCTACAGCTTTCCTTCATGGGAAGAATTGCAGTAATCAAAATGAATGTATTACCTAATATATTATTCTTATTTCAATGTATACCAATTAAATTAGACAAAGAATTTTTTTGAAATTTAAACAAAATTATACTTAAATTTATATGGCAAGGAAAAAAAGCAAGGATTGTCACTACGTTCATTTTGATTTGTCAGCAGGACTCTTATTCTGAAATGACACTGTACACTGATATGAAGTTCTCATGTGATACCTGTACTGCGCATGTGTTAATCTTTCCTTTGTTCTCTTTGTTCTTCACCATGTAGACACAGACTTAGGTGTTCTTATTTTTGTTATGCAAATATATTACTTTTATTCTTTCCTGGACTCCGGTCTTATTATTGAGAATTGAGAGCAGGGAAACAAGATTCATTTCACCTCTAATTATTTATCTCCGCAACAAGGATTAAATTAAAATTATTACAGGATTCGAAGGAAAGAGGTGGATTTGGACTCCCAGATTGGGAAAAATATTATCAGGCCACAACATTGATACGGATAAGGGATTGGATATAACTAAAAAATGAAAGATTATTAAGATTGGAAGATCATGATGTACAAATTGTCTGGCACGCCATATTATGGGAAGAAAAATATAAAATCCACCAGTACTTCCAGAGACACTATATTAGACGTGCATTGATAGACGTGTGGGCGAAAATTAAACAACAAAATTATATACAGATTCCAAATTGGATCTCAACATTAGAGATGTATATTCACCCAAAATTCATACATCGGGGGAAAATAATAACATATAAACATATCTTAGATGGGAAAGGAGATTTGAAGTCCAGGACAGAACTACAGGAGGAAGGCATAGATTTGGAATGGTGGGCATACTTACAATTACAATCAAAATACAGGAAAGATAAAAAAGACCCAGGTATAAAAATGGAAACAACAGAATTAGACAAAATATTATTAGGACCAGAAGACAAAATGATTAAGAAAATATATCACTATCTTTTAGAACAAGCCTTATATGAAGAACAAGTTAAGGAAACCATGTTATCATGGAGTAGGAACTTTGGATACAATATTGATCTAAATTTATGGCAAGACTTATGGAACAGGAATCGAAAATTTACTCTAGCCACCTCATACAAAGAGAACCTCTATAAAATGTTTTACAGATGGCACTTTCCACCGACGAGATTAGCTAAAATGGGCCCAAATCTTTCGCCCATGTACTGGAAATGTAAGACACTATCAGGGACATACTACCACATGTGGTGGGAATGCTCAAAAACACGTGAATTCTGGAACAAAATAAAACAATGGCTAGAAGAAATATTAATGGTAAAATTAGAATTAAAACCCGAACTTTTCCTACTGGGAATTACCATAGATAAATACGATAAAGGAATATTATATTTAATGTTACACATTTTGACTGCTGCGAGATTGGCTTTCGCACAAAAATGTAAAAACAAAGATACCCCCACAGAAGAAGAGATTTTATATAAAATATTGTCCTGTGCAGAGATGGACAGACTAACGATGGAGCTAAAAGACAAAAATGAATCAGACATGCTCAATCTAGACGTTTGTGTAATATCAGCCCAGAAACTTGTATAGAAATTGTTTTTCATGTGAATCTTTTTTCCAGTTTTGTTGTTTGCAGCAACATAACTAAATAGGGAAAATGCTTCATATGGGGCTATTATACCGATAGGGACTGGAGAGTTTTGATATAGAATTATATTAGAGTCTCTCCTTGGCGTTGCCCCATTAACTATGATTTTCAATCCACATGGAAAAAGGAAGATAACTAAAATCTCATCCTTGGGCTTCTCTCCAGATCTTTCTACTCAGCATGTGATATAATCAGGCCAAAGCACTCGTTTAAGACTTTTGTTTCTTTATATATTTCTGTTCTATATTTTTGAGCTCTTTATAATTATTCTTAGATACTGATATATTTTTTATACTTTAAATTGTCTATACCTCATCCTCCTTATGCTCGTCTATGACCGTAAGAAAGATTTGCTTGACTGATATAAAGAGTTTTTCCTGTCATTCCTGACCTGTGATCATCTGATTTAAAATAAGTGCTGCAATTCCAAATAATATTCAATTATTTGATGATATTAAAAATCTAAATCTAAATGTATAAAATCTACATTTATACACCAGCTATTTAAAAATGTATATACAGTGCAGATTCATAAAATAAATTTAAGTTAAGAATGATGGCTCAGTCACAAAAGTGGTATTATAGATTATATTTTAAAGAGCAAAATTCAATATAATGAAAAGGAATTTCTGATGATACATTTAAGAGCTAAGAAGAAATAAAAAGATTAGGAAAAAGAAGTTTTCTTCACCTGTTTATTTCTTCTTAGCCCTTAAATGTCTTTTGCCAGTTATACCATTATGCTGGTAGAGAGAGACACAGTTGACTTCAACTCAATATGATTATAATTGAATTGTACAAAAGCTCAAGGGTGAAGGGTAGCTATATTATTTATTGTTGTGTTATAGAAAATAATTCTAGACTTTTCCCGTTGAATATTGTTTTTTATTGTGATCAGTTTGGTTGCTGTTGGGTTTTTTGCAGAAACAGAAAAATGTGATTCTATTAAAAATGAGGTGGAAAGTTTCATAGAGGACAGAAACCTTCCTGAAAAATGGTTCTAAAGATAACACCAGGCCTCCCTTTTCTTCTTTTGTGTAGAAGAAGTTGAGGAAGAATCTGAAGTTCCCAAAGAAATAGATCTGACTGATAAACAGAAGCACCAGTTGAAGCACAGAGAATTATTTCTGTCTCGTCAGTATGAGTCCCTCCCTGCAACACACATTCGGTAAGAAGTACTGTTCCAGTCATGGATTTCTGTGTTTGCTGCTAGCTAAATGATCAGAATGAGAGGTTTTGATGTTTTCATAAGATTCAGTAGTGCCATGGTAGAATTTGAATTTGTGAAATTCAGAAAAAGGGTGCAAATGTCCTTATGTCATCTCACAGAATTACTAATTTGTATTTTATTTTATATTTTATTTTATTTTATTTTATTTTATTTTATCTACAACCCCAGGAAGCAGCGCCAGCTGAGCTTCTAAATATCCTCTGCTCTTACCTGGGGTTTTGTGTTTTTTAAGCTCTTGAAGTATTTTTTGGGTTGTTTCTTCATTTAACAGATGTCCGTGATGCTTTGAAAAACCAGGAGGTGACTACAGAAAAGCGAAGCAGGACTCTGCTCAAACCTTGCAGGGAAATAATAAGTGGTATTTTATTATTTTATTTTTATTTTTTATTTTATTTATTTTATTATTTTATTTTATTTTATTTTATTATTATTATTTCATTTCATTGTTCCAATGTTTTCTTTCATCATTAGCACACCCCTGTAATTTGCATTACAGGGCAAAACAGCAAAACACTTCTGAAAATGTAAGTTACTAAATAGAATATGTAGATGAGAACATGCAACATGTCAAGTATCCAACTTGGTCATGAATCTTGGAGGGATGAACCAGCAAGATGAACACATAAATGGGAGAAGTTAGTTCTCTGTCAGATGAGAAGAAAATATTCTGAAGGTTGTTCATTGGCTGGAGGTGAAATGAACCTCTCTGCTTTCATTATGTGGCAGGCAATATGTGGAAATTTATCCCCTAATCTGTTATATCTGCTTGACCCTTGTTCCCAACTCCCAATTTTTCTCTTTCTAGCCATCCTGAGTAGTGGCAGATTACTGTACCTAGATAACATTTTAATTCTTTGAGGAATTACAGAAATTAAAGGATGATACCCTTTCCCTCTTAGTAGGTTTTTGATGGAAAGCAGATGAACAAATTCATATATGTGAATATGCATTCAGGGGATGGAAGAATAAATAAGGAAAGCCTTTTAAGATCACTACTCAGTTCCCTTGGATATCTGGCAATCTTAATCCATGCAGAAAATAAGTAATATTTTACCAGTATTATTTATCCATTTTGATTTATTTTTCCTTTGCAGTGTGAAATGCTCAGTAATATAATATTAATAATGAATATCCTTTAATGAATGATTATTTTTGCAATTATTAGACTATTGTAAATATAATTCTTGTGAGAAAAATAGAAGACAGAATAATTACTGCCTTGATTTGTGTATAAAAGGTGGGGAAAATCTAATAATAATACACATAAGTTGGTTAATATTAAGGTTTCTAATGAAAGTATTGTCTTTACGGCAACTATCATAATCTGAATGTGTGACATATCACTATATAATAAAAACTAGTGTAGTTTCTGTAGTTATGTTGACTTTACATTTTTTCTTTGTTTCTTTAACTATGATTCTTTAAAATGCAAATAATAGTTATTAAGAGATTGATGTGATCTGAAGGATGTTGTAGTTGTTGCTTATCTTGTGAATTTGCCTCCTTAGGTGTCATTTTGTTTTGACTGTTGTTCATTTACTGTTGAAATGAAATTATGATACATGATTTGCAAAGAGGTACAATTACCCTGCCATGAAATATGATCATCTACATATTTTTAGACATTCCTACTATTTTTTTCCAGATGTTTCTCTGCTTTGGCAGTTTAAGTTTATTTAGCATTTTAAATAATGTTTTGTAATTAATTGTGAAAAGCATCTAAAATTTATGTAATGTCAAAAAAGTGAAATAAAATAAATAACTAAAATCTGATATGTTACAGTGAGATTTGCGATAAGTAAAAAAGTTGGAATTAGGATTACCAGACAATTTATTTAGCACAAATGCTTTCATATCACTTGAGTCTCCAGACTCTAAATGCAAGCAAAGAATTAGACTCAGTGGTGGGCTGCTGCCGATTCAGACCGGTTCGCCCGAATGGGTAGTTCTGAGCACTGGTTGGCCCACCCACCCGCCCCGACGCTATCTGGTCCTAGATACCTCACTTTCCGGCTCGCTCACCTCGCCCTGCAGCCCAGCTGATTTGGGCGCCTCTCCCGTTCTACTAACTGTGGCTGACCTAGCAGGTGTGCAGAAAGCCGCCCCCATCAAAAAAGCCTTGTTTTAGGTGTTGTGCACAAGTGCGGAAGGCGTGCGCGCATAGCGCGCACTCTCACATTTTCGGCAAACCAGTTGTTAAAGAATGTGCAGCCCATCTCTGATTAGAATGCAATAGAAGAGAATATATGTATTAAACTGTGGAGTCCTTGGTGCCCTTTGATCTTGTTTGTTTGCTTGCTTGTAGATATTTCATTACCCAACTAACCCATCATCAGTGAGTGCAGGGTTTGCTACCTGTTTATGTACAATAGTTTGCTTGCCCTGTTTTGGTTGGGATGTGGTATTCTCCATGGGAGTTCCTTGATTAGGAAAATGAAATAACCAGGCAAACAATCAAGCAGAAAGCAATGGAAAGAAAGAAGGAAGGCAGGCAGGCAGGCAGGAAGGAAGGAAGGAAGGCAGGCTTCTCATGCTTCCTGCTGACTTCCTATAAGGAAACTCAGTGGGGAAACCAGCAGGAATTTGGAAGTTGCTTCCACTTCCACTGTTTCTCTGTTTCTCTTTTTAGGTAAGGAAATATCTCTGAAATGATGACACAACAGGACATGGGTTGTCTAGTACCTAAAATAAAGTTAATAAAATATATATCTCAATCAAATCCTCTATGTAATAGACTAATGTGGAGAAGGAATGTCTATTAGTACCAAATTTTGGTTAACTTTTATTAAATGTTTGTTGCATTTGTTAGAGCCAGCAGCAGACTAGAAACGAGGAGATCGCGAGTTCTAGTCCTGCCTTAGGCATGTAAGCCGGTTGGGTGACTTTGGGCCAGTCACTCTCTCTCAGACCACCTCACTCACAGGGTTATTGTTGTGGGGAAAAGAAGGAGGAAGGCGTATTAGGTATGCCATCTTAAGTTATTTATAAAAAATAACAAAGGCAGGATAAAAACAAATACATAACAGATGAGTCTTTATACATTGTATATTGTATATAAAATTGTATATAAAAAGTATATGTTGTTTATTAAAAGTTTGAACAAAATTGTGTGGACTGATATGTCAAACAATGGACCGTGTTATTTCATGAAATTCAAGTTTTGTTCATTACATCAAAAATCTGCTGAAATAATTGTGTATATCGCTGTGTGTTTAATAAAGGAGGAAAGGAATTCATTTTGGCTAGGTACTTCAGTGGTGCCTGAAACATATGAGGGATCAGATAAAAGGCTTTAAAGAGCCGAGGTGGCGCAGTGGTTAGAGTGCAGCACTGCAGGCTACTTCAGCTGACTGCTAGCTGCAGTTCGGCGGTTCAAATCTCACCGGCTCAAGGTTGACTCAGCCTTC
Source organism: Thermophis baileyi (assembly GCA_003457575.1). NCBI lineage: Eukaryota > Metazoa > Chordata > Lepidosauria > Squamata > Dipsadidae > Thermophis > Thermophis baileyi. The sequence goes on from QLTV01003479.1 coordinate 1,582,543, forward strand.
CATCCTTCCGAGGTGGGTAAAATGAGGACCCAGATTGTTGGGGGCAATATGCTGACTCTGTGAACCGCTTAGAGAGGGCTGTAAAGCACTATGAAGCGGTATATAAGTCTAAGTGCTATTGCTATTGCTATTATGTTTAGGAGATAAAGAAAATGAAGTAAAGGTTATTAAAAGGTTTACAAATCTAGAATGATGGCTTTTCCTTAGAACTCTTTCTGAGTCAAAATTGAACCTTTATAGTTAAACTGAAGCATGTTATTGGAGATTGAGTATTGGCAATAAAATGTTCATATGAAATTTCCTTCACTGTGAAATATTCCTGTTGAACTTTATGTGTAATTCCCCAATGGAGACTCAGTACATGTGCTAGGAACAGGTAAGCCATGTCACTAGATAGCACTGCCTTCGTTATGACCCTGAGAATTTATGAGGGATCAGTTTGTGTGGCAAAATACACATCTAAATCTGCAGTTAAATACAATTGCTAAGAGAACAATGATAAAGTTTTGTTTGATCTAGTATTTGATTGAGCTTTTAAACTGCTTTTAATTTTTAGACTGCCACAGAATATTATTAATCCAAAACAGGATATTTCCCTTGCTTCTTGACATCAAAACGTTTAATACAAAGTAAAATACAATTATTTTTAATATATTATATTGGAGCACTACAATTCATATCTATCATATATTGCAGATTGTATTCCCTCTGAATTGTGTTTCCCATTTTTGAGTGATCTATAACATACAGGTAGTTCTCATTTAGAATCACAATTGGGACCAGCAACTCACTTGTTAAGTGAAGTATTTGCTAAGTGAAACTGTGGCTCTGTTTTTGATGTTACTTCAGCTTTCCTTTGCTTTACAGACCTGCAAAGGTTGTGAATGCAAAGATTGTTTGCAAAGTTACTTTTTCATCACTGTTGTAACTGCAAACAGTCACTGAATGAGGCAGACACTAAAGAAGGACTACCTATATTAAGCTGTCTCTCTTTTTACTTCTATGTAGACCTTTTACCTGTTTCAGTCTCAGAAAAAGCTACCACATAAATAACTAGCTACTCTTGCTTATGTATACAGAACATAAAGTTTACAAGTAAGATGCAACCTATTGAGGCAGCTTAACACTTATATCTCAACTCAGATATTGATTAAACAGGTATCTTTACTGGTCTCTGCTTTTCTGTTTTTACAGTAATTCCTGTGTCTCTTGTCTGATCTAGACTTCTAAGACCTAGAAAAAGTTGGTCAATTCTACTTAAGACAAATGATACTGTGATTTTATTCAAAGACACTAATTAGTCTTGAAAGAATATTTAAGACCTTGGCTCACTATTGTATTGATAATCACATTCTGATTGATTAGCAAAAGACAAAATTTGAGTAATTGTAATCCAAGGCAACTTCACTGAACAGATAAAAGGCTTTAAAGATCAGGGTGGTGTTTGATGTCTCAGATAAGAAGAGGACTCAGTCTGAAAATGAATAAACAGCACACAAAAGTGTTTCAGGTAATTTAAGATCCTTTTGCTTGAAATAAAAGTTTTGTGTCTGCTGCTATTAAATTATTTATGACTAAAGTAATCACAGCTTTTTGTTCAGAGCTTATTTAGGACCATTCCTGCATTCTAAATTCCTGTGGGCAATATTTTAGATTCTCGAGTCCTTCTCTAATACCTCTTTGCAATTAAAGGGTGTTTATTTTCCAACATGGAACATTGTGTTCAAGAATTCTTACTCTTGCTAAATTTTAACTTCTGTCCAGTGGATGTGATTTAATATTTTATGTTAAATTTCGTAGGAATAAGAGTGGCACAGAGTGTATGTAAGATTTGGGCGGGTTCAGAATTGTATTTTTGTTGTTATTTTAAACTGGTGATAAAGCAAATTCAAGAGAATAGCAAAATACTTTTGATTTTTCAGTGTCAAACACAGCTAATTGCACTGCCTATCGTTCTTTGTGCTCTCCTCATAGTTGATAAAAAGGAATGGGAATGTTATTTGTCTTTATAATACACCTAACCGAATATCTTCTTGAAGCCAAGATTTCAGTGTTAAACAACTCTCATCCTATATATAGGGGCAGTTTTGATAGAAGATTAATTTATGTATTTTTAATCCTTTCTATGTCCTAATTCTGGAATTAAGGCCTTCCTAGAGATTCATGGCAAAATTTCTCTCAGTTGGTCTGGTAACTGGCCTACTAGACTTTCATTGTCTTCTAGTATTTCATTGCATCCTCTGCATTCAATAGTTATTGTCTTTCTTTAGCCCTCTTCATCCTATTCTGATCTTCAATACATTTCTTCAAATTGTGACCATCAACTCTCTTCAGCAGTACAGATATTCCCCAATTTGACTTTGGTTTACCAGGTCATGTTGTCTTTATTAAAATCCATTTTCAAAATGCACAGCTCCCTATCTCCATCTCTTTCCCATACCTCAATTCCAGTTCTTTTCCTAGAATTATGTCTGATTGTTTCCCATTTATGCCAGCTCAGTTCAATAGCCCTTCCTTTCTTCTATGGGATAAATTTTTCTCTGGTAATCTAAACTGTTGCACTACTTTTAACTTCTTGTTATCACCAGAGCCCCCAAACATTTGTTTGTATTACAGCATGGAAGTCTAGACAGGCGATAAGCTAGAAGGGAGATATGGTGCATCCCAAGGATGATGATGTATAAACTACTAGTCCTTGGCCTCTCCTCACATTTTTGTTGTCCATGCACTATGATCACTTCAATGCTTTTTAAACAGCAAGTCTTGGATGCTGACTGGCAACATAAGCTAACCCTAGTCACTGACAGCTTTAAGTTCCACATACTAGATCTAAATCTACAGCTAGCTAAATATCTTGGAACTACTTATCCTTCACAGAGCCTTTTTAAAAGTTTAATTTAACATCCATCAGCTCTGCTGGAAAGTAAATTTCTTAGAAATATATATATCACCTTAGGATCAATATTTTATGTCGATTTTAAGATTTAAATGTAGCCTTGATGCTCACATTTCTACCAACCTTAATACTGAATGTTCTATTTTTGCTTGTTGACTCAGTATCATTGAAGTTTGAGATCACAGGGAACTGTTATCATTTTAATCTGGGCTGTTACATATTTTTGAGGTGTTGAAATCTATTCTCATGCCAGTAACAGTCAGATAGTTAATTTTATTGGCTTAATATTTCAACATAGATTTCAAATAAAATTATTACAATGTCTAATAATTTCTTAAAGTTAAAATTATACATGCTTTTAATGTATGCACTTTGATCTGGAATTTGTAAATTTTTGGAATTTTCTCGGTTTGTAAACTTGAGTTCTCTAGAGCTCTTCTAAGTTCTCTAGTGGTCTTCTGCATGTTGGGTTTTAAGCAAAACAATAAAGAAAAAAAGGGGGGGTTGACAGGCATGATAGAAAACATCAATGGTCTGTATTTTGTTCAGAATGTAAGATGACTTAATAAGATTTAACTGCTACAAGCAAAGCAAATTTCCAATTGCTTCAAGAACTAATGGAACAAAAGCAAAAATAATAGCTTTTATATAAGTCTATATAACAAAAAAGCCAACAATTAGATCTATCTTCAGTACCAGGCAGAACAGATTGATCCCTTATGACGAAGAGAAAAGAAATGTATAGAACTTATATTAAAAAGAAAAATGCAATATGATTGTATGTTAATTGAAAAGGAAGAAGGACCCCCCCCAATTAACTGCCATATTTCGGTGTGAAAATGCATGTCCTTTCAGTTTTGTGATTTTTGTTTTGAGCTATTAAATTAAATATTTACATGTCCACGTAAGCACAACAGACTATACATTCTCAAGTTTTTAAGCATATTGAGAGATTTAATTGTATGAATTAAAAATTGCAAGACATAGAACTAGGCTGAGATATGTGTTCAATCTTAATACAGAGCAGCTGTTGCAGTCAATGTTAAATGACTTGAAATCTTCATTCTCCATAGAGGGTGGAGCTAGCATCCATGCATGCATGGGTTGTCCTCGTCCGTTCCGCCAATAGGACTGAGTCTTTCAAAGCTGTAAAGCCTTGCCTCTGTTGCCAGGATCCCCAGCTTTACTCAGTCCTCAGACTAGGACAGATGTTTTGGTGCTAGCTCTCTCTCAATAGGAAATCGCTTGATCATCTTTGTCTTCATTCCACCTTAACTGTGAGTAGCCAGCTGATTCCCTTGCCATCGGAATCGCTGGGTCTTTTCGCGGCTCAGAGCTTCGGCTCTAGCCGTCTGGGAGCCGTCTTATTTTTGCCTCATTGCCTGTGGGTGGCCATTATTGCCAGAGGGGCTGTTGCCTTGAGAGCAGCCACCGGAGCTTCCGCGCTCCACCCTTTGGCTTAATTGGAACCAGGCTTGCCTGTGAGGCTTTGTGCCTTCTTTGCTGAGGGGGCGGAATGGCTGGAGGAGCTTTTGCGCTCCCCCTTGTACGCTGAACAAGCATTGTTGCGGCTTCTGTAAATTGCTGGGGCAGAAGGAGATCGCTGCCCAGCCAGCATTGCCACGGTCCTAGTGACCATCTAAACGGCCACCGGAGCTTTGCGCTCCAATTCCGCAACAGCTGGGGACCTAGAGGAGTTCTCAACCTAATCAAGAAACCCCCCAACGTTTTCTGCCTTGCTCCCAGGCACTTGGCGCCAATTTAAACCCGGCTGCTTGCTGCATTTTGCCACTTAGTGTGGTGCTCTCCTATTCTGATCCGGCGGCCATTTTGTAGCCCTCGTGGGGATCCACACCATTTTGGCTACCGCCTCGACCACGCTGCTTGTTCCTGAGCGACTCACTGGTTTGCCTGCTACTCTTTCTCTTGCTGTTTGTCTCTGTGTGAGGCTCTGGACTTCGAAGAGGCTTCTAACCTCTACAGTTAGGGGCGCTTTCTGCCCCATTGCCAAATTGTCTCCATATTCCAGCCGATTCAAACCTTCTAGCTCAGGGAGGGCTCTCACCTAATAATAATAAAAAACAAATAAAACAAAACAAGAAATTGTTAGCAATCAGGAGACACTCAATTGGCCAAACAGCTTAATAATCAGAATTTTCAATTTCATTATGGCAGGCCGGTCTAAGGCAAGCAAGGCAGATAAGGCCAGGGAAGTTGGCAAAAAGAGTAGCAAATCAACAGCTACGTCTCATCCTGAGGCCAACCCAGGTAGGGCTGATTAACCCTCTGCCTGCAAAGATACCCACAGCCACCATTCTCAGCCTAAGGGCTCAAAGGCTGCTGAACGCGACGAACATCGCAGGAACAGAGCACTAGAAAGATTGTGCGCCCAATCCAGCAAAGCTGCTGATCTACAGCCCCATCCCTCCCCAGGGACCCAGTGGGCAAGCTCCTCCGCCTCAACCCCCTGCGCCTCAACCCCCTGCATCAGGGATTCCACTTGATCAGATATCTCTCGATCAGCATGACATTCATGTAGCTCAATCAGATATTTGGGGGATGGCGTCAGGGCCTCCAGCCGCTGAGTCAGGTGGCTCTTCCAGACCAGGCCCGCTGGCCACATTCACTCCAACTGTGACAGGCTTACGTGACCCTGATCAACCGGGGCCTTCTGGTCAACAAGGCCCATCAGTGCCCGCAGACATGCAGGCGGTAATTGCAGCCGCAATCCAAAAAGGCATGGTGGAAAGCATGCAGCAATTGGGCAGATCATCCTCAGTCTGTTCCGAGGAGCGTTTTCATCTGGGCGAGGATTTATGGGCACATGTTCCAGGGGCTAGTGCCAGAGCAACTGACTACGTCTCTTCAGAGCGCTCCATCAGTTCTCGTTCAGAATTGTCGGAGGAGGAAGGTCAACTGGGCCTTGACCTCTCTGATGATGAGGGCATGATTGCTGACCCTCCACAGGTCTCGACCCTCTTTCAACCAGCGCTGTTCAAGTCTCTCCTCTTCAAGGCTAAGGCCTCTGTTGCGGAGAAAAATAATTAGAGGTGACATGATCTTGTTTCCCTGCTCTCAATTCTCAATAATAAGACCGGAGTCCAGGAAAGAATAAAAGTAATATATTTGCATAACAAAAATAAGAACACCTAAGTCTGTGTCTACATGGTGAAGAACAAAAAGAACAAAGGAAAGATTAACACATGCGCAGTACAGGTATCACATGAGAACTTCATATCAGTGTACAGTGTCATTTCAGAATAAGAGTCCTGCTGACAAATCAAAATGAACGTAGTGACAAACCCCTTCTTTGTCAGTAGGGCGAATATCAGTTATCCATCAAAACATCAATTAAGGCACATCATCTCACGCAGGCATACATTGCTCAGCACACACCTGTTATTCCACTGATTGGCGATGCAAAGTTAAAACAGTCAGGACAGCCAACCTTGATCCATCTGCCAAACTTGATCCATCTCCTCCACCCTCAGATACTCTGCACTCTCTCCCTGATCCATTGTTTGTGGAACCAATGGCCGAGATTGACGTCATACCATCGCCTCCTCTGTTCCTCGATGCTGTTCGCCACCAGTGGGCCTCTTCCGCCTCAGGACCCATGCCATCGTCTCTGGATAAAAGGTTCTTTAACATGCAACAGGAGTTGGCGGCGTCCCAGTAGATGCTCCGGTGACGGCCATTCATCCACCACCATGCCAGGCGAGCCGGAGGAGCTCCTCAAACCCGAGGACAGGAGGACGGAGCAAGTGCTCCTGAAGTTGCACCAGGTGACGGCTTGGGCGGTTTGTGCTTCCACAACCGCCTCCTTCTTCAATTGCACTTCGCTCATCTGGCTTCAACAGCTCCAGGAACGAATTCCTGCCGCCGATGTTCGGGCCCACCAGGACCTCAATAAACTCCTGGCGGCGGCACAATTTTTGGCAGACGCCACTCTCCAAGCTGCAAGATTCACCTCTCGGGCCATTGGGTCCACTGTGGTAGGCCATCGGATGCTCTGGCTCCGAAAATGGCAGGCGGACACCCACCATAAGTGGCGCCTGGCCTCGACCCCAGTCAAGGGACAACATCTCTTTGGGGAGGCCTTAGATCCAATCCTCATTGAATCCAGGGACAAGAGAAAAATTTTGCCCTCCTTCTCCAGGAAGGGTTCTATTGTGACCCAGCGAGGCAAGCCCCCAGGAAACAACACACATACACTGTTGTCCAAAATAAAGGCTTTATCACTAATAAATGCTTAGTAATAAGTTAATTTCAGGGT
>QLTV01003479.1:1615369-1669167 GCA_003457575.1 Thermophis baileyi
CAATTTAATTAATTAATTCATTAATTTTATTTATTTAGAAGATTTATATGGACTCCCACTCACAGTGACTTTGGGCAGCTTACAAACAATAAAAAAACCAAATATAAAAGAATAAAAAACAGTAACACACACACACACACACACCCTTGGTGACAACACACAAACAAGCCACTTGATGGGCTCCATCCCCCTCTGGGCTCTCCAGGACCTTGGCAGAACCAGGAACGTCTATGGAGATTCTCAGTCATCCAGATCATGGTTGTCCCAAAGGTGCTTTTTTTTTAAAAAATCAATTTTTATTACAAATTTTTTGTCCCCCACCCGCCCAAACATACATATTTTACGAACAAAGTGTTGTCCGGATCAATCTTGCATATTTTTTCATATACACAATCCATTTTGCATCATCTCTCTGTTTTCAATTTCAGCCATAATATTCTCTTTACATATTTCTTTATCTTAACTTATTTTCTTCTTAATACATAAGCAATATTACTAATTGCCCTAAATTCCTAATCATAACATCAATTAGCTGTCTTATTTCTTCCTTACTACATATATTTCTCAAATTTTCTATCCCACTACATTTCAACTTCATCTCATAATTTAATTAACTTAATTTAATTTAGGTTGTCTTTAAAATTAAACCAAATTTCACATTCCATCTGCTGTTCTATTTTACTATAAACAATATACATCATGTTCAAATCTTACACAATTAATATTTCAAATTTCCCATCCCACTTTTTCTGTTAATCTGTTTTGCCATAAACAATATATGTCATCATATTGCTTAATTTAATTTAAGTTGTCTTTAAAATTAAACCAAATTACCCTTTCATAAACAATATACATCATCATATTCAAATCTAACATAAAAACCCTTTAACTTAATTAACTATCCACAATTAATAATATTAATACAATTCCCTTAAGTCTACTAATATAAACCTTATTTTCCTTCCTCCTTTCCACTAACCTTCCCCTCTTTAACCATTTTCTTTTGGTCTCTCAAAAATTCCACTTCTTATTAATTTTCTCCTTTTATCCTATTCCCTTAACTTCTTTTTCTTTTTTTTATTTTTATGTATCTTATATCTTTTCTCCTGAGTCCTTTTTCTCTCTTTTGAATATATTGTTCGAGTGGTTCTCCCCCCCAATTTTCCCAAATCTCTTCCCACTATTTCCCTCTTTACCCTTTGATTTATTCTTTTTTGAGGGACGTTCCCCTCTATCAACCCTTTTCATACCACTGTAAATCCCCGTGAAATCATCAAACTGTTTTTTGCTTACAGTCCCTTTTTCTTCAATGTTATTTTCTTGTTCCTCATTTGTATTCTCTTTTACCACCTTCTCTCCTATTTCTTGCTCTGTGTATTCCAACAAAGTTTCTGATTCTTCTCCTATTTCATGCTCTGTATATTCCAACAAAATTTCTGACTTTTTATCACCTTTTAGAGTTTCACACACATTTTTTAACATCTCAAATAATTCCTCATACATCCAAATCTCCATGTTGCCAATTTAACAGATTTTTAAGCTTTTATATTATATCACATTTAATTAGAACTTAAGGTCCATATAATCTCTTTTTTTCAACTTCTGATGTATCCAATTCAAATATTAATCCAATTCAGTCCAATTCCAAAATTTGTTGTCTTCCACAACCGTAGAAAAACAAAGCCAAACAGTATAGGCAAAACAAACACTCCTTAGAAATTCTCAGAGTTTCCAAGTAATCTTCTTACAGCCAAGGTCACAACTGCACTTTCTCTCTTAATTTCCACAAGTGTTACAATATTTTCTTCTCTCCAGCAGATGGCTCTCTCCAATGCACAATACACTCAAAGCAGCTGGTTATCAAAGCTGTCAAAAAAAAACTAAATCCACAAAAAAAAAAAAAAACTTTCTCCCGGATTTCTTCCTTTTACTATTTTATGTTTCTCCAATTGCAATTATAACAAAAATAATCTTCTTTTGGCTTTAGTAGTTTAGCCTCCGCTTTCTTTCTTTCCTCTATGCAGTTCCCAAATGCCAATTAGCCGCTATTTTCAGCTCGGGAAATTCTTTTAAAATCCAAATTCAAAATTGCCTTTTACCTGTGAGTTGGCCACTCTCTCACCCGGTTTCAGCACTCCGTCCAAACACCGCTCCTGCACATAAACTTAGTCCGGTTGCCCCAGCTTTGTAGCGGTTATTTGAAAATGGCTGCCGCCCCCGCCGCCAATCCAAAGAGCTATCTCTGATCGATTGAGGAGCTTGCCTGCTCCTCTTGGTCGTCCGAGACACCTCTCCTTCTTCACTGTCCCTACAGGACAATTCCGGTCCAAAGACGGTTTGTCAGAGTGGATTTTCGCAGAGCTTATTGGAGCTCCGCTATTTCCAGCCTGTCTCGCCGCGACGCTTCCGGTTTCTCCTCCACAGTCTGTTTCCAAGTGCCAGTAGAAGAAAATATATGTAGCAGAGATTTGAAATTTTAAGTTCTTGGTGCTTTCTGAGCTTGGTTGCTTGCTTTTAGATGTTTTATTACCCAACCAGGTAACATCATCAGTGCATTGTTTTCAAGTTGTCCACAAATGGAACCTCGCGTAGAGCCCATTGCATTAGTCTAGTCAGGTAGTTATTATAGCAAGATCCTTGTGCCCTAGAACTAGTGCACCAGCCAAAGCTGGGCAGTTGCCCTCCAGGTCACAGGTTTCATCTGCCATTCAAGCAATAAGAGGATGCTCAAGATTTGGATATCTCTCAGGAGCCTCCCTCTCAAGAGACAACTGAGGGACAGACTGAAAACTGATGAAACAAGAGTAACTCCATCTTGCTCTGGAGACTCTCTGAGCATTGAGAAAAGACCTTTGTAGCATCCCCCAACCCAGGAGCGTGAAGTATAATTGGATGATATCTGATCCTGAACCAAAGGGTGACCTCTCCCTGCAACTTCAAATAGATATTAAACAATAGGGGAAGAATTGAATTGTCTGATACACTACATATCCATTGGACATTGTCCAACCTCTCTTTCCTCATTAGCAGAGATTGGGACTGCCTGACGAAGAAGGAACTGAATTATTGCAAAACAGCACTTCCAATATCCAGTGTTCACACGCAGTCCATGATTCAATACTAATGATGGCTAGATCATGCCCTGGTATCCTTTAGATGCGCCCCATTACCACCACAAGGGGGCCAGAGCCATTCAAGTGGTCTGCCCCCAGCAACTGATTGGCCCAAATGGGTTTTGGAGTGAACTGGCATATATCCTGGGGGCTTTATTGCAGTCCTGCTGAAGCTCTGGTTATGTCCTAGAACCAAAGGGCAGCTGAAGCTTTGGATAGGATCACATCTGTGTGGCCTCTATTGACCATTGCTCATGACACTCCCTATGGCTCACATAGGAACTGCGGGTTCTGAAAAGGGCAAAGAGATGTCTAAAGAGCCACTGGAGGAAAACAAGGGATGAATCTGACTGGACATGTATTACCTCGCGGTGATAAGAGCAGTGAAACAATATTATTTCTCTGCCCTTATTGCATCTGCAGCATGTTGCCTGGCAGCCCTGTTCAGAATCACCCATCCTTTATGTGATGGGGGGCTCAGTTGATCATCTTGAGGGCCATGCAGAGGAATTTGTGGAACACTTGACAAAGTCATTTGAATCCATTTCCAATTGTAATCCATGTGTGATGCAGATCCATTAGAAATGCCTGGGGAAATGTCTTATCCAGTTATCTGGGAACAGTTTAATCTTTTTGGATTTGATCAAGTAGACAGGGTCCTCAGCACAACCACCTGCCAATTAAAACCCTGCCCCTCCTGGCTAGTGAAAGCCTCCAGAACAGTGACGACTAGGTAGGTTCAGGCAGTGATAAATTCTTCATTGCAGGAGTAGACATTCCTGGGACCTTTCAAGGAAGCTCCAGTCTGCCCCCGTCTCTTGATCCCATCTGCCTAGACCAGGGGTCGGCAACCTTAAAAACTCAAAGAGCCATTTGGACCTGTTTCCCAGAGGAAACAAAACACCCAGAGCCACAAAACCTGGGTGGGCGTGGCCAACTCGATGTCACTCCCACCGAGTCACATGACCACCCCCCCCAGCTACGCCTACCCAGGTTTTGTGGCTCTATGTTTTCTTTTCTATGAGAAACAGGTATCTCTCTCTCTCTCTCCATGTCTCTTTCTCCCTCTCCTATCTCTCTCCCTCCCTCTCATCTTTCTTTCTCTCTTTCCCTCTCCCCCTCTCTCCGTATCTCTCGCTCCCTCCCCCCCCCTCTCTCTCCCTCCCTCATCTCTCTCTTTCTCCCATCTCTCTCCCTCCCTCATCTCTCTCTTTCTCCCTCTCTCTCCCCTTCTCTCTCTGTGTGCTGAGGAACGATCGCCACCCCCAGTGAAGGCTTCTCTTCGGGTGACCCTCCTTTCCCTCTCGCGACTCCCTGGCTGGCTGTGGCGCATGCGGGGAGACCCTCAAGCGAGCGCCAAAGCTCAGCAAAGGTGCACATGGAGGGCGGGCGGTTGCTCGCATAAGGAGGGTCTTTGGACGCGGCTTCTCTCCTGCCCTAAGGATCTGGCCATCGCCTTGCCGTGCCCCCCCACCCCGCATGAGAGGAGAAGGAGGGGCTGGAGGGTCACCGGAGCGAAGGCAGCCTTCGCTTCCTGCCGCTTCGGGCTGGAGCTTACACCCACCCCGCTCGGCCGAAGAGCTGCGGGGGGGACGGGACGGGACAGGGCAAGGCAATGGCCAGATCCTTAGGGCAGGAGAGAAGCCGCGTCCAAAGACCCTCCTTAAGCGAGCAACCGGCCGCCCTCCGCGTGCACCTTTTCTGCGCTTTGGCACTCGCTTGAGGGACTCCCCGCGCATGCGCACCCTCCTGGCCCCGCCACAGCCAGCCAGGGAGTCGCAAGAGGGGGAGGAGGGTCACTCGAAGGAAAGCCTCCGCTGGGGGTGGCTATTTTCCTCAACCAGCGCCAGAGAATCAGCCCCGCCCACTTCTCCATTCCCGCCATCACCCTTACCTTCTCAGGCCAGGTGAGGGAGGGGAGGGCGAGGCCAGCCAGTGATGGGACAGGGAGCCACAGCAGGGGTCCCAAAGAGCCACATGCGGCTCCGGAGCCGCGGGTTGCCGACCCCTGGCCTAGACAATTTTCATCCAATGTCTCCTGAAATCCACCTAAAAAGGGAAGGTGGTAGAAAAAGTGGTTTTTGTGGCAGCTTCAGTGGGTCCTGGATGAAACGAGTTAACAGAGTTAAAAGGGACCTTGGAGGCCTTCTATTCCAACCCCCTGTTCAATGATCTGACCATTACAAGGGGCTTGATTGCCAGAACATTTTTATTCCTGATGTTCATAAAACTAATTTCATCTACAGTCTGTGTGAATATGCTTCAGGGACGAACGTGCCCTATGATTTTTCTGAAAAATTAAATATATTGCTAATAGGATCAGTTGCGATTAGAGTATTAGAGGAGAATTGAGGAGACTCAAATTCAAACTGCCTATAGCAATGAAGTATACCAGGCTAGTTATTTTTTCAGGCTAAATGGCTTCATAGGATAAAATAGAAGGACGAGTATATCCAGTATCCTAAGCTTCATGGAAGAAAGATGACTTTTAAAAAATATCAAAGCAATAAAATATAATGATAAAGTATAAATAAGTGAAAGTAATACTAGGTTTCTCGGGATACATTTAATTGTGTATTAGTAACTATATTACATACTGGACAATGTCAATAAATAATGTCAATAAATAAATACTTTATATTTCAATTATATCCCAAAATTAATTGATAATTGATAATTTAATTTATCAAATTTATACATTAAAACTTGTTCTAAAATATTAACTACAGTTTTAATTATTGGAAAATGTTATTGCTGGTTTCCTAAAATGAAAATATGGAAAATATTTACCTAACACTCTGGAACAGTGATTTTTCCAACCTTTTTCCATCTCATATGTGAGATTTCTAGGTCACGAAACTGGAAGTCCTTTGACATCACAGGTTTCTTGGGTTCGGAAGGAGAAATAGAGGCAGGTCCACCCCTATTGATGTCACGGAAGTGAGGTTCTGGCTGCACAAGTGTGCAGCACTTCCTGCTCCTTGTTGCAGTATACCTGCAGACCTTTCAGAGCACTCAAATGAACCTTGGCACAGTGACTGAAAACCACGACTCTAAAAGATAAGATAAAATTAACCTGCAAGGCTAATCATGGCTTTATTTTATTTCCAACTATAGACAGTTTGTGACTGTTTAATTTACTGGTAATTTTTTCAAGCCAAAAAAGACACCTTGACTATCTAGTTCTCTATCCATATTTATAGAATCTCCAGGAAATGCTGATATGCCCAGAAAATGATAATAGGTGTTATAAAGGATTTATTTTGAAGTGAAAGAATTTTTTAAATGAATTATTTAACAATGCAGCCTATATAAATAAAGATTTACAAACTTGAACTTTGCATATTGTGTCTTCATTTGTACAATTCGGAGATGCAGACCATTGATGTTTTCTGGGTTTTTTTCTGCAAGAAAAGTTAGTGGAAGTAAAGCTCAGAGACAAGCTGTCTAGCCACAATCTAGCCACAGAAACAAAGATATGGATTACTGAACTGCACAAATATAGTCTAATTGCTTTTTGTTGCAAGGACAAATGACACTGCATTCAGGTAAAACTATAAATTACTTTTATGTTGAATCGGTGACTAAGAAGCAGAGATCTATAAGTAATTAAGTTTGTGGAGTAAGTATATATTTAAGTACTGTCGGGACTGTGTTGAAACTAAAAAGTTGGATGTAATTACGTGATTGTGGGTTGGATATCTATGAACTATTAAAACTCTTGTGTCTCTTTGTAATCTTCAGTTGAGCAAAATTGGAAGGTCTAGGCAACAGTGATTGAACCAGGGTAGTTCAAATGGGCTAACTTACAAAATGCTGGTATCCATGACTCCTGTGGGAATGAATTTGTGGCTGCTTAAGCTCCATCACACCTTCCAACTACACTTCACAGAAACCTGCAGGTTGCACGGCACATGGGAAGATGGGATTGTCATATCTTCATCTTCTTTCCTGCTTCCTTCTGGTCCCTGCACTCAATTACCAGGTTGCAAGGCATGACTGGCAAGCAGCGATTGGCTGCTTTAGAATAGAGACTGAAATCTGAAATTTTTTAACAACAGCGGGCAGTGAGGGTAGGATGAAGGAGTGACTGATGCCTGCTGGCAAGATAGAGCTGGCTGGGGGATGCTGGTGGTTGACAGGTGAGCCCTCTTCCTCCCTGGAGAGAGGGCACCCTTAGGGACATGGTGGAATTGGGAGCAATTTTCTTGCAGTCCACAGCTCTCTTTGTTTCCCTTCCCCTCACCAAAGTGGCAGACAGTTCCAAGAAGGAGGGGAGGGGGAGGAGGAGGAGGAGGAGGAGGGATTTCCAAGCTCCTGCCAGCTTTCCGCAAGCAATACGGTAGCAATGGGGAAACTGACAGGCAGTTGAAAGTCACTCCTATTACCACTTGTTTTTTCCCCACTCATAGTCACTCTATTTCTCTATTTCTGAAATATCGTTAAAAAAATGACCAAAGAGGTCCTGGATTGGCTAGTAGTTGATCAGATTTTAGAGAAATTTGAAGTAGATATAAAATTCCCAATTCAGATGTTTATTATCAAATGAAGGCATCTGTAACAAATGTTATATTTTACAGGTTATGTGATAGCAACTCTTTCTTCCTGAAATAATATTTCGATTGCTTATTTAATCAGTTAAGTTTAATCTGATATATTTTTTTCTTCCAGGAGAAACAGATGACAGGGAACAGGCAAAACTTGAAGTAAAAGTTTGGGATCCAGATAGCCATCTCACTGATCATCAGATTGACCAATTTTTAGTGGTAGCACGGTAAGATTTACATACCCAATTTGGACTTTGAATAATGTAATGGAGTGTGAAGTAGTATTTGTTAATTTTGTAATAGTCAGGCTTGATGACATGCTGAAATAAATTTAATTTTAATTTTATGGTCTGGTGAGATTCCAGTTTGACTATCAAATTCACCTCTTCCATCCTGTTGCCATACGTTTCGAAACTTTGAGTACAGTCTTAAGCTCTGAGTACTTTGAGTACAGTCTCAAGCATAAGCATTACTCTGCTGGATTGGATCTGTGGCCGATATAGTCTAGAAGTCTGTTATGACCGTGATCAGCCAACTACACAAGGAAGCCTAGTAGTTTCCCAGCAGATGGCCTTCAGAGGCACTTACATGACCATCAAGGCTAATAGCTGTTGATCCCCATGACTTACATAAATTGATCTAATCTTTTCTTGGGACCAGCCAAGCTAGTAGCCAGCACCACATCTTATGGTAGACAATTCCAAAGTTTAATTGTGCATTTTGTCTGTCTCATTTCTTCCAGAATTCAGTTTCATTGAATGAACTCTGGTTCTAGTATTTTGGAAAACATAAAATAGCTTTTCCTTGTCTACTTTATCTATCTACACCATGCAAACTTTCTATGCCTAAATCATGACCACTCTCATTCACTCATTTCTAAACAAAACATTCTCAAATGTCACATCCATTCTTCATAGAGAAGCTGCTGTCCTCTATAACACTACTAACTCTAACTCTACTATGTCCTTTATGATGTATGGAGATCAGAACTTTACACAGTATTCCCAGTTGACATTGCATCACTGATTTATATAATAAATAACTTATATTATGATACATCTCTCTTTTATTTTTGTATTTATTTAATTTATATACTGTCCAACTCCCAATAATTATTATGTTAATACCATTTCTTATTTCTCTAACATGACCTTTTATTAGCAGAGCCATAGTCTGTTTATAGCTTCATTGAACTGTTTATATGACTTCAAGTCACTACTAGCTCTGACCTTGGATGTAGGAGTGAATACAGGTCTTAAATGACCTTTTCCGAGGCTATCATAGCTTTAGTCATTAAACAAACAGTCGTAAGTTGAGGGCTATCCCTAGTTCAATGCCTTTCTCTTGAATTTTCAATATCATTTTTGTTTCTTATAAGTTTCATAAGTTAACCGTTTCCCTGGGTTATTTGCAAATATTAGCTGTTGCTGTTACAGTTTAATTCGATTAGAGATATTTATCTTGCTTGGAGGTTCCTTTAATTCTTCTTTGTTTGCTTTTTATCTCATCCAAAATAGGCTGTATTTTCTCTCTACTCTTCTTTTTAACTTCAGTATTATGTTATATGAAACAACCTCTGATAAAAGCTTTACTTGCATCCCAAACCATTGTTAAATTAGTAACCTTTAAGTTGTTTCCAAAAAATTCTGTTAATTTCCAATTAATTATTAATATTTCATTTCATTTCTGTGTAAAAGAAGTACAAAATAATAGAGTTGGAAGGGACCTTGGAGGTCTTCTAGTCCAACCCCCTGCTCAAGCAGGAAATTCTATATAATTTCAGACAAATGGTTGTTCAATCTATTCTTAAAAACCTCCAGAGTTGGAGCACCCACAATTTCTGGAGGCAAGCCGTTCCACTGATTAATTATTCTGTCAGGAAATTTCTCCTTAGTTCTAGGTTGGTTCTCTCTTTGATTAGTTTCCACCCATTGCTTCTTGTCCTGCCCTCAGGTGCTTTGGAGAATAGGTTGACTCCTTCTTCTTTGTGTCAGCCCCTTATATTGGAACACTGCTATCTTGTCATCCCTGGTCCTTCTGTTCATTAAACTAGATATACCCAATTCCTGCAACTGTTCTTCATATGTTTTAGCCTCCAATCCCCTAATCATCTTTGTAGATGTACTTTTATAACCCACACTCAAGGGGTTATAATCAGAAAAGTCTTTGGTAGAGTCTCCACTAAAGATCCCATTAGCCAAATTCTTTGAAACCCACAAGGCATCTGTTCTTGAGAAGAATCTTTGTCTTTCTGAAAAGTAAGTATATTCTCATTTTTCTATCTCTATGCATTCACTAACCCTAAATTGTCCATCAAACCAAAAGATGTGTTTGTCAATTTGCCTTGAGTGACAGTAAGGTATCGGTTTTTCCTTGTAGGACTCCTATCATTTTGGTTGTTATCCTCTGAACCCACTTATTCCAGCTGTGGCCTAGAATGGGCAGTAAATGGGCAGCAAACAAATATAAAAAATATTTTAAAAACAAAGTAAATACTGCTTAAGGAAAGGAAGGATATAAATGCAACAGATAATTAATTACTTTGCTAATAGTGGTTGATAGACTATATCTCTGTGAAGGTGACTACCATTTATATTTCATAAGTAGCTATATATTCTCAGGGCAAGAATGTTGTTAATGTAAATACATAACTGTCATAAATGAGCAAATGTGTGAAAAGAAAGAAAGGCCAGATTACTGTTATACAGAGAAAAACACTCATGACAATCACTACCAAAAATAAACTAAAACGACATGTCAGCCAAGCAGCATTAATCACTCAGTAGTGGTCTTTCAATAAGTGAAAGTAGTGGTCCAATTTCATATAAAAGTCCTCTTAAAATAAGAAAGATTGAGGAAAATGAGTAGTTGATTGCCTCACCCACTTTTGTAAATTATTGCAAGAAACAGTTTACCTTACTTTACAATATAAACCACCCAGTTGGAAAATACTATGGCATTTCTTTTAAAAGAGGATCTTAAAAAAATAAAAGAAAATATAAATTTGAAATTTTGTTTTTTCTTGAAGTCGAAAGTTGACATATTGGAATAATTCTGAGGGTGGGTTAATTCATATATTTACTTATACTACAATATATTCTAAGGTATTCTTTGCACACTCTTTTGTCATGTGGGAAGCAAGAACTACCTATTTGTTAAATCTCACACGTAGTTCACAAAATCCTACCAAGTGGATACATTTGACTAATTCTGATATTTATAAATGTTCGCTGAGCCATAGAAAAGTAACTATTGCATAGTTGGGAAATAATTCAAAGAATGTTCTTAAAATGCTATGTTTCTCTTTGTGTTATTGAAATATAGGTAGCCTTATCAAGTCTGTGGTTGTATTGGAAATTATAAGAATCCCAATACAATACTTCTGAGAAGAGCTGCTGGATTCAGAAATAGATGAATTGTGGTGATCTTCAGTTAGTTGATTGTAATGTGTTAGACATGGGATTATTTTTGAAGACTATTCAGATATTACAGTCTGGACACAATTAATTCAAATTATGTCTGCTAAGTTGCTGTCTGAGAACATTCTTTGGTCACCGATCTCAGAAGCAACTTAAAAGAGCATCACAAGCCATTTCTCACTGTTGGTGCTTTTATTATCATGCATTTGTTAGCTGTTGGAACTGAAGATTAAGTTTTCCCAAATACAAATCTCACATGGTTCTCTTTAGTAAGATTTATTAATAGCACAGCAATAGCATTTAGGTTTTCATATACCGCCCCGTAGTGCTTTACAGCACTCTTTGGGTGATTTTACAATATAAGCTTAATTGCATATTGCCTAAACAATCTGGTTCCTCATTGTACTGACCTTGGAAGGGTGGAAGGCTGAGTCAACTTTGAGCCCCGTCAGGATCAAACTCCAGGCTGTGGGCAGAGTTTGCCTGCAATACACTTTAACCACTGCGCCACCAGGGCCTTAAGATGAAAGTAGTATTGATCCAAGAATTCTAGCAAATGAACACAAATCAAATTATCCCTCTTATTAGAGCTTCTTCTCACAGTTTGTGAATTATTTCTCATAAAGAAGATGTGTCTGTTCTCTGATTCCAGGAGAGTTGTAGCTGTGGTTATCTGAATTCTTTTCAGCTTGAGAACCAACCCTTACACTTATTTTTCCAAGATCCTAATTGTATACTAAGGACTACAGACTTTGTGCTAAGTGGAAAAAGGAGAAAAAGAGTGAAAAAATTAAAGTAATTTAATTTTATACTAAGGAATACAGACTTTGTGCTAAGTGGAAAAAGGAGAAAGAGTGAAAAAATTAAAATATTTAAGGAATGCAAGAATTAACCTAAATCTATTGTTAAAAATTAGGAGTAAATCTGTTTAAAAAAATTAAATGAAATAGCATTTTGTTAGTATTCTGTGTATCAAAATATAGATTAACATATAGATTAACATATTTTGTAGTAAAATTTTGCCTTTCATTGCCCAGTTTTATATATGCCATTTTAAAAGGAAGTCTCATTTAATACAGTATACTAAATAAGCATTCTGTGCTGAATCAAATTCTACAAGTGTTTTTGGGAATTCTTTGAAATTCTGTAATGCAGTTGAATGTGCATGCTAATCAACAATGACATATATTAGAGGGTGAAAGGATGCATTTCTGTCACAGTGTTTTAAAATTATCTCAGTTTCATTGTTCTCATAATGTTGTTTCTCTTCTTCCTTCAGTGCTGTTGGTACTTTTGCACGAGCTCTAGACTGCAGTAGTTCTGTAAGACAACCTAGTTTACACATGAGTGCAGCTGCTGCTTCCCGGGATATCACTTTGGTGAGATACTCTTTGAAATATACTTCCTTTGAAAGAATAGTTCGCTAAAGAGACAAATTAAATCCTGCCCTGATATGTTGATGATAATGGCGTTTTGAGGATTTTGCATATATACAACGGATGTAAAATATTCAACCCAACTCTTGCTATTTGCTTTATTAACTAATTTTAGCAGGTGGTGAGTTGTACTGGTTAATTGCTTAAAAATATTCTTCGATTTATTTAAAGAGAATTAGAACTTACAGAATGATGATGATTTTGCTACGGATATTAAAAAAGATAAAATTGTTATTTTTACTTTTTTCCCTTTAGTAAATAATTTCGTATCTCCCTATGATTATTGTATATAGTGAAAAAATATGCAAAATTAGTATGCATATATCCAGCTGAACTGTACAAAATATTCGGAAGAGATTTTTGTGATGTATGGGAACATGAACAAACCACCACTGTTTGAATGGTTAAAGCCATTGCATCATTTGATCAGCTGCTTCAGAAACCACTTGTGACTATTTGTGTAGGCATTTTTACACACAGCCATTGCAGTAGGACGAAAGCAAAGTGAATAGGCTGCAGATACATTCTTCTCGGTGAAAACGTGAAGTGGCTGTGCATGTACACACATACCAAAATAAGTAGGATTAACTTTCAAACCAGCTGCATGAGTCTTACAAAGAATATGTCTGCTTTGGTGATTTAATAAGAGACCTTATTCACATTCCTCATTGTGTAGCGGTTCTTTCAAAATTATTGTGTTGCCCTAATACACAGTAATAGTAATTTGAGTTCTAATTTGTTTTTTAAACCAGAATTACAGACTAATAAATGTGTGTATCAACAGTATTGAGTGCCTAATCTGTGTTAATGACAGAATTCTAGACCAGTAAAAGTCATGCAGTCTCCCCCCTCTGCAACTCCCATATCTTTTTTCCAAGCACAGATAACATACATTAATGTTTAGCTGTTTAATCTACTAGAAGTAATGCTTGGATTCCTAAAAATTGGTATTTTTTTCTATATTTTTTTAAAAAAATTCTGCCTACCCACCCCTCTTCTGCAAAAAAAAAAAAAAAGCAATTTTAAAAAAAATTCTGCCCACACCCCCCTCTTCTAAAAAAAAAAAAAAAAAGCAATAGTTATGCTATAAAGCTGAATAATGTAGGATACATCCAAAGGTTGAGACAATTATATTAAATTAAAATATTACAACTTTTGTACTGAAATGCACAGAGATATGCCAATCATCTTGCAGTATCTTCCATTATGGAAGTTAATTGGTTAATCAAAAGAGTAATATCATGCAAGTCTATTTTTATATAGTACAAGTATAGTTTTTTCCAGTAGAAAAACTACTGGAAAAATTTTATCCTTATGATCATAATTCCTACTTGTCATAAATCTTAATATTCCAGTTGAACTATTTGGATTTGGAATATTGTCACAAGTAGCATATGACAAGAGAAGTTAGGTTAAGAATGTAAAGTCATCTATGTTATAATGCATGCTGGTTCAGGAATTCTGGGAGTTGAAGTTCACTGATCGTTAAAGGGCCATAGTTCCCCACCCCTGTTATAAATGGAGGACAATCTCCCTATTTGCAGCCACTTGCTCACTAAAATTCACCTGCCATTGGCTGACATTCCATGTCTAAAACACACACACATGTATTTGCTCATTTTGTGTGTAAAGACGTACCTTGGATCCATATCAACTATCCCTAGCTTACTCCCAGTTTTTAACCAACAGTTATATAAGCTTTATAACTGTTCTGTCATTTCTTGGCAGCTTATGTACTGTATACATATACACATACTTACATATATATACATAATGTAGACATGTAAGATACATGTTCCACCTTATATGGTGTTTGCTTCTATGTTCATCTCCACTTCCATTCTTCTGAATTATCCCAATACAATGCAACCAAAAGAATTAGGGTCCTGGAAGGAGAAGCCTATGGGGGTTTTGGGTAGAGCCACTGCATGCATATGAAAGATGAGACTTCATGGAGACATAATAGTTATCTTCAGGTATCAAAAAAAAAGTGTTATATAAAAGACAGGGCAGAATTATTCAGAATTGTTCATGACTCTGCTTTGATAGATTGATTTGCTAAGTCATAATACCATGTTGAAGATGTACACAGTCCTAACAAGACACATGGCAAGCTCCTTGAACTGGACTTGACTATAAATCACAGCCCCTTAATTTTAGGCATAGTTTGATAAAAAAAAAAAACCACGTAAACGATTGTGTGCTATAAGTGTTGAGGGTAAGAATTCCCTCTAATACCCATGGTAGTTTAATTCTATTAATTCCATTAGTTTTATTTCCAGTGTTTCAGCAGTCCTCCCTATCCATGCTTCCTGACCTTGAATCAGTGATGTCTCACTTCCTGAGAATTACTGGTTCAATGGCTTAACTCTTATACATGACAGGTCAAATAATTCATTGTAACATTTAATCCAAAAATGCATTCAATATATTGTTATTTAATACTTATATCTAATCCTTTTCATTCCTAGTTTCATGCAATGGATACATTACATAAACACAACTATGACCTGAGCAGTGCCATTAGTGTTTTGGTTCCCCTTGGAGGTCCTGTTCTTTGTAGAGATGAAATGGAAGAATGGTCCGCATCAGAGGCTAGTTTGTTTGAAGACGCCCTAGAGAAATATGGCAAAGACTTCAATGACATACGACAAGATTTTGTAAGTAGACATATCTAAATTATTATTAAATTGCCCTTAAGTCTTTTATAGCGGATTTTTTTTCTATTCCGCAATCAATTAAACTAAAGATCTGTTATTATGAGCCTATTTTTCTATTTAAGGGCATAGTCCACTACAGTGCCTGATATGATGGAGGTACTTAGGTCACAATTCTTGTTATTAGGGCTGGGGATCTTGGAAAGCAGCAAGGGGACAGAATGGATTAACCTCCAATTGAAAGTGTGCAATACAATTTTATTGTATGCATCTATAAAACATTATACTTTTCAGAGGTATATGGATTACTGTATTCTCATATGCAGAATTGAGGAACCTGGGATATTGCTGAACTATACTTCCATTATGTCTCATTTGTTGTTTTGGGTAGTGCTTTTGTCATTTCTAGTTTAATGATATTAGACAGGCCAGAGGTTTTCCACCTCTTTCATAATGCCACACTTTAGAAATAAACAAACTCAACCAATATTCAAAACATTTGTAGGAGTTTCTAATAATTTTATTTTTTATAAAAAAATATTTAAATAGCATTAGATATAAATACATTGAATTATGCCCATTCGTTTTATTTATTTATCAGGGTTATTACATGGTGCAATCCCAAGAGTAGTTTATAGTAATGAAACATAAAAATAAAAACATATATAATAAAACATTAAAATTACATGATTAGAATATGATAAAGTGCCAAAAAGTGCAATCATCTTTTCTAGGCATCATGCATTACAGTAGGATCTCCAAAACAATTCTGATGTTGCTGGTTTCTGGAAGGTTGAAATGTAAGAGCCAGTCCTGGTTGAAGTAGGTGGTTGTTTCCAAGTGTAGGTGCTACCACAGAAATCCAGTTCCTGTTCTCCCCAGGTATATGCCTCATGGAAATTGGGGACCAACAGCAGTTTCTCTCAGGACAAATGAGATAAGCAGTTTTCTTCCAGTTGGAGAAAGCAATCCTGAAGATATTTCAATGCCTAGCATATAAAACTTTATAAACTACCCGTGTTTCCCCGAAAATAAGACCCTGTCTTATATTTTTTTGAACCCTGAAATAAGTGCTTGGCCTTATTGCCATGCACTCAAAAGCCCGATTGGGCTTATTATCAGGGGATGTCTTATTTTGGGGGAAACAGGGTACAACCAACACTTTGAATTGCCCTTGCACGTTAATCGGAAGCCAGTACGGCATAAATATAATTTAACTCACAAATGAAGGCGAGTACATGTGTACCAGGATAATGTTGCAGGATTCAACCTGGGCTCCAGAACGAGTCCAAAAGCTCGGAAGATTAAACCTCTGGTCCCGGTGACCGACCCGGTTTGGATCCTATAATATAAACTCATTTGAAGTTTCCAATATTTTTGGAGATAAGGAATGTTGGCACTGCATGACTAAGCCAATTTCCTAGGAGTTGGACTTGGCTGCACCAACTCAAGTTCATAGTTTTTGAGCTTGGAAAAAGAACGAGATTTAACAAATCCCCCTAAACTTGAAATCCAGAGCTTTGTCATGGGGAGAAAAGGAGAAAAACTCTCCTGTTTTATCTTTCATAATAGAAACATTTAAATAATTGATATTTAAAAATCAGAAATCTTCATAGGAGAATTTAGCCATCTCTGATATATGTAGTACAATATAAGAGCTATGTCCTCTTTATTTAGTACAGGAACAGATTGCTCCTGAAAAAGACCTAAATAGAAGAATTATTTTTCCCCTAGGAACCAAGTTTTCCAACCGTTTAACAGTGTTTCTTACAGTTTTAAATTCCAAGAATAGTGAACAAGCGTACCATATTTTCCAGTTCTTAGAAGAAAAGAAATTATATTTCGGTTAAGAGTTTACCAAGCAAGCTCTTAATATATATTCACCTGAAACTATCAGAGGATCTTACTTCTCCTCTTTCCCCAACTGCGCTCATTGACATCAATTCACATATCGTACATAGCTTAAATGACCACCAGGAGGCATTATGTGACAGTTTTTGTCTCATTCGGAACTTGTCAAACATAGATATCTGGAACCTATGGGGGTTCTATGGGTTCAAAACCTCTACTGGGAATCAGATGTATGGATCTTTGCACTTTAGATAATAGTATGTTAGTTTTAGAAGCTGTCCAATTATTGGTGTTCAGTGGAGATGCATCAAAAAATATATGGAATCCATTAGAATAGTATATACGGTCCATCTTCCCTTATCCTTCAGAGTGGTACAGATCTTACATAATGTTATGTCCTTATGTCTAGGTTTTACGTGACTTTCATCTCTACAAAAAATAGTTTTTCTCCGATAGCCCAACTGTTTCATCATCATTTTTTTTAAATGTAATTTTGTATTTAATGTTTTTCAGCTTCCTTGGAAATCTCTGACTAGCATCATTGAATATTATTATATGTGGAAAACCACAGATAGATATATTCAGCAGGTAATTTTTTTGCATTTATAACATCCAAATCCTACGGTGTGATATAAAACAATATCTAAATAAACATTTTAAAGAGGGGGCTTTCAGACATTACAAAATCCCTACATAAAAGGTTCAACTAAATGGGAATGTGCATGTAACATAAAGCCGCCATCATCACTCCAGCTGTTTTGCTCTAAATCCGTGATGGCGAACCTATGGCACACATGCCAGAGGTGGCACGCAAAGCCCTCTCTGGGCATGTGCGCCACCGCCAGCTGCTCTTCTGGTTTCCGCCGGGCGCATGTGCACCGGCCAGCTGGTCTTTGGGTTTCTGGCACGCACACACGCGTGTTCCGGTTTGGGCACTCGGTGCCGAAAAGGTTCGCCATCACTGCTCTAAATCATGGTGTCTCTATTTTTGTAGTTGTGTAACACATTTCTGTCCTTTCAGTAAGCACTGTATACCTGGATGTGCTCAAGGCATGGGGGCTGGGAAGTTAAATGGATCTGTGAGACATTGCTATTGAGTTTTTATTGGGTTTGTTTTTGGCTATTATTTTAGATTTTTACACTTTTGTTGATACTGTGTTTTGTATTGTTTTGTAGTGTGTTGTTAGCCACCAGGGGTCGCATCTGTGAGATGGGTTGCAATGTAATTTGAGCAAGCAGATAAATCTGGAGGAAACCGGGTTAAGAAAGGCCATGTTAGGTTACCATGCATAATAATTTCAAAGTACTAATTCCTGTAATTTCATTTCACCCCTAAGGGTTTAATTAGACCTGAAGGCATTCAGGATTTAAAGTAATTGAAACATGTTGCCCTGAATCCAGAATAGCTGTTATGCAAAAATGAATTTTTATGGGAGGGCAAAACATCAGGAATTTGACCAATTCTTTTATTGTCATCATGCCAGGATATCTTTCAGGCTATTCTGGAGGTTTTCCTAATTAGAACTCTCTTCCCTGGATCTCTGGATTCAGGCCTTTTTCATTGAAATATTTCAGTTACACTTCCTGAAATTTGATCTCTTGCCATTAATGGCAGCTATGCAGAGTTTACACCACCCTAGCCAAAGTTGTCTCATAAATGAAGATAAGAAATCATAGTTTGAATCCAACTTATTTGAATGATTTGTTATCTAGTAGTTTATATGAATAATATGTGATTTACAGTTTCAGGATGCAGGCATAGTTGAGAAAGATAACTTATCTTTCACTTTCTTCCTCTTGCAAGCAGAATAAAAAGGGGTATATACATGCCCAAAGTCTTCTACAGCTTGATTTCAGTCATCTGAATCCTGGGAGACAGTGAAACTAAGACATTGGTTGTTGTTGCCTTTCTCCATAAAACTTTACTGTGTCATTGCTGCTCACTCTTTAGCAATTCCTTATAGAATGAGCCATTTCAATTGCATTATACTTATACCTTATTCTTTGGCTGTTTGTGATCCAATAGATGCAGAACAGAGTTTTTTCAACTCATTGTTAAATTCACTAATTCAACTAATCTGTTTCAACTCATATGTTAAAGAAGCAGTTAAAGAGCAGAAGGGTCGTATTATTGCTACATACACAGTGGAAAACATTGTGAAAAAGCTTATCAGAAGTGGTAAATAAGGTTTGGTGCATAACTAAATTTCATACCATATGGATATAATCATACCTTCCAACTAGCTTTCCTTAGCTTCAATAGTACAGAACATTATACATTCTTCTCATTTAAATAGATTTCTTCCCAATAAATCCATGTTTGATATCATTACTTAGATCCTATAAAATGGTATTTTAACTTGTATGATGAACTTTGAGCAAAAATGTATCTTAGCTTCTGGGGGTGTCTTAGCAAGAGGTGAGTCAATGTTAATATGATCAATTTTAAAGGTATGTCTGCCCTAGGTGTTTTCAGATGGGAAACCTAACAGTGATTATGATATGTTATTTTTAATTTATTTTTATTTACTGAATCTGTCCCCCAAACCTGAAATTATTATGGACTTTGTTATTTAATAAAAACTGATATATGTGTGTGTATTATACCATATTTGTGCATGTATATGTATTGTAGTAATGATTGCAATTACTTGGAACATTTTAGTAATTACTTTAGCAACGTCACTGTTTTTTGTGTTATTGTAAAAACTCACCTTAAAGAATGCTATAATGTTCTTTCTTTGGTTAACTCCCAGGGTTTTTGTTGATAACTCTTTTAAGCGTAAGCAGCAGATCTAGATTTGACAGTACTGAGTTTTCAAATGTGTAGAAATCTGAGGATCTTATAGGAATTGTCCTTGGCCAGCTTCAATTCTCCCTTATGTTTCCTAGCTATAAATATACAGAAACAAACCCACATTTCATTTGAATGCAAGTTCAACTTAAATTTGTACAAGAAATTTTTAGCTTAAACTATATTGTCAATTGAGAGAAACCAAATCTTTAAATAAAGATGTTAATATTTTTAAATAAATTTTGTTAAAAAGTTTAAAAAACATAAAATCTAACACAAGCTAATAAAGAATAAAGAAAACACAAGGAAAAAAGAGAAAAATCAAAAGTGCAGAAAGAAAAGATAAAAAGAAATAGAAGCTTCTAATTTCCTTTGCAGCAAATATAAGCATGATTACAAAGTTATCTCTTACTCTATGGTTACCAAAAAAAACCCAACCCCTCGCTTTTTTCATTATCTATTTTTTTTTCTAATCAAATTTGCAAGTCATAAGTGCACTTTTTTGTGTTTCATGCAAAAAGTCTAAGCATTTTCCTTTCTCTAATCAAGGAAGTACATCTAGCTATCTGTGCAAGAAATGTTATTAAATTGACATACTACTTTCTTCTTATGGGATGCCTACAATGACTGAATGATTCTTAAAACAGCTTTGTTAAAAGTTTTCATTAAGGTTGCTATTTTTAAGTTGTAATTAAATTAAATTAAATTATTCAAACCCAATGAGAAAAATCCAACTATGAGTACTCAAGTAAATAAAAAATCTGGTACAGTCTGATTGTATCTGGAAGGGATATCTAGAAAGTGTCGCTATAGCAAAATCCTTTCCTTGAGTGCCTATGCAGCCAAATCTCCATGGACAGACGCCTCGGAAGCGTCTGATATAAGCTTAAAGACTAAGCAGTTTAATGTAATATTTTGCACAACATTGTAATGTTAACATTGTGTTAGGCACTAAATTATTCATCTTTTCTATTAGAAACGTCTAAAAGCTGCTGAAGCAGAGAGTAAACTGAAACAAGTTTACATACCAACTTAGTAAGTATAACAAACACTAATACTTTTATTTTAAAATTAATTTCAGTGTATAGACAACAAACATTAGTTTTTTTTATTAAAGAAGCAAAGAATAAGCATTGATAAAGCTTTATTTTGACTCAGGGTTAACTCAGCCTTCCATCCTTCCGAGGTCGGTAAAATGAGGACCCAGATTGTTGGAGACAATATGCTGACTCTGTAAACCGCTTAGAGAGGGCTGTAAAGCATTGTGAAGCGGTATATAAGTCTAAGTGCTATTGCTATTTTAACATTTAACAAACTTTGGTAAAATCCAGTAAAACCCAGAATCATGTTTTGACATTAATAAAATAAATTTTGACTACTTTTATGTAAAGGTATTATTGGACACTCATGGCTTTTTCAGCTGCAGTTGAGTTTTAGTTATAGTTGTAACTCCAAAGAAACTGACTTTAATGGGCATTCATTACTAAGCAATGTAAAATAAAGAATTATAGCTCAGATTATTTTTTTATATATAAGAATTTGTATTAAGATTGAATTTTTATCGATATACACATAAGCAGTAATCAGGTTTCAGGCTGGGTTACAGCACTGAGGTGGCATTGATCACGCTTCTGGGTAGCTTCTGGCAGGCCCAGAACAGGGAAGTGCATCCATTTTATCCCCCTTGCAGATCATGGTATCCTTCTGGTGCCAACCTAGGAGATTGAGAGTGGGGGTATAGGTTCTCCTCTGTCCTCTTGAGACCAGTTCCAGTCAGTATTGGTAGGGAGTGAGGAGTATATCCCCAGTCCTCTGCTTTGCAGGGCTCCACAGGACTTTATTCTCCCCTGCTCCTATTTAACGTCTGTACAAAGCTGCTTGTTGAGGCCATTCATTAGCATGAGGTTAAAATCATCTGTATGTTATGTCATTTATACACCTCTACTCTGGACTCTCTAAGGCTGTTGAGGCTCTTTTCCAGTGTTTGGAGGATTTGAGGGTCTGGCTAGGGAAAAACAGACTTTGTGTCAACCCTACCAAGATCAAGGGATTGTGAGTTTAAGACCCCCACCCTCAGTCTAGGGATTTTCACTGTTATCATAGATTGAGTTAACTCTCCCAGATAGAGTTGATATTTAACTTGAAGATCAGATGCCAATTGGGGTCCAAAAAGACTTTGCACAAATCCTTTTTGTGTACCAGTTGTGCCCATTCCTAGATCAGGAGGTATTGCTCACAGTCACTCATGCCTTAGTCACTTCCTGGTTGAAATATTGCAATATAGTCTACACCAGGCTGCACTTGAAAAGCATTTTGGTCCCAAATATAGTGGTACACACAATTATAGTATACCATAATGTGTATATGAAACATAATTACTGCATGAGCTACACTGGGTCCCACTAGGCTTTTGAATGTAATTCAGGATGCTTCTTTCTGTGAAGCTGCATCACTTAATGGGAGTTACTTGAAGGTTTAGGGTGCAGTTCAGAATAATTGCTAGATGCCACTCCGAGGCCTGGCTGGCTGGGGTATTCTGAAAGATAAAGTCCACAGGTCTTAAAGTTGCCAAGGTTGGACGCTCCTGCTTTATAGCATCAAATCCAAATTTTTTTTGTAGCAATCACAAAACTTTCTTCCATAGTAAATGGAACTCTGTTGTAACCAGTGTGGTAGTAAATTACAGCTTTTTGAGAAAATCTAAGCATTTCAAACATGTTTTGACATTTTCATAGAAAATATATAGTAGCATTTATCTGTATTCTTGACAATTATATAAGCAGTAGAAATGTGTGGCTCAATGATATGATTCCATTTGATGTGGGAAATCAAGTTGATTTAACACTTTGATTCAATTCAGATCATATTGATCATCTGAACCAAAGTCAGTTTGGTTCACGGCTTAGTTGAGTTGCCAACAAACCTTTGAATCAAACTCTCACATAGCTCTTGTAGAAGAATTTGTTTAAAAATGTTTCTGCCATATAGCTCATGCAATTAATGCATGTGTGATCATTTTAAAGCAACAAACCGAATCCCAGTCAGATATCCAGCAATAATGGAAAACCAGGCGCCATGAATGGGGCAGTTGGAGCACCACACCAGACTCAGAACTCACTAATAGGCCGTGCTTGTGAAAGTTGCTACAGTAAGTAAAAGTGTGTGTGTGCGTGTGCGTGTGCATGTGTGCATGTGCATGTGCACGCATGTCCTCAGATGTGTATGGAACCCTTTCTTCTGGAAGGAGCTTCCTCATAAAAGGGAGAATGTGAAGTGAATGGAGAGATCTAGTCACAAAAAGTTCTATGTGTACATCATTCATCAAGAGTTTTAAGTATACATCAGTATGTATCATTTGTAAAGAGAGAGAGTGCAATTAGTCTATACTATTTTTGAAAAAGTATACTGTCATCCTGTGCCTCTATATTTATGTGTAAATATATTAGTAAATATTTATCCTACATAGATTGACTAGATTTTATTTTCTTCTTCTTTTAGTTACACAGTCGCATCAATGGTATTCCTGGGGTCCACCCAACATGCAGTGTAGATTATGTGCACCATGTTGGATTTATTGGAAAAAGTATGGTGGTCTTAAAATGCCAACTCTAACAAATGAAGATAGATTTTCACCCAATCAAACTACAGAGGTAATGCTTCTTTGCTGGTGGTACTTAGCATCTTTGCTATTTCGTCTTAATTCGTGTGCTTCATTTTCCTTTGTAAAGATACAGTGTACATTTTAAAAATATATTTAAACAATTGTATGACTTACTGAGCTAACTTTTACAAGTTTTGTGTATGCTACTAAATTACAATATTTCCCAATTTAGTGCTTTCCAAATGTGTTGGAATTATATCTACATCGTAGTAGTTATGTATGTATTTAGAGACATAATTTCCATCTTGCACTTCCCACTTACTTGGCCAACCATGCTGTACCCACGTTCCATTCCCCATTCTGTCTTGCCTGTTTTCCTCCTGATACAACTCCAGATCATCAGTCTCAATTTTGACTCCTCTTCCTCCAGCTTGGCTGGCCTGATAAATTTTCATCATGTATCTTGCCTAGTAGGGAAATGAAGTAGTCTTATTCTTCAGCCACAGCAATATGTACATCCAAGAGGCCATGGCTAAAGAAGAGGTAGGTGACCGAAGAGCAGGGAACCAGAACATCGGAACCTCCTGTTGGATATTGCAAAGCGTCCATTCAGCCTCGGCCTCAGCCTGTCTCTTGTAAAGCTCCTTTCTATGGAATGAACTTTTAGGTTTGTTCTTGATCATTTCAGAGGTCCAGCACAGACGGAGATCAATGCATAGAGGAGATTCCAGACAGAAATGTGTTTAACTTCAATGTCATTTTTATTGTTGTTACTGTTATTATTGCTATTGTTATTTATTAAATGTATATGTCACCAGTCTTCCAACAACTCTGGACAGTTATAGACTAAAAATATTAAAAACAAGAAATACAATGATAGACCAAAAAATGAAGAGTAAAATGTTTTTTTTTTAATTTGATTTGTATAATTGCCCAACTAAAACCACTGACTTTGAGTGGCAGTGTTGTTATTATTGTTATTATTTCTTTCAGGATTCGTGTGTCCGAACACATATGTCACGACAGGCAACTCAGGGCATACCAGTCCGGAACACTGGTAGTCCAAAATCTGCAGTGAAGACACGTCAATCTTTCTTTCTTCATACTACATATTTGACTAAACTTGCCCGCCAGGTTTGCAGAAATACCTTACAACTGAAGCGAGCTGCAAGAAGACCTTTTGCCCTTATTAACTGTGCTGCCATTAGGGCAGAATGTAAGATGTTTCTAAATTCTTAGTTTAATATGTCATTATTCCAGCCACTTTCTGTTGTCTTTTTTTGTCCATTATTATTATTATTAATATTATTTTGGCAATAAACATATTTCTGTCTGTATTCCCTTTGTGTTAATTTTATTTTCATTTGTCTTGTCACCAAAGAAAGTTTTCTAAAACTAATGTAAGATTATAGAAAAAATAAATTTTATTACTTACTGAATAATAAAATAGGTTTCTTAAGCAAATAATGGGCAGACTATCCTAGATTTGTGCACCTGCTTCAGATCCCTTTGCCATGTATTTCCTTTAATTTCTCAATATTTAATTTATCTGGTGGAAAACAGGCTCACAAACTATTTCTTGGTATAATATGGAGATTGATTAAATTGATTGTAAATCCAAACATATGGCCCATTGAAATTATAAAAAAAATCCCATTAGTTTAAGAATGAAGATTAATATTCATGGAAAATATTCAGATTAATGGCACTGCACTTTATCTTTGGTAATGACCTTCTCTATTGGAACAGCATGAAAGCAGGTCCAGAAGACTTTTTGAAAGACATAAATACTAGGACAAATTTCAGGGTCATTTTATGAGTTGTCCTAATGACCATTTCATCAGAAGAAATGAACCGTTTTTGAGGCAGCTGTAGGTTCTTGTCATATGTTAACAACTTTGTGTAATGGCAGTAGCAAAAACGTAGGACCCCTGTCACATAAGACATCCCAAAGGTGAATCCTTTCCTTTTTGTACATTTTGTACTTCTCAGTTCACTTTCTCATCATTGGTCAGCTAATTATTGTCATACGAGTCTCACATTTCTGAGTGATGGACAAGGGAGTCAAAATGGAGTGGATTTTTTCAGTATCCTTTTACTGGAAAGTGATTGAATAGACAGTTGCTGGTTTATATGATTTTTTTTAACATTTCATTTTATTCATAAATTTTATGTGGCCACTCATCTCACAAACAAGTGACTCTGTGTGGTGTACAACAGAGCTAAAAACAATGTATACCAAACTAGGGGGGGGGGGGATATTCCATAAAACGGGCCACCGCAGCAGAAAAGGCACACTGCCTAGGACCCACCAACTGTAGCTCCTTAGCCAATGGGAGCCACAGCATACCCTTTCTGCTGGATCTGGTAAGATGGGTAGGCAGATGAGGGAGCCACAATACCTCATATAACCCAGTCCCATGCCATGTACGGCTTTAAAGGTCAAAAAGAGTAACTTGAATTGGACCAAGAAACAGACTGGTAACCAGTGCAGCTTGTGGAGCAGAGGTGTAATATGTGTTCTAGAAGAACTGGTACCTGTGCTGCTGCATTTTGCATTAGCTGAAGCTTCTGGAAAGTCTTCAAGGGCAGTCCCGTGTACAGTGCATTACAATGGTCTGGCTGGGAGGTGACTATAGAATTATTTTAAAAATGTGAATGTTTTTATATGTTAAAAGTTGCCTCTGTTTTGCAAATTGAGAGTTGAAGCAAAGGGGATAAAGTAGTATTTTAATCGTTGAACACTTTTTTCCCGAAGTGTTGAGGGGGGGGGAATTAAGACTATTTTCCATATTCTTTTTAAGCCTTTCCTCATGCATTTATTTCTTTTCACAAAACATAGCTCTCACACTTTTTTCATTATTTTAAATTTTTCATTGATAGCTTTTCTTTTAAAGTGGGTAACACTTTTATGTAATATAATCCTTTTCTATTGCGAAAAAGATAGAATTAATTCTAGGCATACAATAAATAACACACCATGTGGTACATGAGTGAATATGAGACTGAGGAGGGGGAGATAACCTTGATCCAAAGTCTGTTCCTTTTCTCTAAGCAGGATATACAGGTTTTCCTGACACTTCTACTACCCGTTTATGGTTCTTCAAAACCAGATTAATTTATATCCAGTGGGATGTGATCAGTAATGCCCATAAATAAACTGCTATACAATATGTAGAGTAGTTTGTAAACATTAATTTATATAATTCATTTTAAGTTATTCGTACCATTAATATTCTTACAAGAGCTGGGTTAGGACTATTTTAGTTGGATCCATTTGGACCTTAATTGCTTGTGCAATGTGACAAGCACCGATGGGTGCTTGAACATACATTCAGACAACATCTTAAAATTGTTAAGCTTTGAAATATTTTATAAACCATGATAGACTGAGATAGATTGTAAATAATATGCAATATTATTTCATCTGTTACAATTTATTTCATTGTTCATGTTCTATTCCTTTATTTTTTCTTATTGTGGATACTTGCACACAAAATCAGTGTCACTATTCTTGACAGCTTAATTATACCATGTGATCAAATAGCATCGAATTAAGATATATTGAGTATGATCAAATTTTGAGAACATAAAAATGTAAGTTTAGTTTGCATGTCATTTAGTTATACCATTTTCCTTTGGTTTTATTGGGCTTTCTGCAGAATAGTGCAGTTATCTTTTTTTAGCAATAGCAATAGCACTTAGACTTATATACCGCTTTACAGTGCTTTACAGCCCTCTCTAAGTGGTTCACAGAGTCAGCATATTGCCCCCAACAATCTGGGTCCTCATTTTACCCACCTCGGAAGGATGGAAGGCTGAGTCAACCTTTTACTATTATATCTGCAAAGGAAAATAAAAGTATACTGTTAAGGCAATCATAAAGTCTGGAGCTTAAGGGAAATAATGAGTAAACATTCACAAATTTGTTCCTCCAAAAATATTCGGTCTTGAAATGCCATCTTTGAAAACTGCTATTTACATACTTTAGATATTGCTCTACCATACTATCAAACTAAATCCTGAAGATTTTGCTATTGACAAAAGATTTTAAATAGTTAATCTTGATCCAGAGTCTTGCAGACCATAATATAAGAATTAGTGGCATATAGTATATTTGGCTTCAATTACAAATTGCACCAATTGGTTTTAGAATGGTGAGAACTAGATATTCTTTTTAGATATCTTTTTAGATATGAAGATCTCTAAACATGATGAAACAGACCGGCTCCAGGTCAGCAAAGGAGACACCTTTGAGTAACCTTTCCTTAGGTATTCAAGCTACATGCTGGATATATATTGGAAGATGAGCATGGTTTTAAAATTGGAGGAACAAACAATAACCTGCATTATGCTGGTGATGCTACCCTGATAGATGGAAACCATATGATCTGCAAGCTCTAGTAATAAAAGTCAAGAAGCACAGTGAAAAGGACTAAGATTAAATATAAACATTAAGCCAATAACAATAAATGTGAGGCCAGTTTGGTGTGATGGTTAAGGAATCACGCTAGAAACTGCAAGACTGAGTTCTAGTCCCACTTTAGGCACAAAGCTAGCTGGGTGACCTTAGGCCAATCCCTTTCTCTCAGCCCTCAGAAGCAGGCAATGGCAAACCACTTTTGAAATCTTGCCAGGAAAATTGCAGGGACTTCTCTAGGCAGTTGCCAGGAGTCAAGGCTGACTGGAAGGCACCAACACACAGTGATAGTATAGCAAGCAGTCTTAGAACTGACAAGATACTGAAGTGGTGGATAGTTTGTGTCTTTTAGGATCAACTATAAAGGAGTCAGATGTCAAGAAATACGTTGCGGACTAACAATTGGTAGGGTAACAGGTCTTGGAAGATACAGTCAAATGCTGTGATGTGTGTATCTTCAAAGAAAAGAATCGGGCAATAAAACGCTTAAATGAAAATGATAATTGCCCTTTTAAAAAAAAAAACAGGATAAAAAAGGTGTTGACATTTTTTAACTTTGATGTTAGAGAAGACTCCTAAGAATTCCATGGATAATTGAGAAAAAATTATTGTAGAAGAAATCAATCCAGAATTCTCATTTGAAGAACAAGTGTTCAGGCTCAAGTACTGTATTTTGCATACATTATGCAAAAGCCTAGCTGCTATAATTCTGGAAAAGATGGAAAGAAAAAAAATAGAACAGGATGACCATTAGCAAGGTAGATAGCAACAGGTACACGCTTAAAAAGTCCGAAAGACCAGATTTGGGATAGATCACCCCAGAGAAGATCTATCTCCATGGTTGCTGAGCATTGTCACTGATTTAATGGCACATAATCAAGACTACAGAACTAAAAAGAATTTGGTTCCTCAGGAATTTGCACAAATGGCAGTGTCGTGGGAATGTCTGGTTACTAGGAAAGTGTTAACATTGAGCTATGATCTGTGATTCTCACTGAATCAAGCATAGTGCAGAAATTTCCCTGTGTAATATGTGGTGTTGAAAATACCATTCTTTGCTATTCATATACCTTTACTTATATCTTTTTCCCACTCATTCTTTTAATGTGTGTTGCCAAGGAATCTCCCTGAGCTTGTAAAATGTCACAATGAAGAATTAGTTAAAAGTGAAGATAAGGAACAGTAATAACAGAGAGCACCTTCAGATGAATAGAAGGCAAGCGGAAATTAAGACGGTCAAACTAGTGAAATAAGTTAGTGGAAATAATTTAGTTTGCCAATTTTTAGCATAAAATTGATCTATAATGAAGTTTATTACATTTGAGAGTAAAGACAGTTGCATACTAATGTGTTTTTTTTAAGCTTTTTTAGAGTGTTCTCATAGTTTTAAGTATATGTTTGAAGATAAGTTTTTGCAAATGATTAAAAATGCCTGCAGTAAATCCTGGATCCCTCAGAAAATAAACTACTAACTTTGCAACTAAAAGATGTTCAAATATCTCCAAAATATTAAACATAAGGATTACTGTTTGCATCTTAGGCTGTTTGTACATGTATTTGCACAAGTATGAAGTAATATTCATGACATTCTAAAGATTTAACTATAATACTTTTTGCAGCAATGACATCATAGTAGAATATGACACTGCATAATCACCTGTATCCCAAAATGTTTATTTTTTTTCTCAGTGTGCAACCCTGGAGTGAAACAGGTTGCATAGAAAAGTATTTTGCAAACTTGTCAACTTTAACTTGTGGACTTCAACTCCCAGAATTTAAGAAGTCCACACATCTCAAAATTGTCAAGTTGGAAACAACATTAGAGATGTTGATATCATGGTTGATACCAATGGTACCATGAATAATTGTGGAATGTCCAGAAGGGCATTATTGTTTTTAAAATATTGTAAATGTTTTTACTCTCCAGGGAAACTGGTGACAAAAATATGTTCAAATCCAATGTTTAAATAATATATAAGGGGAACGGGAGAAATTCCTTGCTGCCATTCTTGTATTTAACTACAGGGTTTTCAGCTGTAATGTCCCTCAAATGCACGCACGCACACACACACACACGAACAAACAATACTTTAAAAAATAACAAAGAGAAAACTGGTATAGACTTGAATTAGACCACACCTAGGGCAGATTAACTATTGTTCTACTAGAAAAAGTTAATTTGATATTCAGTGATGACAGTTTAGAACTTTCAACATTAGTTATTAGTTAGACTTTTCTATTTCCAGGAACTTAATATTCATGCTGGGCCATTTCTGGCTCAACAATAACTCAAAATGATTTGCCACTCCCACATTTCAAATGTTTTAATAACTGAATGGATTTTCCATCAGGATACATACCCTGTTTCCCCCAAAATAATACATCCCCTGATAATAAGCCATATCGGGCTTTTGAGTGCATGGCAATAAGGCCAAGCGCTTATTTCAGGGTTCAAAAAAATATAAGACAGGGTCTTATTTTCGGGGAAACACGGTATATAACAGTGGGAATTACACAGAAAATAGGCTATGCTTAGTTTGGTTAAAGGAAAAATGCAAAAATTTTATCTGCCATGTGATCATTTCACATAAATGCATTTTCAGCAAAGCCATTAAAAATACTATCTAATTTTCCTAGATTTGTCATCTTGACATCTATAAAGCAAATGAACATGGGTGTGAAGATTAGATTTTTGCGAAGCGTTTGTAAGCTTGAATTGCTTTCGAACTGTCCAGTCTTTCAAAATAATGTTTGCGTGAAATTTGGAGAAAGCACTCTAGAGGCAGGAGGGGGCATGAGTATAAATATTAAAATTAGGGCAATAAGAATAACTCTTGTATAAATGTGTCTTATATAAATAACACATTTGGAGACAGATGAATGTAGGTATCCGACATGCAGTAATGGACTTTTCAATAAGTCCCCTACAACATTTCTTTTTGGGTAGAAGTAGGGTGAGGATATGGGGAGAGTTTGGGATGTTGCTTTGTAAAGCAGAAAAGTACATGACCTTCTGAATCTCCACTTGGAAATCTTGACTTTGTGACTATGTGCCATTAAGTCATTTTTGACTCCTAGCGACCACACAGATTTTCTCCATGATAATCTTTCCCTAACCTGATCTTTTTGATCTTCCAATGGCGCCCTCATCGCCACTGAATCCATCCACCTTGCTGCCAGTCATCCTCTTCTTTTTTTCCCTTTTTCACCTTTCCCATCCCTTTTCCTGAAACTTGGAAATCTACTAACATCAACAATAAACAAATGGGATTGAATACAATTTTCAAGCAAAGTAGTTTTTCCAGAGTGACCCTAGTCAGATTTCAAAGAACTAGAAACAGGTTTTCTACATTTTGATTGTCCTTGTTCTTCTTTTAAAGAAAGGTGCAGATATTTTCCTAGACAGAAATAATTGAGGTGCCCTGACTATGAGGAAAAAGCCAGTCAAATTTAATAGAGTGGTGGAGATACTTTTGGCAGAGGGAAATTTTTATTGTACAAGGACTCTTTGGTAAAAAATTGCAGTACAGCTAGGGGCCAGGGTTTTTTAGGATAATCAACAATTATTTGGAATTCAATGGTAATGATTTAACTTTCTTCAGCCCCAACTTGGGATTGAATGGACTTGGCATCCAAGAAAATTCAGTGCTTCAATATTGAGTAGAAACAGAAATGGAAAGTTGGAAGCTCAATAGGAAAGCTACAGCAAAGGAAGAACATGATACCTGTTTGAAACTGCATGAGTAAAAAAAAACAATTTTGATTCTTACTAGTTTGATGAAAAATGACAAGGAAGAATCTCAAACTGAATTTATCTTGGGTGGAAAAGAAGATGTACAGTATTTTAAGATGCTGAACACCATTTTAAGGCATTGGATTGAGAGAAAAAAATGGGGGAAAGTATCTCAAATGTAATTGACTCTAGATGCATGCTGAAAGAATTTTATGATTGTAAACAAAGCCACTACAAGTCAAATTTTGGAAATGAATAAAGAAGAATTCCAAAGATGGATGAACCTGTGTGATAGCAGATTATTCTCAACTCTGTTAAACTCACAGAACGTATTTCATTTCCTCCCTTGTGGAGAAATCCATTACCTCAGCATCCCCAATAGGTGATCACCTAGTCTCTGTCTAAGCACTTCCAACAAAAGCAAGACAGTTTGCTTCATTGTTGAGCAGCTTTTACTGTTGGGAAAATTTTGCTATCTTCTGCCGTCCCCGTCCCATGAATGTAGGGTTACGGTTAGATGATGCTCAATACATTCTTACTAGATAATTGTCTAATCGCGTAGATTTTATCAATATTTTTCATTCTTTTATCTAGAAATGAAGACTTAACAAGATCTTATAGCGAATTCCTTTTCTAATTTATTTATTAATCTGGAATAATTATTGGGGAGAAGGGTCAGGAACAGAGAAACAGAAAAAAAAGGAAAGGAGAATATAAAATAACAAATAATCTGAACCATTTGGGATCCATATATTTCAAATCTGTCCATTGCCTGATTTTCCAAAGATGTTCTTCCTCTTATGCTGATGTTATGAAGTGGGAAAAAACTGTACCAAAGTTCATGTAAGCTAAATAGATGTATTATATATTTGTTTCAATATTTAAATGGAAAAAATAACTATTATAAGCTTATGAATGAATTCAGTTATTGGTTTTATGCTGAATGCCCTACAGTTTTTTTATTTCTCATAACAAATTGTGCCCTGGCATACAAAAGTCTCAAACCTGAAAAGTATGCAGTTCAGATAAATTATTTTTCTCTGTTGTATCTATGGTTTCTAGAAAATTTGGAGTGCTATTATTTTTCATATGCTGAATTAATGAAGTAGGAAATGTATAATCTTGCTTCTCTGCTTATGAATTTCTACTGAAGCAAAGTTGGCTTACACTATTTCCTTTTTATCTGAATTTAAAAACAATTAGCAGATTGAGTAGAATATAGGCTGATAGAATTATATTGAAAATGCTTGGGCAAACTATTCAGTTTTCAGTTCCAATGTTTTAGTGCATCAAAAGCATAATAAATGGGCCATTCCTAAAAATTAAAGAAATCAGTCTTACAATATGCATATTACTTGCATAACAACTCATCCATTATTCAATTCCATAATTAGGTGAATTAAATGCATTCTCAGATCCAGTAAGCCTGACTTATCAGAAACCAGCTTCTTATTCCCCAATACTTTAAAACTTTCTCTCCTTGCATAGCAATTAAAAATAAAAATAAGGTTATATAGTTACATGCATTATTTGGGTTTGGTAAGTAGAAAGATTTTAAATTCCCTTTGATATGGCATCATGGTGCATCAAACAAACTTTTAAAAGTTATTTACATCCATTCAGGTTTAAAAATCCTCTTCCACCAAAATTTTGAACTTTGAAATTTTTTAGAATGTCTTGGTATTGTTAGTGCTATGTACTACACTTTTAAGTGGCTTCAATATTTGCTTTGAACAATCTTCAGACTTTGCTGGTATCTTAATATTCCTGAATTCAGAAGTTGCTCTCTTGATACATGACTGGGCAGCAGTACCCATATTTCTCCCTGAGACATTTTTAATGAATATTTTTCAATATCGTTTTAATGTACTGATATCTATTATATCATTGCTTATGTTGTAATGTGCTTCTAGATGCTTTGGCATAGGAGATCAATTAATAATAATTTTGAATGTATTCATTCCCAAACCAGGCACCCTCTAATGCATTCCCAAACCAGGTACCTTCTCTCTGTCTTCTCTTCAGAAAGAACAAGCTCATCTAACTGAAAAACAAGGCTAACTGAAATGAAAAATAACGGAGCATCTAAAACCCCACAAAACAAGAGAATAAGGTTGCCTGCATTGAAGCTTGTTCTAAAAAAAAAAAAATCTGATACAACTTTTAAAATATGCCAATATTGTAATAGCGAATATAAGCACCAGCTCACTGCAAGAAATAAACCAACTGAAATACAGCACGGCTGCAGTCATAAGTGAAGACCTTGGATGCAAAATCAACAAACGAGAAACATGGCTAAATAACCCATCACCAAAATGGAAGATCAGGTTGGAAAATAAGATCAGCAATGTAAGATCAGGTGCAAACAAGATAGAAACAGATGAAAGAGAAGAATAAGAAGATCAAAGAATACCTAACAAATATCATCTAGAAAAGGAACCACTGAAAACAAGAAAGCAGCAAATAACAGGTATAGCCAAGAAGATCAGCAGATATGAAGCTCAAATTGCACACTACAGGCAGAATCTCCAGTTTCAGTTGAATCAGAAACATTTCTCCCAATCCATCAGTGGAGGAGAAGCTGCAATGACCAGCTAACACCTATAACAAATAAGAAATTGTGCAGTTCTGGGACCAAGTTTGGGAATACCCAAAGAAATGCAACAAGAATGCAGCTTAGATAAAAAGAAGTTGGATAGGAATAAAAAGAAACTGAAATGAAAGAACTTGTAATAACAGCAGAAAGTGGAGAAAGGGGCAAGAAAGATCAAGAATTGGTCTGCACCAGGTGAAGAAAAACAGCATGAAGCATCTGATTGGTCAGCACCCACTCAAAGCCAAGCAAATTAACATCATAATTCAAGACAGTGAAACTGAAGAATGGCTAACATCTGGCGAAACTTATCTGATAATGAAAAAGCTAACAAAGGGCAGCACCAGGCAACTAGAGGGCAATTACCTGCTTACCAACAACTTTAAAATTGCTAAGTTGTACCCGAGGTAGTCCAACAGCATCTGGTTGAAAAGAAGTTCTCTCCAGCTCAGGAAAAAAAAAACAACTGACCAAACAGCAGAAGAGGAGAAGATTGTAACTCTCTGCCACATGATTGGCTAGTTAAGTGTCTAGAAATGACAGTAGAAACATCAAACACTTCATGCAAAAATCAATGGCACAATGGAAGACACAGTTGCTGATCAATGATGATAGACTGG
The DNA here is from genome assembly GCA_003457575.1 of Thermophis baileyi. Classification (NCBI taxonomy): domain Eukaryota; kingdom Metazoa; phylum Chordata; class Lepidosauria; order Squamata; family Dipsadidae; genus Thermophis; species Thermophis baileyi. The sequence continues at coordinate 1,650,154 of QLTV01003479.1, forward strand.
GAGAGGCTAATATCAAAAAAGGAATCTTTCAAGGAGGCTCACTATAACCCGTGCTGCTTGTCATTGTATTGATTTCTCTTTCAATAATACTGAACAAGCCAGGCCATGGATATTAAACATCAGAAAGATTTATCAGGCTATCCCATCTCCTTTACATGGATGATCTGATGTAATGTGGAAAAACACCATCTGAAATGGAATCACTGCTCAACACTGCCCAAATAGAAATAGAAATAACAGAGTTGGAAGGGACCTTGGAGGTCTTCTAGTCCAACCCCCTGCTTAGGCAGGAAACCCTACACCAGACAAATGGTTATCCAACATCATCTTTAAAACGTCCAGTGTTGGAGCACCCACAACTTCTGGAGGCAAGTTGTTCCACTGATTAATTGTTCTAACTGTCAGGAAATTTCTCCTTAGTTCTAAGTTGCTTCTCTCATTGATTAGTTTCCATTGATTAGCTTCTTGTCCTACCCTCATGAGCTTTGGAGAATACCTTCACTCCCTCGTCTTTGTGGCAGCCCCTGAGATATTGGAACACTGCTATCATGTAGCTTAAGTATTATGCATTAAGTATTATGCAGCTTAAGTATTGCAATGGAGTTTGGACTTGACAAATGTGTCGCTCTCACCATCATTAGAAAAAAATAGTGAAAACTGAAGAAATCAAGATGTGCTATGGAAATAACTTGACGTCTGGATGAAGATCATCACTACATATACCTGGACATCCTCCAAGCTGATAACATAAAGCACACTGAAGTCAAGAAGAGCTGAATAAATCATGAGAGTGAATAAGATCTTAAAGTCCATACTCAGTGGTGGAAATACCCTCAAAGTGATTAATACCTGCACAATTCCAGTCATTAGATACTGTATATAGCTGGAATAGTGGACTGGACTCAAGCAGAACTAAAAGCCTTGAATAGGAAGAACAAAAAAATAATAACAATCATTCCCTTCATCCATCTAATGATGTTGACAGACTCCACTTAACAAGAAGCATGGGTGTGGAATGTTGGAAGTACACCAAACAGTTGATGAACAAAAAATTGGCATTTGAAGAATATCTGAAGGGCACAAAGAAGATGCACTGAAGCTAATACAATATGAAGATTTACTGAATACTGAACAGAACAAACTGGCCTACAAGACCAAATGAAAAACAGAAAAGAGACATGACAAGTCAAAGTATTATATGGCCAGTACACACACACACACACACACACATGCGCGCGCGCGTACGCAAGCAGACAACAATAAGACCTGACAATGGCTAAGAACAGGAAAGTTGAAGAAAGAGACAGAGGGGCTAATTCTGACTACACAAGACCAGATCTTAAGACCAAATGCATACAAAGCCAGAATTGAAAATACAGCCACAGACAGCAAATGTCACCTCTACAAAAAAAGATGAAGAAAGAGTGGACCACCTAGTTAGCTACTTCAATAAGATCACACAGCCGATTACAAACAATGTCATGACAAAGTAGCAACAATGGTACATTGGAAGAATTGCAAGAATCTGCCTATCATAGGTCCTTGGGAAGAAATCAATAGGCGGATTAAAATGCCAAATTTAAAACGCCAGTCTAAACATCTGGTTGAGTGTGCAACTAATCATAATAAAAAAATAGAAAGATAACTTCTAATAGATTTCTTAAGCCCAAAGCGGTGGGGGGAGTACAAGAGAACTAATATCAGATCAGATGGTAAAAGTGACATTATTATGAATTCTTCCTGTTTTTGTTCCATAATTGAGCCTTATTAGTGATATTGTGATGACATTTGTATGCCACTGTATTTCAGTTCATGTGACAGCTAATTATGGAACATTTCAGATAATTGGCCAGAGTTTTCCTCCTTCTCCTTTTCTTCCACCTGAATCTTTTCTCAATACGGTATGTGTTGCTGATGATACATTTCCTCCTGGATCTAAAATGTTGCACCCATATATTGTCTGGAACCAGATAACAATTCATCCATCCTCTGTGTAATTTCTTTAATACCGTCATAATCAATATTTATAGTTCTGTAGCTTACCATTTTCATAGTTTCTCCACATGCACAAAAAGTAGTCATTTTCTCATTAGATCTTTTATATAAGTAGTGGAACGCAAGATGTTATATTTAAAGACTGTAAGATACTCATATGTCACTATGTAGTTGGTTGAGGAAAGAAAATTACTTATGTAGATCATAATTATGAGTGTTTCTGGAAGAAGTGGAATCCAGAGAATAGTTAGCATACCAGTCAAGATAAAGGTTACCACCGATGGGTAACAGGAACTTGAATAGTATTGAGTCCTGCTCAATGAATTTCACTTTTACTACTCGAGTAGTAAAAGAATGTTGCCTCTGCAAGACTAACTGAAGCCTGACACAGGTTGCCAAAATCTATAGCAGTGTGTCTCAATCTTGGCAGCTTGGAGATGTGTGGACTTCAACTCCCATATTTCATAAAGTTGAGAAACATCGATTGATAGTGTAGTCACCTGCAGGCTACCAAGATACAAATTGCACAGCTGGAGGGCAGACAGGAAGTGTTAGGTTAAGAAAATCCTTAAGTTGGGATTTATTGTGATTTCCTGAGGCCACCCCATTTGGACTGTCTGTTATATGATGGTAAGGCTGGAAGGTGTGGTTCTCTGGAACTTCTGCAAAAGATCTTTCTGTTACAATGATCTCTAGATCTTTTTGCTACACACTTTTGATTCATGGAGGGACAACAGACCACTTGCTATCATTCTACATCAGAAGTCTTCAAACTTGGCAACTTTAAGACTTGTGGACTTCAACTCCCAGCATAGCTGGCTGGAGTATTCTGGGAGTTGAAGTCCACAAGTCTTAAAGTTGCCAAATTTGGGGACCCCTGATCTAGATAGATGCCATAATAGATCAGATTCTTCATAAAGTGACTTTACTGTAGGATCAGCCAGCTTGGCTGGCTGGAGAATTCTGGGAGTTGAAGTCCACAAGTCTTAAAGTTGCCAAGTTTGGGGACCCCTGTTCTACATGATATGTGAGTGTCCTTTCAAGAACATCAAGCCCTGGGCAGTTTGTCAAATGAAAGGCTTATATACTACTACTACTACTACTACTACTACTACTACTACTACTATTAATCAACTTATTAAGAGCAATTTCTTATCAGAAGGCACTTGAGCAGCCAGAGCTGCTTTTGGGTTTGTGTTTTTTCCTCTTCATTTCAGACTAATGTTTTCTCTTCAATCCCTAGATGCTGATAGACACTGTGAATTTATTGGGAACCCTTTGAAGATTAAAAGCACCAGGAAATCATTATCATGTATCATTGGATACTTAGGTGAGTGTTTCCAGCCAAAATGAATTTAAAGGGGAATACCATTGTATACAGTATGTAAGGTTAACTGAATTTTGTAAATGCAGAATATTTAAGAAAAGGGAAAGTGCAAGCATTAAGCATTGATCAAAGTACTCTTGAAGCTGTTCTAGGCAGCACCACAGCACCTCACTGATAACTTATAGCTTTGTCACATTTCCTTTACCCATCAAAAATAGCTTTTCTACATACATGAATACTACATTTTAAAAAGTGAAGCATCCAGTTGAGGCGAATTAGCTATGCATCAATGATTCCAATCAAAGCAGTGAAACGGAATATATCCTGGCCCAAAGCAGTGGATTAAATGGAGAGTGCCTAATTTTCAAAATCCTAATAAACCCAGAACTCTCCATATGTACTTGGTAGAGTGGGAGACCATATAGGTCTTCACTGTAAGCTTTGATAAGTATCTACCCTTTCATGGGTAGAACCTCATGTACATTTGCTCAGCTGGAACAGTAAACAAGGAACAAACTTTTTGTTGGTGTTTGGGGACCTTTCTCTTGCTTTCCCTTCTTGTGGTCAGAGAGTTGCAATGGCCAAAGCAATGACATGATAATCTTGCAGAAATTACTAAAAGGAAGTAATTTTTAGTTTTTGATTAAACTAGCGTTTGTTTTTTTCTAACAACTAACAGTAAAATATTGGCATGTTTTTTTGTTATAACATGATAATATTGATGACGCTACATGATGCACAAAGAAATTTATAATATATTTATTCACATTTATTCTGCAGATTATGAGTTATTTCATATTTAAAAAAATCTAATACATTATCAGTTTCTGGATATATTTAGAAGTTTTGAGATATACTACATCAGGGGTGGGTTCTAATTTTTTTACTACCGGTTCTGTGGGCGTGGCTTATTTTGTGGGTGTGGCTTGATGGTCATATGATGGTGGGCGTGGCTTCATGGTCATGTGACTGGGTGGGTGTGGCTTCATGGCCCTGTGACTCGGCAGGCGAGGCTTGGTGGTCATGTGACTGGGTGGGCGTGGCCAACTCAATGTCACTCATATCAAGGGGTGCCTCGCCTAGCCCCTCCCCTCCCAGACATTCCTTGTCACACCCAGCCTCAACGTATCTATAGTTCTGTAAAAATGTTGTTCACCTTTTTTCAACTTTATTATCTACATACTATAGATGTACTTTCATGAACCACTGAAAGGAGGAAATGGCTCACATGCTTTGCCCAAGAGTGTGATAGGCAACAGGCTTTTAAGGGGCTGCCAGAAAGAGGGGGGGGCAATGTATTTTCCAAAGCACCAGAAGGCAAAACAAGAAGCAATGGATGGAAACTGAACAAAGAGAGAAGCAACCTAAAACTAAGGAGAAACTTCCTGACAGTGAGAACCAATATAGGTGCAGAAATATTTCAGTCATAATTTATATAAAATAGCCATTCGTGTAATACAGCCTGCATATTGTTCAAAACAGTAATTAGTATTATGGCTGATGTTTGACAGCAAGCCAAACGTATCTATAGTTCTGTAAAGAACAGCAAGTCAAAGATCACAAGAGTGCTTCTTTCTCTGTATGTATACAAAACATCACATACCAGGAATAGCATATTAAGCTGGACTTATGCAACCTGATGTACAAAATAAACACACACATATATTTATGCTCTGGGCTATAGACACTGAATACATGTAAATCCCTGAAAAATATGTGGTAGCCCTGGGCAAAAGAAAGGCAGTAAAATCACTCTAGGTGTAGGGACAGTGTAAAATATTAACACGTGATAAATAATGGAACAATTAAAAATAGCACAGAGGTTTTTTCTCTCTCTCTCTCCCTCCCTTCCTCCCTTCCTTCCTCTTTCTTTCTTTTTGCTTTTTCTTTCTCTCTTTCTCATCTCTCTTTCTCTTCCTCTTTCTTTCTTTCTTTCTTTCTTTCTTTCTTTCTTTCTTTCTTTCTTTCTTTCTTTCTTTCTTTCTTTCTTTCTTTCTTTCTCTTTCTTTCTCTCTCTCTCTCACACACACACTCTTCCTCTTTCTTTCTCTATCTCTCTGACACACACACGCACACACACACCCTCTCTCCTTCTACCNNNNACATTGTTTCTTGTCCTGCCCGCCAGTGCTTTGGAGAATAATTTGACCCCCTCTTCTTTGTGGCAGCCCCTCAAATTTTGGAATACTGCTATCACATCATCTCTCTCTCTCTCTCTCTCTCTCTCACACACACACACACACACACACCTGGTCTGGGACGAACTGATCCGGCGAGCACCAGAGCAGCAGCGGTGGGAGAAGGAAGAAAGTGGCGCGTCTCTGGGACCTGAGGCGGATGCGGGCGGCAGTCACCCAACAGCCCCGCAGAAGCCGAGCGTGCCAGGCCCAAAAGGCGAGCGAGCCTCACCATGTCATGGTGCCTCCGCCAGCTCAGGGCAGCGGGCTCAGCTGCAGCCTGGATGAGCCAAAGAACTGCAGGGAGCATCCGGCGTGTTGCACCCCCGTCCCACCCCCCTCCTGGCCTTCGCCTGCGCCTCTGCGCCATTTTCAGCTGCCCACCTCCTTGGCCAGCTGGCTGGTCTTGCCAGAGAATGGCCGTCTTAGCGCGAGATCACCGGCTCAAGTTTCAAGTCCTCATGGGTGCGGCAGGAGAGGGCAGTGGCGGAAGAACAGGGCAGCAGCAGGAGAGGGCAGTGGCGGTGGGGAGGGCGCTTCAGGAGATGTTGGCCTGTGGCGGGAGGGGGCCGCCAGCCCGGAAAGCTTCTAATCACGCGGCTGCGAAGGTTGCTGGGCTGCCCTCTCCCCCCCCGTCCCCGCCGCGGCTGCGTATGTGTATTTAATCTATATACTATTAAAACTCATTGTCATGACCTTTAACTGGGCAAAATGGATTTGGATTTGCAACTTCCTGTTGGCTTCTCTGTTGAATTTCTCCTTGCTTGATGGGGGAGGGAGGGAGGGAGGGAGGGAGGGAAGGAAGGAAGGAAGGAAGGAAGGAAGGAAGGAAGGAAGGAAGGAAGGAAGGAAGGAAGGAAGGAAGGAAGGAAGGAAAGGAAGGAAGGAGGAAGGATTTTTGATCCTCCCTGCCAGTTTCCCACAAGGACACTCAATGGGGCAGCCAGCAGGAAGTCAGAAATCACTCTCACTGCTTCTTTGCTTACTCTTGATCAGTGGTGGGTTGCTGCCGGTTTTGGACCGGTTCTCCCGTACCGGTGGCGGAAATTTGCACCCGCTCGCTGAACCGGCAGTGATGGCCGACTGTCCACACCCCTGAACCGTTTCTCCGGTTGCCGCGGCTGGCAAAGAACCCTCTGTGCATGCACAGAGGCTTCTGCGCATGCACCGAGGGTCATTTCCACGATGTGACATAGGGGAAAACGCGCACTTCCATCACGATGTGAGCCGGTAGGGAAGGTAGGTGGAACCCACCCCTGCTCTTGATCATTCTTTGTCTGTTTAGGTGAGAAAATATTTCTGAAACAATAATCAAATGGGGCATGGATTGTCTAGTTATTATATAAAATTAAAGTAAAAAATAAAAATTGTATAAAGCTAACATACATTGAATAAACCCCTTGGAATAGTACAATGAACATTCTTAAAGATAAGTTAACCAAACAATATATTGATACTAATATGGTTAGGGCTCCACTGTGGCTTGGAAATGAATGCCTCTAGAAACTCAAACATACACTCTGCAGCTAGGGGTGAAGGGTCAAAGATAAGGCTCAAAGAAAGATTGCATTCATTGCAGATACAAGCCCTAATAATAAAAGTCAGTTACTCTGGAATCAAGCAGTCATGGACTCCATTTATAATTCAGACTCTTACGCCTGATTCTCTTTCATTTCATGCTAACAGACTTCTTACCATTTGTTTCTTGGCACAATGTTTGAATAATGCTAAATTTATGGACCCTAGCACTTTGCTTCCAGTATTACTATCTTCAGCATTCGTCCCAAATATTTCCTCTTTTCTCCTTCACTTCATCCTTGGCCTAGAAGTGCCAGGAGTATCTATCCTCCTCTATCCCTGGCTGTGGGAAACAGCAAGGGCTTGTATCTTTTTCCCTGAATCCATTTCTTTGTCACTGATTTTATTTTTTCTACCTCCCGTCCTTATGGACAGAGCTCATAGGAAAAAGTGAAAGGTCTACGGTATTTCTTTTTCAACAGAAGACAGACAAACTCATCCTTTTTTCTAAAGTTTCTACCTAACCCTCCACTTCTTGGTGATCAGTTGAAAAGTAAGGATACTTCTGTATCTTCATTGTCCAGAATCTTTCTCTTCAGAGTCAGATGGGATTACTTCTTTTTTTATCTTATGCAACTGCTTCCCTCCCTTCTTTAAACTAGCCCCCTCTCTTTTAGAGAGGGAATTGCTAAGTGATGCTGAGCCTACAGTATGGGCCAAGCTTGTGAAGGTATTGCAAATAGAGCATTCAGAGAAGGCATGGATGCATGGAGGTCAGTTTGTCATTTATTTTGATCCCACTGCAGTCTCAGGATCCTTGGTGCTTACAAGGCCATGAATTACAAGAACATGCAATTCAGATTGCAAAAAACAAAGGAAAGAAAAATAATACGTAAGAACCAGAAGAGATATAGGTGATGTTTCTAAAAGGTCTTTAAAAAAAAAGCTCAGTTTTTAATAATTTCCTAAGCAGTCTCATTTCTATAGAGATCCCATTCAGTAGAGTCAGCACTGCTAAAAGAAGACTGGCTAGCTTGACTTCACTGACATCATGGAAATGTGGGACCACATTTCCCACATTTCTCTCCTAGCCAAATCCAATCAGAGTTCCATAATTACCTACTTGCCAAGCCTTGAAAAGCTTTATAGTATCACCAGCACTTTAAATAGTACGTTGGACTGAATTGGCAACCCATCTAAGAACCATAATGTAGACATAATATTCTTGGAAGTTTTGGAAGCTAGTTAAGACATGGGTATGTATTCTGAGTAGCATTTAAAGGATGGATAAGAGGTGGCATAAGAGCATGAATATCTAGTATTAGGTCCTCCTGCAGCAGGTAACAATGCAATTGGTACATCAGCTGAAGCTGGTCATCCCAGTCATGCCCTCCTCCTGCTGTTCAAGTCATGAATTCAGGTTACAGGTGGTCCTTGCTTAACCACCTTATTTGGGACTGGAATTTCCATCACTAAACAATGCAGTCGTTAAGTAAAACATCATGTTACTTAGTATCAGCAGTTGCCAGGTGCAAGGAATCAGGATGACACAGCTGGTTGATCATAATGGTATGTTTATTACTGCTCATCTATTGACAGGAATCTCGCTAGACTAGAGAAATTACTAGATAAACACTGCAGATTTGGGGAGGATCTGCTTTCCATTGCTTCCTTCCACTTAGCGATTCCAAGCTAGCCGGTTTTTTCACTCCTTTCCTCACTTCAGCTCCAGATTCCACTGCATCAGTTTCAGTAGTCCCAGTTGCAGTTGTTAATCCAGATCACTGCTCCTGTCCTGTTGTGCTTCTCTGCCTCTGCTGTTTTGGCCATCCTGCCACCTGCCACTGCTGTCCTCCACAACACCAGATGACCTTTGTTATCTTCTTCTCCCACTGCTGACAAGGGCACCTGGCCAAGGCAGCTGCTGGCCCTTCAGTGGAGTGCAGGACAACTGAAAGGACAGAAATTGGGAGGTAGCTGATGAGCAAGCTGCAGTCAAAAATGAAAGTGAACTATCAAGGACTGAAATTTTAATCATGTGACTGTGGGGCGCTGCAATGGATGTAACTTCAAAGAGTGGATGTGACTATCATTTGTTTAGTGCTGCTGTAACTCTGAATGTTTGATGAATGAATGGTAGCTAAGCAAGTATTAGCGGTACATGTTTGTTGAATGCCATACACTGTGTACTCTTTACATGTGTCTTGCATGTACAATGGAAGAGAATTTTATCCATTTAAAAATGAATTCTGTCAAGTTACACCAAAGTTTGTTTGTTTAGTTAATTGGCTAGACCATCCATCCATCCATCCATCCATCCATCCATGCATTATCTGCAGATCATCAGATTCTTCAAAAACAGCTTTGCAACTCTGCTTATTGTAAGTTTACCTTTCTTAACGCAAAGCATATCAGAGAGGAACAGCACAGCGTTAATTATATGAACAGAATTCCTGCTAACAACTGGAAACCTTGCAAACATCTATTTAAATATGGAAGCAGTTTCCAAAATTTTTGCAACCTTGAAAGCAATATGTTTTATTAGCAAATTGCTAATGAGCACATGCTACTCTAATGGCTAAACAAGTATTATGTCTCTTTTCACAGTGGTGGATAAGATCAAGTAAATAATTTCCACAGATCCTCTGATTATGATAATTGGGCATCCAGGTTAATCCAAGGTTTATCAATTTCCTGTCAGAAACCAGGAAATTTGAACTATGTAAGTCCTCAATGTGATGATATTGATGGAGTTAGAGACCAGTCATTGCAGGATGCCAAGATGTCTGACTGCCTTCGCAGTGTTTATTGCTTATATACAGTTTTACAAGCAGCAAAAGGTAACAAAGAGCAACAGCGTTTTCATTGGTGAATTCTCCTTACCAATCCTTAAGAACATCCTACATCCTGTTAATACAACCTAGATGAGATCATGTACCAGCCAGAGATAGTGCCCTGCTTCATCCAGGCAATATGAATGGGGTGAAATCATGGGAACTGAGTGAGATCATGTAGGTACTTGAGGCCCTTCTGAGGTAGGCAGTTTGTTGCACATAACCTCCAAATAACCTCCATCTCTACAGATATGATTGTGATTTGAAATAACCATCTCCTTTAACAAAATTACAGAGATTCATCCTGCAATGAAGCCTAATATAATCAAGTCAACACCAAGCCTTCAGAGCTCAATGTCAAAGCGACTACTTGCTCCTCCTGGTCATTCATCATTAAGTATTTTGGGAAAGAGAAATTATAGTCATCATCACAATGGCCTGGATGGTAAGTATGAAGGCTGATATCTTAACCTTCTTCCTTCCTGTTCTTTTTTTAATTATTATTATTAAAAATAAAATTTGGGAGGATGCCAGTGGCAATATTTATTAGCTTTTCACTGACCATTACACTAAGGAGTTGGTATAAATAAAATTTGGTACAGGTAATAAATCAGGTTTGAATAAAAATAGGAATTATTTTTTAATCTTCCTGTAAGAGAATATATCTATAACATATCTCGATAGTGCTTGAATGAGAAATCTATTAAGTATCCCACTGAGAAGTTTGTAACCAATTTCTGCAGATTACATCTATGATACAAGCAATTTTAAAATTTCACATATCTCTAATTGTAGACTTAGTTTCAAGTAATGGATTTTTTTTCTTCTGTTCAATTTTATTTCTTTTATTTGTTTAGAAAATTCATGTCTGATTCTTGGAAGCTGCCAGGACAAGTCCCTGCAGTTTTCTTGGCAAGGTTTTTCAGAAATGGCTTGCCATTGCCTCTTTCCTGGGGTTGAGAGAAAATGGCTGGCCCAAGGTCTTTACCAAATTGGATTACATTTTTTAAAATAATAAATTGATTTGAATTCTGTAACAGTTCCAATTTAAACTTGATCTATTTTAAATATAATTTTAACATCAACCCATATCTTCTAGTAATAGAGTAAATCCCTCTAGAAAGACTAGCATAATTTTCATTCGTAATTTTATCGTATTTATGGATTTCTGTTGTTGGATTTTTTTGGAATATGTACAAAATAGTACAGGTAGTCCTTGACTTACAACCACAATTGAGCCCAAAATTTCTGTTGTTAAGTGAGACATTTGTTAAGTGAGTTTTGTCCCATTTTACGACCTTTCTTGCCACAGTTGATAAGTGAATCACTGCAGTTGATAAGTTAGTAACACGGTTGTTAAGTGAATCTGGCTTCCTCATTGACTTGTCGGAAGGTCACAAAAGGTGGATCATGTGAACTTGGGACACAGCAACGGTCATAAGTATGAACCAGTTTCCAAGCATCTGAATTTTGATCATGTGACCAGGGGGATGGTACAAAGGTTGTAACTGTGAAAAATGGCCATAAATCACATTTTTCAGTGCTGTTGTAACTTTGAACAGTCACCAAAAGTGTTGTAAGTCGAGGACTACCTATAGTAGTTCTGAAATGTTATGATTGTGGAAGCTACAGCTATATTAAAAGTCTTTCTTTAGAAAGATTATCCAACTTTTTCAGTCCTTGATATGTTAGACTTTTCCTCTAAACAAAATGCTTCACTTATTTGATTGATTACATTTTTTTAAAAAACCAGCTTTTTAAAATGAAAAATCAAGAATAAATTCTTAGCTTAAATTTACACCACATCAATTTTCATCTCATCAGATAGCTTTTGGGAAGCAACGATACCAATCTGAACACCTGAAGGCCATCATACTGATTTATTCTACTATATGTAAAGAATACTGATGCTCAAAATAGTATGTGTTTGCTATATGGGTGATGCTGGTATCTGAGACTAGATTGCCAATACCGAGTGTCAAACAAATCAGAATGAGAGAATTCATTACATCCTGGTTGTGGCCTTGTGATTTATGACTGTTGGAGACAAGATTGTGGGTTTGCTCTCTTTTAATTAATTTGGGTAGATTTCTATCTCACCTTTTTTCCATCCTGAAACTCACTGAGCACATGAGCTTTTCAAGCAGTCTCTCCTATGTGGCATAAACCTACTGACTTTCAGCAAGAAAGTTTTCTCATAGTTCCCCCTGCAGATGGACACAAGGGTTAAATTCATACAGGAAGCTTATCTAGAATTTAAGTGGATTTTGAACCCAGCTACTATGGGTAAACCAAATTTATAATTTAATGTGAACTGTGAGCTTAAACAATTGCAATTCCCTAAGTCATGATTAAATCATGGCTTAATATGACAAGGAAACCCTATTTTAGTATCATACAATACATACCATTTAGGTAACATGCTGGTCTATAATCTGGTTTATAACAGCTTTTCTCCAAATGAGGACCCGCTATCAACATATATCATCTTTTCTCACCCTGCTTTTCTTTCAAGGATCCTTGGTTTGAAGAACTAACATATGTATATTTTTAAGGTAGAAAGTCTGGAATGAAAAAATTTAAAAGCACTCCCCAGGGGTGGGTTCTAACTTACCTCGCTGCCGGTTTGCTTCCACCTGCGCCGTGTGGCTGCGCCATGTGGCCGCGCCACGTGGCCACACGTGCGCTTCTCGCGCGCATGTGCAGTGCCAAAAAATCAAAAACAATTCCCCAAAAAAGAAGCCGAAAACAAGATGGTGATGCATGCGCAGTGCCGGAAACTCGGCTTCTGCGCATACGCAGAAGAAGAAAAAAAATAATAAAAAAATATATTATAAAAAATATATATATAAAAAGAGAGGGAGGCGCCCACGGACCAGCACCGACTGAACCGGATCCGTGACATCACCGTGACGTCACCAGCGGGTTGCTACCGGTTTGGGCGAACTGGTCCTAACCTGGAGGAACCCACCTCTGGAACTCCCCCAAACCAGTTTCTTCTCTCTTTCCTCACTCTTATTCCAATTAACATAAGGAGAACACCTGACATTTATCTCTGCAATCTATGTTTATTTCATAGCTCATCTGCTTAAAATTTTTAAAAAGTCAAATGTACAACCCTGAGCCACCACATTTTCTTTATGATGAATAATTACTGTGATAGTTGCTGGAAGGAGCCAATCTTTAGAATTAGTTTATTTGAGAATGGTGGAATTTTTCATATTCCCATATTCTCATATTTTATTTATGTGCAGCCTCAATTTGATATGAAAATGCATGTGATCTTAACTCTGTGCACTAACAATTTCTCACCTGAATTTTGTTTTGAAAACAAAAATGATAAACTAAATAAAAATAATGTAATATATATTCATCTCAAACATTATCTCCCATATAGAGGCGAACAGGCACCCTAAATGTATTGATGTTTTTCTTTCAGTTAAGTAAGTTTCGTCTTTGATCACAATTACACATTTCAAAGTACACTGTGAGATTATCACCTCCTGACTTTTAAAAAAAAATTAACCTGGGGTTAAAATAGTAACAAAACAAATAGATAACAACCACATTACATCCTCCATGTAGACAGAACTGCAAGGGAGAGAATGGGGAGGAATGTACTAGTCCCACCATTACATGGCATGACCCATCAATCTCTTTGTGTCTGAAGGTGAGCATCTCAATGGGGAAGCGTTCTACTTATTTAGGCCCCACTCTGTGATTCAGAATCATGGGGAGGCAATATTCTAAACTGCATCAAGAACCTACATGAGTCAAACACTCCCTGCTGCCCTAATTCCTAATTCATTTCTTCATCTCAGCAGTGGAGGAGCAGAACACACACTCCTTCCCCTGCTGTTCTTCATGTGCTTCTAATTTTGTGAGTGTTTTTAATGCCCCAGTTGGGATCCAGTAGTACTATATAATTTTAGCATACTGTATTCTTCATTTGGGATACATGCTATTTTTCTTTAGCTGTTTTACTGAAATCTTAGAAATCAATGGATTCTTGCAGAATGTTTTGTACCATTTTTTCTTTAAAAAAAATGTACAACAAGGCACTTTCATTTCTAGTCATGTTTCCCCAAGTGATTGTTCTACTTTTAGCAAAATCGATTAGTCATTTAGCCAAGCTAAATGTTCACTTGACACAAAATTGTCGAAGTAGCTATGTGTTTATATATAGGAAAAGAAGAAAGGACACAGAGAACACTTCAGAAAAAAAATATGACTTTCTTTTTTTTTGAAAAAAAAATGAAAATCATGTGTAAACTCCCAGGCCTCTGATTACCAACTGCCAATATAGATTTATTCAGGACAATTTGATTTTTTAGTGATAAATAATTGCTTCATAAGACCAGGCGGATGTCCTACTCAGCCAGACCATAGCTAAATATTCAGATTGCAACCATTTTTAGGCCAAGTGGGCCCTTTAAAGTGACAGGGCAGATCAGTATTCTCAACCTTGGCAACTTTAAGATGTGTGGACCTCAACTTCTAGAAATCCCCAGCCAGCACTGGGTTAGAGTATCTATCTTGGTTCTTTCCCAGCTGTTCAGTTTGGCCAGGAACAAGGATGATTTCAGGATCTGACCTTTCTGATAATTTGCCTTTTTCAGCATGGATACTCAGATACTCCTTTCACTTCTACCCTCACCTTGTGTTTCTATTCTCCTTCATTTAATTTCAAGTTATTTTTCCCCCTCAAAAGTAATGAGAAACAGAGAGGAATCCGTCCAATTGAAAAATGAATACACAGCTTTTAAAATACACTTATCCCAATAGGCGCTTTAGATGGAATAATCCCAGCATATTTATGGCTCAGATAATTATCAGTGGATGTAATGTACTCTAGCAAAAACAATCCTTATGCGGGAACATAAGGATACACCTACTTCTTGATATATAAGGTGAGATATGAAGCAGACATAAAGCAGATAGACATGAGTACAAGAAGTCCGTGGAATGTGTTCATTTTAGTTGAAGTAAGTGCTGAATGGAGTAGTAATGAATAAGCACATTTCTGATGGTCTTAATGGAAGAATGCAGAATGATGAAATTGGTATTAATTAAAAGGCAAAACAGCAAAAACTGAACATAAGCAATAGTGTATTGTGATAATAGAGCAGGAGAAGAATATATTTTTAGGGTTGAAAGGCATTTTGAAAGTTATAAAGCAAGTCCCCCTGCTCAGTCCAGAGATCTTGTAAGTACGGTATATCTTGTGTATTTACAAAGTGTTTTCTTTGGAAAGCTTTGAATTATTATTTGCATGGTACTTTGTAGGACTCAGTGTGGAGGGAGAGAGGCAGCAAGCAAGCCCCATCCAGCTTCTACTTAAATGTCTCAATTGTTCATGATGTATTTCTTTGTTCTACTATCAAGCAGTAATATTTCAACCTCCTTACCTATTAGTTTCATGTTCATATTCAGCTCACTGTAGTAAGGAAAACCCATTTGTTCTATGTTCAACATAACAGCTTCTCAGATCTTGTAGCTCCATTATCAATGATACCTGCTATCCTGGGTTTTATACCTGTTGTGGCTACTTTTATGGAGAAGGAAGACACTTTGGCCTCTTATGAAAGTGCTGCAATTTTACAGTTTTCAGCCCTTAATTTGCTTTCAAGTAGATTGTAAGAAAAATATTACTTTCAAAAGCAAATGCTAATTTGGGTCTAATTGGTTCTGTGTATGTATATTTTAGGACTCTCCAGTTATGCACATGGAACTAAAATGGTAAGTATTTATTTTTTTTCATTCTAACCTGTTTGAAATGCAAAATATCCAGTGAAATCTCATGCAGAGTTATTTAGAAAACTCTGAATTCAGCTAGGCTTATTCTCAGGTGAAAGTGCCTAGGAGTGCAACCATAACATTTGTGCCTGTTCTTTAAAAATATTTATTTATTAGCATTGTAGAACCACCCATCTTGCCTACAGTACATGACACTGGGATTCTGGGTGGCTTGCAACAATTAAAAACAACAGCAAGAACAATTAAAATCTAAATAAATATAAATCCCTACCAAAATCACTATTGAAACTAAATTAACAAGTCACACATCTCATTCAGTCCAACTGAATGAGCCTCACCACTACCACTGGACCCTGAAATTCAGTGGCATAGTCATGCCATCCTAAAGGCCAGAGGGGTAGAACCAATGTTAAGTGTTGGGGAGGATGATGTTCCAAAGAAATGGCATAAAAGTCAAAGCAGAAAATACTCTCTTCCTGGGCATTCCTTAGTCGACAAGACCCATCGAATGCCTCTCCTGCCAGATAGGATGGGTAGAATGTAATTGTGAATAATTATTTTTTTTAAGTTGGAAGGAAAGAAGGAAGAAAGGAAGGGAGGGAGGGGAGGGAGGGAGGAGGGAGGGAGGGAGGGAAGGAGGGAAAGAGGGAGGGAGGAAAATCAAATCCTTTGTCTATAAATTGTTGGAACAGATTAAGAGAGAAACCTACAGAATAGAATATTTTAGTGTTTCTCTTTGAATATATTCTATGTGCTTCCTCATCTCATAATTTTATTCATGGAAAGAATTATGCATAGGAGAAATTATGCTACAAGTCTGTACAACATTGCCAAAAAGGCATTAAGAGTAGTCAACTTAATCCTGCGTAGCTTCTTCTCTGGCAACATTACACTGCTAACTAGAGCATACAAAACGTTCGTTAGACCAATTCTCGAATACAGCTCACCTGTCTGGAACCCGCACTGCATATCGGACATTAATACAATTGAGAGAGTCCAAAAATATTTCACGAGAAGAGTCCTCCACTCCTCCACTCACAACAGAATACCTTATTCCACCAGACTTGAAATTTTGGGCTTAGACAACTTAGAACTACGTCGCCTTAGAACCGATCTAAATGTAGTTCATAAAATTATCTGCCACAATGTCCTACTGTCCTACGACTACTTCAGCTTCAACCTCAACAATACACAAGAACACAATTGATACAAACTTAATGTAAACCGCTCCAAACTCGACTGCAGAAAATACGACTTCAGAAACAGAGTGAACAATGCCTGGAATTCACTACCTAACTATGTGGTTTCTTCCCCAAACCCAAAAAACTTTAACCTTAGACTGTCTACTGTCGACCTCACCCCATTCCTAAGAGGTCTGTAAGGGGCGTGCATAAGCGCACCAGCGTGCCTACCGTCCCTGTCCTACTGTCCTATTGTCCTCATCTATCTGTATTCACCTTGATTATGTTTATGTTTATACCTATACCTGCTATCTTGTACATGTTTGACAAACAAACAAATAAATAAATAAAAAGTCTGGAAAACCCAAACAAAATGAACTAAATAAACAAAACCACTGAAGTTCCATTAGGGAAAAATTGGCATGGCGTCAGCAATAGCTTCTTAATGAAAAAGATGAGTAAAGCAAGAATTTACAATGGATGGAAAGCTGGAAGGATGAATTTATATCACAGTTAAGTCCCAGAGATGACATATGCATATTACAGGCCATCAATCAAAAACAAACTGGAGGCAATTCATAAGGAACTTTGTAACAAAATGAAAACTGCAAGGCAATATCTAGAGATCTGTCAACAGGCATTTGGACTATGTTAAGTGGTGGTTTCATACACTTGTCAGAGATGTTTAGAAAGCCAAATATATATTCAGCATTGATTTCAATGTTTTTCCTTTTAATCATTCTCCCTTATACTGGTAGTCTCCAAAAGGTTTGGGACTACAGCTACCAGAAATTCTAGCCAACATGCTGAAATTTCTATTTTGACTAATGTGAAAGGAATCAAGCATAGGAAGGTTACTCTGCCTGAATAGTATTAAAATTGACTTGAATCAAGCTAATCATCATCTTTAGCATCCTAGACTTACTCTAATCCCCTTCTTTTTTTTTTACTGTATCACCACCAGTTACAGTACAGTATGTATATATACAATTTCATCTTCCTTTTGTGTACAATGTTCATAAAAAAGGAAGGTTAATCTTTGTTTGAAGAAGCTGAATATCTGAACAAGAAAAATCTACTCATTCTTCCATACAAAAAGTGAAATAAACTACATATAAAATAAAATGCAATAGCTTGCCACTTTGCATGTTAGCTGATCACTTGCAATTTCAGTCCTGTTCATTTTGTCTGGGTGACTGAAAAGGAACTGCAAAAAACATCAAACTAGCTTTTCCTTTATAGGACCTAGAGCAGGGGTGTCAAACTCACGTCGTCATGGCGGCATCATGTGATGTATCGGGACTTTCCCCCCCCTTTGCTGAACCGGGCATGGACGTGGCCAGCGCGTGACGCATCCAGCCCGTGGGCCGGGAGTTTAACAGCCCTGACTTAGAGCTTAGGAATGAAACAAAGAGTTCCCTCCAATACAGAAATAAAGAGGCAGACTTAATAAAGAAAAAGAAAACATAGCAGTTTGAAAATAGCAAAATTCCTAGTATAATTTATGTTCTGCTCATACACACAATACACACCCAAACATAACTGTATGTGGATATATCCTTCTAAGCATCTTGGCTAGTACAAATGCTAATGATAAGAGTATGACTCAATTATTCAATCTATACTGCCTATGTTTTCCACTAGATCAAAGTGCTGATCTTTACATTTTAAAGTTCTAAATGGCCAACTATTTTAAGGATTGCCTTTGCTGAGATAGGTCTCCTGATGATTTCTGTTCAACATCTGAAATATTCCTTCCTGTTATCTAGAAGTTAGGTTGTCCAATGACCTTCTCAAAAGTGTATCAAGTTTATGATCCCCTGATAGGGACCTGTTTATACAATATATATCCGTGATGGCGAACCTATGGCACGCGTGCAACAAGTGGCACGCGGAGCCATATCGGTGGGCACGCAAGCTCAGGTCCGGCGCACATGCGCGTGCCGGCCAGCTGATTTTCGGGTCTTCTGGGCCCACTGGGAGTCGGGAAACAGGATGTTTCCAGCCTCCGGAGGGGGTGGGGAAGGCCCGTTTTTTGCTCTCCCCAAGCTCCAGAGCCTTTCTAGGAGCCTGGGGAGGGCGAAAATGGCCTCCCCCCCCGAGGGTCCTCTGGAGGCCGGAAACATTCCATTTGCTGACTTCCGGTTGGACCGGAAAGCCCATTTTTTTGCTTTCCCCGGGCTTCAGAGCCTTTCTAGGAGTCTGGGGAGGGCGAAAACGGCGTT
>QLTV01003479.1:1674385-1702213 GCA_003457575.1 Thermophis baileyi
GATGCGAGGGGTCAGTAAATATTTTCACGGCCCTCTTTTTGACTCGTGCAGTATACAGGTCCTCAATGTTATTTTCTGCAGTTCTGATTATCCTCTGAAGTCTATATCTGTCTTGTTGGGTTGCAGAACCAAACCAGACAGTTATAGAGGTGCAGATGACAGACTCAATAATTCCTCTGTAGAACTGTATCAGCAGCTCCTTGGGCAGTTTGAGCTTCCTGAGTTGGCGCAGAAAGAACATTCTTTGTTGTGCTTTTTTGATGATGTTTTTGATGTTAGATGACCATTTTAGGTCTTGAGATATGATAGAACCTAGAAATTTGAAGGTCTCTACTGTTGATACTGTGTTGTCTAGTATTGTAAGAGGTGGTAGAATGGAAGGGTTTCTCCTAAAGTCTACCACCATTTCTACAGTTTTGAGTGTGTTCAGTTCCAGATTGTTCCGGTCGCACCACGAGACTAGTTGTTCAACCTCCCATTTGTATGAGGTTTCATTGTTGTCTCGAATGAGACCAATCACTGTTGTGTCATGTGCAAACTTCAGTAGCTTAACAGATGGATCATTTGAGATGCAGTCATTGGTATATAGAGAGAAGAGAAGTGGTGAGAGCACACAGCCTTGGGGGGGCCCTGTGCTAATTGTACAGGTATCTGATGTGATTTTGCCTAGCTTCACCTGCTGCTTCCTGTCCGTTAGGAAGCTTGTGATCCACTTACAAGTGTGTTCAGGTACCGCTAGCTGATTTAGTTTAGTTAGAAGAATGTCCGGTATGATGGTATTGAATGCTGAACTAAAGTCTACAAAGAGGACCCTTGCGTAGGTCTTTGGAGATTCAAGATGTTGTAGGATGTAGTGCAGAGCCATATTAACAGCATCATCTGTCGATCTATTTGCTCGGTATGCAAATTGCAGGGGGTCTAACAGTGGATCCGTGATGGTTTTCAAGTGGGACATCACTAGCCTTTCAAAGGTTTTCATAACTACAGATGTTAGAGCAACTGGTCTGTAGTCATTCAGTTCCTTGATGGAGGGCTTCTTCGGCACTTTGCCACTGAGAATGAGATACAATTTAACATCCAGATCAGGGGTGGGTTCTGGCTTACCTCGCTGCCTGTTCGCTTCCTCACACACTGTGCGGGCACGCGCATGCACAGTGCAAAAACCCAGTTTCTGCGCATGCGCAGAAGCAAAAAACAAGATGGTGGCACCTACGGCACCGCCAAGAGAGCCGGTTCGGAGGCATGTCCAGCCGGCCATCGCTGCTGGTTCGGTGAGTGGGGGAAAATTCCCACTACTGGTTCTATAGAACCAGTCCAAACCGGCAGGAACCCACCTCTGATCCAGATTGTTCCAAGTAAAGTAAATTCATCTGTTGTTAAATTTCTTACCTTAATGCTATGACAAAACCTGGACCGTTTGTTAATGCCTAATTATTATTAGGTGGAATTCATAGCTACTAGAAGAAAAAACAAGGTAAAAAAAATAGAAGCAGCAGGAAACAAGCTTGTTTTTCATTGCAGAGGGTTTCACTGAAATTCAGATAAAGCATTTATCACTTTTTAATCTTCAGAGCCCAGAAGTGAAATGAAATATCTGAGGACAAAATGCAGTGCAGGTCACCAATTCTTTATCCATTGCAATTTGTGAATGTTGCAGGATTAAAAGTTCATCATATTTATCTCCTGAATTACAGGATACAACGTCTGCTTAAGCTTTACTTAGTGTGTAGTTCAGACCATTATACTTATATGCCACTTTCCCCCCAGTCTAACAGACAGTTTTAAATTAGGGCAAAAGTGGAAAAACTGTGCCTGTCTAGAATTTCTTGAATTTCAACTATTCAGCTCGGCTCAGCCTGGTCAAAATTATAGTCAGAAACATTTGGATTTTCCCAGGTTCCCCAATCGTGTTTTAAGGATAAAAACCTACTGTATGACTCACAGTTAAGGCAAGCAATACACTCCCAAAATTGGGTTGGGTTTATCTGTGAATGGGCTTATCCATAAACATCCATAAATAGTAATACTTCTTAAAAGTACCCACAAAACCTTGCAGATAAGCCCATCTGCAAATATGCTTAATCTTGAATTTTTAACCAAAATGCCATGAAAAATGCACCGCCTACAGATAAGCCAATTGTAAAAATTAGAACATGAAAATTTTGAGAGTCAGCTTATCCATTAGTGGTACATTTTTTATAGTATTTTGTTTAAAAAAATTCAGCGGTTGGCCTATCCACAGAGGGGTTTAACCTTTATATACTGAACTTGGTTTCAATCTCCGGAGGACCTGATCAGTTAGAAACCATTAAGTAGCAAAAGTGTTTGGAGATTAACATCTTGTTGCAGCACCAGTACATCAAATTAAGATTAAAGATTTTAAATTAAGATATTTAAAAGTTCAGGAAGGATACTATGGTCTTGGGCTGCTGTTGAATATATGTCAGGCAGGTTTCCCAAAAGTGAGCTTATGGTTTAGACTAGGGGTCTCCAACCTTGGCAACTTTAAGCCTGGCGGACTTCAACTCCCAGAATTCCCCAGTCAGCTGGCTGGGGAATTCTGGGAGTTGAAGTCCGCCAGGCTTAAAGTTGCCAAGGTTGGAGACCCCTGGTTTAGACCCACAAGCAGTCCAATACTGACCTCCAGCCAGCCACATTAGAACTGAGATCAGAGCTGTTTGTCCTGAATAAAGAAGGAGCCAACTCTCTATACTGGATGGTATATATTGCTGATATCTCTCCCTTTTATATTGATTTCAGCAAGCGGCACATGATTTCTATACAACTAATGGCAAAACTCTACAAGTCGGCACAAATGACCTTATGCCAAGTGTTATGCCATTGCTCAAGAGACAGAGACAGAATTGGCTCAATGCTCCTGATGATGGTTTCTTTATTGCTACAGAAGAGACCAGGTAAGAAAAAAAGGGAGCAAGAGCCTACATTGGGGGTGGTGAATCCAAATGTTGCTGAACTACAATTCCCAGCAGGCCTCACTTTTGAACATGCAGGTTGGAGTTGCTGAGATTTAGCAACATTAGCAGCGAGGCGTCCCAAATTCTCTGTCCTCTTGAACCAAAAGCATTGGTAGCCCCTGTTATTTAGTATAATTTGGGGGAAAACTAAAAATGCATTCCTGTGCATGTGATGACTCTGCATATATAAATTCCAGAAAGTTTGGCAGTTTTGGGACCAGTTCTATGGAGTGTTACAATCAAATGTATAGGTTAATGCCCAATGGAAAGCCTGAAAGCAGTAATCAAGTAGACAATTCTGTTTAAAAGTATCTTCAAAGGCTTGCTTTGTAAAAGATTTTATTCTTTGGAGAGGGGCATCCAAAGAGAAGGATTAGGACCTGCATGAACTCTTAAATTCATGCCATATTAGTTGATGGTGCAATTAGTTCCTGTGGAGAAAAGTAATCAGCTACCCTCAGGGTCAGTGCTGGCCACTTGTCTTCTGAGACTTATCATGGGCCATTGATAGTATAATGACAAAAACAGTGACTTTGCTGGGGGTCTCTATAGTATTATACGAATAAGAATAAAATCCCTAATTTTCCTCTAATCACTATTTATTCAGTCATTCCAGAAAGGAAGCTATGGCTCTTTGGAAGCAAATGCCCTTCTGTGTACTTTGAGTTTCTAGTGTTTGAGTCACAATTGTATGATTGTGTGGGATTTTTATTCTTTTTAATTTGCTTGCCAGAGCCTTATTTGGTTCATCTCTGTATGAAGAATCAAAGGCAGCCAGTTCCTTGCTTGGCCCTTTTTTTTTTTAAGCCCTTCCATTCATATTTATAAGCTTCCAGCTTTATCAGAGAAGATGCTTTCAATGTGCTGATTGCAGTGGGAAAGTGTCAGTTATAATTCATCACTTGATGGTCTGATGGTGGAACCCAGTCTCCAAAATCTAAGAGAAGTAGGTGGATTTAGTCTAGGCTTATATGCATCTAAGAACTTAGGGGAAAAAATGTGCAGCTCAGCCTCATTTATCCCAAGAATCTGAGAACAGTTGAAAATTGGAATGTCATCCTGAGTGTCTACTTAATCATTTGTTTAGAAGAACTGACAGTTTCACATTTCTGATTCCTGCAAACAAAGGCATCTGTACAGGTGGGGTAAATAGGTTTTTAAAAATCAAAGTATAACTGTAATCACATCCCACCCTCTTTTTGTGACTGGGTAGGTCAGTCTAAGATGGTTGAGGCTCAGTCCCTTGGGAGTTGGGCGGCATAGAAATACAAATAAAAGTTAAAGTTAAAGATCTAGTTTGAGTTTGGGTTAATAAATTTGAAGAAATGGACAAAGAAGAAATTTGGTGTGGGTTAATTCAGCCACTTGTTTGTTGGACCAGGTGATTCCTGATTAATTAAGGTGGCCCGTGTAGTGACTTGCAGTTGGGTTCAAGTGATGATGGTGATGGCCTCTGAGGGAGAGAGTGGTATCTTTGGCTCTGAAGGGCATGGTGGTATACCCGCCTCATGAAAAAGCCAATCCAAAAATCTTTTTAGGGAGGTTTGTTGAGAAGTTGATCTAACTGCAGTTGCAGAGGACTAGAAGTGGGTTATCTAGATCTGTTTTAGTAGATTTCAGGCTGGGATTCAATATGGACAGAGGCTTGGTTGCACTTGTAGATGATCTGTGCCAGACCTGAGATGGAGGTACCACATCCATTCTTATGCTCCTTGATCCCTCAATGGTTATTGATAGTGCTGACCATGCTATTCCTCTGGATTTGATTTGTAGGTTTAGGGATGGGTTAATCATCATCTAATGGTGATTCTCCTCCATTTGGGATTGGTTCCAGTTGGTGTTGGCTGGAGTGGGGAAAATGTTACTCCCTTGGTCCATGATGGCAAACTTATGGCACGCAGAGCCCTCTCTGTGGGCACACGCGCCGTCGCCAGCTGCTCTTCCGGCTTCTGTCATGTGCATGCACACCGGCCAGCTAGTCCAGTGCTCATGCACGCTGGCCAGCTGCTCTCTTCCGGTTCTGGTGTGCCAGCTGGTCTTCATGTGAAGACCAGCTGTCTGGCGTGCATGTGCGCATCAGAACCTGGAAGAGAGCACCTGGCCGGTACGCATGCATGCCAGACCAGCTGGCCGGCGTGCATGCGCACGATGGAACCCGGAAGAGCAGCTGGCTGCCGTGCGCATGCGCACCGGCCAACTGTTCTCTTCCGGATTCTGGTGCTCTGGCACGCGTGCGCACACGTGCACATGCTCCAGTTTTGGCACTCGGTGCCGAAAAGGTTAGCCATCACTGCCCTAGGTTTCTCCTTTATTGGATGTCACAGGGTTTGACATTCCATTCTTGTTCAACATCTTTACGAAAATGTTGGATTATCTGCAGCTTTTCAGTGCAATATCATCAGTATCTTAATGATATCTCATTATATCTTCTGACCCCAAAACCAAGTGAGGCTGTTGAGGTCTGATTCCAGTGCTTGTGCAGATCTGGGCAGGGAGGAACTAACTCTGACTGAATCCTAGCAAAACTGAATGCAGGCAAACATTATGGCCATTTGAATTTGGGAATATTCAATCTTTAACTTTGGATTGCACTTTCTTATTCAAGAGTGGCGCAAAATCTGGGGATCTTCCTGAACGGTCAGCTGCTGTTCAATGAGCAGTGGCAGCCTTGGCCAGGAAGGTCTTTGCATAATTCTAGCTGGTGTACCAGTCACACCATTTCCTAGCTTAGGAGGTCATAGTCACAGTTTGACAACTGAGATGCACTGTTCATGGGGTTGCCTGTGAAGTCAATTTGGAAGCATCAACTGGTTCAGAATGTAGCAGTGTGGGCAATTACGGGCATGCTTCATGAGCTGTACTGTTACTAGTTTGCTTTCAGATGCAAATCAAGGTGCTGGTTAGGACCTATAAAACCCTACATGGCATAAGACTGATTATCTAAGTGACCACCCCTCAAATGGTGTCTGCCTGGCCAGTATGAGCTGACAGGGCTTGGCATGCTCCAGGTCCCTTCAATCAAATAGTGTTATCTATTGGGGCCCTGGAAGTGTCTTCTCAATTGCAAAACTTGCCCCCTGGAACGAAGTCCCCCTGATGTACTTGTGACTCCCACACTGATACCATTCCAGAAAGTCCAGAATACCTGGATGTTCTGCCAGGCCTTGGATTAAGGTGGTTGGGGCCCTGCCATACATGTTTAGGGGTATAAGTATTGTTAGTAGACTCACCATCTCTTCTTATTCTTTATTCCTTCCTTATTACTTTTTTTTGTAATTATATTATATTGAATTTTCCTATTTTGTTTAGCTTTTTTGTTCACTACCCAGAATCAGTTTGCAGCTGGGTAGTGCTTAAATTAAATAAAGTAAAGTAAACCAATTACAGAATCACAACCACCATCTAGGTTGTTTTGATTTCCCCTGTGGACCTCCCCAGCTGCAGGGCATTGTTCTTACTAGGCTGATGTTTTTCTGAAGTAAATGCATTGAATGTGGGCACACACAGATCCCTGATCTTTTGAGATCCAGGGCAATTACAGCATATGTGCATTTCATTCACTTGTATGTCTAATCCAAGAAACACCAGTTATTAGTAATAAATATACAGTATATGTTTTATCAGCAATTATCATATCTATTTGTTAAAGCCTAAAACCATAAGAGACAATAATGGGGATTCAGTGAGGGACTTAGGGACATGAAGGAATCTATCTTAAAGGGAGTGTGGCCTCTTTTTTGTTTTGAAGGCTTGCAACTTCCCTCATGGAGGCCTTGCAGGGGGAACAAATGTCTCAATTTAAGGGAGCAGCCCAAGTAGACTACAATTGGGTTTGGCAACTAAGTAGGCAGTTACTAAACAAGGACTACTCAGGCCTGACTTGAAGGCCTGAGTAGTCCCTAGGGACTACTTCATAGGATCATACATAAAAAGATCTTAGGGAGAAAGGAAGTTTTTTTACCATCCTATTTCATTCATAGGGTCTAATGACAAATCAAACTTAAGCACACTTCAGGAAAGTAAGGGGCTAAAAATTGATGTTCAAGTAGTCCTTGTTTAGTGACTACTTCACTTAGCGACTGTTTGCAGTTGCAACAGTGATAAAAAGTAGCTTTGCAACCGATCCTCAGATTTACAAGCTTTGCAGATGTGTAAAACAAAGTAAAATTGTAAGTAGAGTCACTTTTCACTTAGCAACTACTTAGTATTTTCACTTAGCAACTACTTTACTTAACAACTGAGTTGCCAATCCCAATTGTGGTAACTCATGAGGACTATCAATAACTTAAAGCTATAAAGCAGTTGCTTTCCCAATACATAATGGATTCAGCTCATGCCATCACTAGGTATGAATGAGATAAATCCTTTCCTGAAACTCAGGTGAATCATTGCCAGCCATTGGAAATCAGTAGTAGTCAAACTGGACACTTATTTTCAAGGCCAAGTCTATTATGTCACAGCCATATTACATATAACTCTATTACTCTGACCTGGTTTCTTCTGGCATAATAGTCCAGGAGTGTCAAACTCACGTCGTCACGGTGTCATCACATGACATATCAGGACTTTTTCCCTCTTCGCTAAACTGGGCGTGGGCATGGCCAGCATGTGACGCATCTGGCCTGTGGGCCAGAGTTTGACAGTCCTGTCATAGTCCATTCTAGGTGGTGGTCTTCTTCCTCCCCTTCCCCTCCCCCACCTCCTCCCCTTCCTCCTCCCTTGAACAGAGAGCATCCCTAACTATTGACTCTACTGCCACATTTCTGTTCCTTCTCTTCTACATGCACATTTTAAATGAAGGCCTCAGACAGAAAGTGTCTTTTGAGTTCTTAGTCATGCCCTAAGTCAGGGGTCAGCAACCCGTGGCTCTGGAGCCGCATGTGGCTCTTTCATCCCTCTGCTGCAGCTCCCTGTCACTGGTTGGCGCCACAATTTTGAGAGGAGCTTCCGGTTAAGGGGGGGGGAAGCATGGCATGCCAGGAGGAGACTCTATGGCAAGGGGCAGTTTTCCAGTCGGCTCCACAATTGATAGGGCTTTTGGTTAGGACAGGTAGAGGAAAAAGGACACCGCACTAGGAGGAGACTCTATGGTGGGGGAACCGGACTTCCGGTCGGCTCCAGAATTGAACGGGGGGGGGGGGGCTTCCAGTTAGGACCTTTGTGGCTCTTTGAGAGTTTAAGGTTGCCGACCCCTGCCCTAAGTGGATGGAAAGGAAATGGGCAAGGTTATGCTTATTCAATTCGTGGTTTAGAATAGCATATTAAGCTCAGAATGTATGACAAGCTGCGTTTACCAATTCAGAAGTAGTTTGCCAACAAGGCATGTGGAATAAGATTTTGAAACTTCAGCCCCACATCTATGTACACACACATAGACACATATACAGAGACAGAGGGACAACATTTGGAATCCACTAATTAGTTGCAAATTTCCTTGGATTCTGATCTACAGGTGTTATAATAGGCTTAAGTAGGATAACTTTGTATTTTATTTTGTGTGTGTTGATTCTTAATGTACTGGTATAACATTCTCAATTCTTCAGAGTGAAGGAGGATTTGACAGCAGCAATAATCATTAAAAATAAACATAATGAGGAGAGAAAATGTGTGTATGCTTGTTATTCACCTGATTGCTGTTCCAACTGAACCATACACAACAAAAACACAGATAATGAGCCATTGTTTGCTATGATATCTGAAGCTTTGTTTTTATTTTTTGTTTTTTTCCTGTTTCTATCAGGCTATAGGCCAAACCGGGCAACTAGTTGAGAAAGAATCAGATAAAACTAATGAAGATTGAATGATAACTTCAAACCAGAATAAAGCCATATAATTACATAAGCCCTGCTGGATCACATCAACAGTTCATCTAAAAATTAAGACGTTTAGAGACAAAAACAGGAAAATATCTATTTTAAACATTTTGCATTCAAAATTGAAATATAAAGTTCCTATTTAACTATCATTCTCCATTAATTGGTTTCCAATCAGCTTCACTTGTTTATCATAAATTCTTCAAAAATATTTGTTTAAAAGCTGTAACATTAGAAAGTGATACGTAAATAGCCATAATTCTAAACATTTCCTTGATGTTATTAAAGCTTCATATTTGCATTTTTAAGTTTTTAAAGACTCACTTTTTATATTGCAGATGCTGTTCTCTTAATTAAAAGATCATTCTCCCTGGCTAGTCTGTGAATTAAAAAAAAGTAAAAATAAAAGAGCAGGCTAGGATTACGCAAGGCAGGGAGCTATTAATGAAGAAGAAAAAGCTCACTATGAACTTCCTCCATTCCTCTAGATACAGAGATTGTTTGTTCAGACAATTCAATAGTTATATCTAGTCTGGTACAGAAGTTTATTGGCACTTTTGTGTGTATTTATTGCTTTGATTATTGCCATGTCTTTAATACCACAACATAGTCTTATATAAAACAGACCCTAAGAAGAGTCAGCATTTAATGGCCACAGTCTTGACTGATAATTTTCTCCTGCAAATCTATGACTATAGACCTTTTTATGTATTTAGAACTTTGTATTATATCAATAATACATTAAGTTACTTATTGATATTAAGCAATAAGTAACCTATTGACATTTATTTGCAACTATAGTGCAGGGAAAGCAATCTATACTTGAAAATCAGACATGGGGTATTTGAACACTAAATAGTACTTTGCAGTGTGATTGTTTCATATGTTGGCTGTCAGACATTCAGTACCATATAACAATGTAATAAATAAATCAAGTCGTATAGATGCATTCATGACTTAATTATTATAAACATATGTTATAATATGGTGGCTGGCAGTTGGGGTATGGCTAGGAACTGCACACTCACCCAAAGAAGTGGTTTTTAAGAATTAAGTTCTGAGTCTGTAGCACATTGTTTTACAGCCATTTATTAATTTCTATATATTTGTAAGGACTTCAAGATACCATGAACACATTTATTTATTTAATATCACTTAATTTGGCAGGGGTTGCAACAAAAAGCTTTGTTTTAGTCTTTCTGTCCTCATATGAAAGAATTGTAATATAGACTTAGAAGCTGTGGGACAACATGAATTGGACTTTCCTTGTAGAAAGAAAGGGTCATTAATAAGGATCTCATAGGTTGCTCACTAATGCCCACTGTTACAATGACAGTGATAATAAAATGATAATGATAATCCTTCACTTATGAGAATGTAAGTTTTTAAGAAGAGATTGGACAACCATTTGTCTGAAATGGTATAGGATTCCCTGCCTGAGCAGGGGGTTGGAGTCGGACTAGAAGATCTCCAAGGTCCCTTCCAATTCTGTATTCTGTTCTGTTCTATTTGCATTACTGTGGAAAAGAAAGGCCCTCATTTTTTCATCTTTGACTCATAACATCCATAGTAGGCTTAAGTAAGAGTCTCTTCGAGATATAACACAAAGACTGGATTATACATATTAATTTTAACTAAATCTGGTTCAATTAAATGAATTAGAAAATGAATTGAAAAATAAGGGGAAAACCTCCACATTTCCCTGCTTCTATAAGAATTTTTTAAAGAGTGTGGAAATTAAAAGATACTTTTGAAAGCACACACACACACACACACACACACACACACACACAAAGAATGAAAAACAAGATAACCTTGACATTAGCGGGAAACTAAAACCGAATTCAAGTGAGAGTTGAAGTAAAAATTAAGAGTGGCTTTGTCTGCTGTACAACAATCCTGTTTGTTGTGTGTACCTTTGTCTTATATTGGGGTTATGTTACTAACAAACATAACAGCATATAAAAGACAGATTTTCTACTGTAATATTTATTCATGTACATCTGCCTCATTGACTTTGGCCTGTTGGATACCAAAAGCCATGCATAATTCACACATTATGTATCACTTCACGAAGCAATAGTGCAATATCAATCTTTATCCCACAAACATGATTAAAAGCAAAAATAAGGCCTCCCCCAAATTCTATACAAAAAGAGAACAAAATTGCAGGTGTGATATGAAAGTAAGTTTGGTGAAAATCCAGTTTCCTTCAAGTATTACCTTCTCAGAACAAACGTAGAGAGATAGGATAAAAATTGCAACATTAATTCAAAAATAAAATAGATTATAAAGAATTTCACATAAGAGCTTGGCTGTAAGCAATAGGTACATTTAAAAAAATGTCTCTTTTTTATGATACTGTATTACTTTTTGGGAATTATACAATAAATTGGAAGGGCATATTTATGAAGTCATATTTAGAGTTCCTAAGGAAGATTTTGACTGAAATGTGTTGGAGATTATATAAAATATTTATTTTTATAAAGAACTGCAGGTTTTTTTCCATCTCATTTTGTTAAACATTCAAATACTCACAGAAGGTTTATTACAACAGCAGCATTCAAGAAGTTATCTTTTGACCATAAAAAGCACTGAAAGAAAAGTAATGATATTTCTTGGAATATATTCAGGGACAGAAAGATTCTTATGTTGAAGAATTTACATTATATTATTTTGGAAAAAATATGTAACTGTATAAGTAGTGATAATTCGTATTAAAATTATGAATCCAATTACAGGCCTAAGAAGGGGTCTGAAGTTACAGACTAGAAGATATTTACTGATATTTACTTACTGTGTATAGCCACACATCAGAATAAGCTACCTGTTGATCTCCAGTTGATTGGACTCCAAGTTCAATAGTCCATGTCCATTTCTCACACATTCTGAAAATCCCCTAAAGAATGCCAAAATGCTACTCCTGTAAATTATGGCAGAAGTTTCAATCATGTTAGCCTGCTTATAATTTTATACATCTCTTTATGAGAAGCATCCCAAACTTATATCCATGTATGCCTAAAGAAACTTATTTCTCCTTCTCGCTCCATTACATTCAAACTAGGATTCTCCTCACACGGGTTTCTAAGTCCTGAAAAACTAACTGTTCCTTGCCTTCATCACTTTCCAGGACTTTAGTGAAAAGGTGTCCATCATCCCACCATTAATTCTGATTAATGTTTAAGGGCATTCAAAATTTATGTGTGTTTTTTGAGGAGCAGAAGTATGGATCGATAATGTATGAAAGCTGAGCAAATGCAGAAACAAAACAGTAGGTCATTCAACTCTGTTAAGTGAACATTGTTAAGAACAAGCTGAACATTTTATTGACTGTTGTTTTTAATGATGTAAGATCATTAAATTACAAAATGGGGTACAAATATGTGAAATAAAATATTTTCCAAGTTTGGAGACATTTCTCTCTTGTAGGAAGGTGGTTTTTTTTTAACATCACCTGAATGTACTCTCTCTGGTTTGGTAGATCTTTTAAGCTGCTGTGTTCAGCAAGTTCCTTCTTGATCTAGATCTGAGCCCATCATATATCAAATCAGGAATACTGCTGAGATTCTGAACTTTATCAAGGGGACAGAGCTCAATCCATGAATTATTCTACAGTCTTCATGTGTTCTTAAGAAAATGCTTGAAGACGGCTACGGTCACATGTACTATTAGATGCATCATTCTTAATATTTTTTCAGTTTTAATCAACTTTATGCACACAATTAGCACAGTACTGTATAAATCCAATGGTTATTTCAATAGACTTTCCTTCAATGGGCCAATAAAAATATGCCTAGAACAACTTTTGAATGACTCAATGCTTGTTTCATTTCAGTGCGGAAGCAGTTAGAAATCTTCTCACGGTAAGTGTCAACTCTATTGTGAACATATTCACTATAGTGCCAGCATGATCTTCCGTTTGATATAAGTCTGCTGATCATACCTTTTGATGTTAGTAAGAGTGGCCACAATGATATCACATTAGAGAAACACTTAATACAAAATAGCTTTTGTTCTTAGAAATAGCTTTTGTCTCCAAATTATTGCCTTCTCAGTATATAATTCTACTTTATACTCTTTATTGTTCTACCTTTATCTACAACATTTGATCCTCACTCCTTGCAAAGGATTCTTTTAAGGAATCCTTTGAAGTATTACTTAATCTTGCTGTAGTTATTCTTGAACTACCCACTTGGGGTGGGGGGAGGGATATTGCTATCATTTCAGTAGGAAATGAGATTCATGTGCATTTGATATTATAAAGTTTGCAGTAGTTTCCTCATCCATAGATCAGAATTTTATAATCTACAGCCCTAAACTAAGTATTCTGGGAATAAATCCTACTCAATTCAGTGAAGCTTGTATTTCTGAAAAGAAACCTATATAGAATTGCATATGAAGATCCCAACTCTCAGTTTCATTAGTCTTCAGCAGTGCAGACAGTGAAAGAAAATATTGTATCGCATTAACATTATTTCAAATTCATTGGTATTTGTTAAATAATGCCTTTGAAAACGCACTGTGTATTGTTCTGTGAGTGCACATCCAGATGCCTATATTTGTGTGAGTGTCTCTCAAGAACCAGAAATAACCAGAATTATTCAATAAGACAACCAGAGCTGCAAAGATTATACTCACTTGTGCATACAAAAAGTTCCAATGTTTTTCCTCCTCAAAAAGGAGCATTCAAGTTGGAAATGTCATTCAGATCTTGGAGAGAGAAAAAATCAGAATTAAGGTGAAAAGATAGCCTTTTCTTTGCTTTTCCAAGAGTGCCCATCTGCACAGCCCTGCTTCACTGAGAAGCTTTAGAGTGTGTAAGTGTGCAACTTACTGTTACTGCACTTTCAAATCTATCTACCATAAACATTTCCCCTGATTAAGTGAACATACAGTACTTCTAGTGACATTGATTAAAATTGTAGCACTTCCTTTCTTAAAATGCTTAACAATCTTCTATATATGGGCTGATTCATTTAGTTATTTCACCATGAAAGATACTGGAGGAATCTGTATTATCCTGATAGTGGACTGTGTCTTTAGTCTGAAAGATTCAAATATTTAGTCTGGTAAGAAAACAATCAGATAATTTCATTTATTTATATCCTCAGTGCTTGTACTGCTTCAAAATATCAGTCTTTTAAAAGGGATATTTGGGGAAAAACTCATTCTTTTTAAGGTTTTAAAACCATGCCAGTAATTTGTGAAAGCATTGGGTTTTGTGAACCTAGTTGTTTTGCAGTCAGGCAATATTTGCAGTGCCAAAAACAAAGGCAAAACACATATGTACACAAAGCTGTAATAAAGTACCAAGAAACTAGATGATAAACTGTGTCAGAGTGAACCTAAAAAATTAGGCATTAAATCTCAAGTGAAATTTGGCACATACAATAATGGAGGAAGGGACCATTTATATATTAACTGAAGTCCTCCAAGATGTCTCACATACGGTAAATATTTGCAGTTGCAATTTCTGAAAAAAGAAATTAAGAGAGTAATGAAGAATGCCTGTTTTGAGTCATGTTCAATTCTAGATGATTTCAGGGAATGTTCATGCAGTTTTCTTGGCAACAATTCAGAAGGGATTTGCCACTGCCGTCTTCCTAGATATTTTCAGAGTTCCTGATCTAGCCTGGAGCCTGAAGATTCCTTTGTATTTTTCAGGCCAAATTTTAAACAGTTCCAAGTCTGCCTAGTTCTGAACCCAAGCAAGGATTTCCTCCAATAATTTTATTCTGCAAAATATTTTTAGAATGTTATCTTTTTTGTGTGCAGAAGATAGCTCTGATAGTTAAAAATAAGTCTGAAATAATAAAGCAAAGAGGAAAGTATGCTTTTCTCAATGCCCTCCATACAGGTATCTCTAAATCCCTAAATGATTCTTCAAGCTTTTTTCCTTAATCACTCTATGCTATTATTCAAGGGCGATATCTACTTTTTCACTAATCCATGAAAGTAAAAAGAAAGGGGCAGAAGAAACAGTGGATTCACTTATATGGTTATTGTATTTCTGGATTTTCTATGCAGTGCCTGCCCTAAGATTCCTGGGAAAGCTACTTTATTCATGATATATTTTTGTATAATCAATAATCTTTAAATACTTAAGAGTTTTGGGATCATTGTCTAGAAAACATAGTGTTCTTCCGTGTCATAAAGATTCACAATATAAAGCATTGTGGGGGTGGAAAAAAATATTTAAAAGGGTTGACAAGCTTATTAGGTTCATCATTCACTGAAAACCTTATCCTCTTCCTTGCTATTCACCTTTGTCCTGCAATTCCCACAGATCCGTTGATACCAGTAAATAACAAGAAATAAGCTCAGCACTTCACTGGCTTATGTCCTTTGGCCTTTGATTCAGTGTCACACTGGAATAAATTGACCAATATAATAAACTAGTATTTTATGAATAAAAAGTCAGGTAAATGCTTTAAATTTGATTCTTGATTCTAAATAGACTGCAGTATCTCTTCTATTTTTGTTTATTTATTTTTGGTGCTATCAACTCATTGTTGACTACTGGCAACTGCCTGGACTAGTCTCAGTTTTCGTGGCAAGATTTTTCAGAAGTTGTTTGCCATTGCCTGCTTCCTAGGGCTGAGAGAATGTGACCGGTGTAAGATCACCCAGTTGGCTTTGTGCCTAATTTGGGACTGGAACTCATTGTCTCCTAGGTTCTAGCTAGATATACCAAACTGGCTATATCTCTTTTACAGCTCTCTGGATTTCAGAATTGAATTTGAATAGATTGTCCTGCAGAGCCAACTAGTCTAAAAATTAATTGTGTATGGGGCATCCATAGGTTGTATATGTGGGCTTGTGTATCAAATAGTCATGATGGTGATCATGGCCACATATAGAGAGTAAAGAGGGTTACCTTGACAGAGAAAGGGAAGATCCATTATAAAAACAATCAAAAGGAAACATAACTTGAATCTAAAGGATGGAGGGTGATTACAAAAACATCTCAAATAGATACCCCTCCTCCCTAATTCATATCAATATAAGAGAAAGAGAGGAGAGGAAGCACCATCAGGCTTCAAGATTATGTTACTATAACCAATTTAAATAAAAATTATTTTTAGTCATCCCTGGAGCCTATTTCTTGGTGTAGTCTCCTTCTTAGGGCTGACATCATGTAATCAAAGTCCCACCTCTTTTGTACAGGTCTCAAATAAAATGGGCATCATTTTGATCACACAGTCATGGCCACCATCTTGACTTGTTTTTAACCTCCTTCCTGAAGCTCCCCCTGATTTTATAAGAATTTAAAGAGTCACATTTCCTCATTCCAGAATACAAAATGTATCCATTGTTCCTTGTTGTGAAGACTTTAAATAATACTCTTCTTTCTTCCTCATGCATTATTACAGCATAACTAATGGGCATGGTAGTTGTGGGAGACAACAACACAGGTTTATGTATTAGGGAGCCTATGGAGGAAGCAGTGACATATAGAAAATAAATAGTTTTTAGTTTAAAGCTTTATACAGAGTGCTTTAATTCACAGTAGAGATCTCTGTTTAGCTGCAGCTTCAGCTAGAGTGGGCCAAAGGAATTAAGGGGTTTATTTCATTACAACAGTCTAGCAACCAGGGAACCAATTGAGAAAGGATAGAGTCCTATAGAGGAGCAGGACATTTTTAAACTTCAGAAGGTGTAGAGACTATAAGAAGTTCAGAGGCTCAAATGATACATGATCAAAAATGAAGGATAAGATAAAGACATAAGGAACAGAATTAGCTATTATGTGCAAAGCTGGCTCAAACTTTTGGCATAGACTTTTCCTTCAGCATTTGGAAAAGATTAAAATACAATACAAACACATTTATGCTAAAAAAAATGCACATTCCTTTCTTTGACTCCCTGTCCCCTGCTTTAAAAAATTGCCATATTTATTTATTTAATTAATTTATATACCACTAGAACAGGGATGGTGAACCTTTTTTTCCTCGGGTGCTGAAAGCGCACACGTGCATGCTATCGCACACGCACGAATGCCCACACCCATAATTCAATGCCCCCGCCCCTGCGCATGCACGCGTGATCCCCCCCATGCTGCCCCGTCCCCCATGCATGCATGCATGACCCCCCCTCCTCCGCTCCCCCATTTCCCGACTTCCGGTGGGCCCGGTAGGCCCGTTTTTTGCCCTCCCCAGGCTCCAGAGGCTTTCTTGGAGCCTGGGGAGGGTGAAAACGCCCTCTCCCGCCCCCTGGAGGCCCTCTGGAGGCTGAAAACGCCCTCCCAGAGCCTCCGCACAAGCCAAAAATCAGCTGGCCGGTGGGTACATGCGTGCTGGAGCTGAGCTAGGGCAACAGCTCGCGTGCCGGCAGATATGGCTCACGTGCCACCTGTGGCACGCGTGCCATAGGTTCGCCATCATTGCACTAGAACAATTTCCAAAGAAAGAACAGTCAGTTTTTACATTGTTATTTTTTAAGACAGCAATTTTCCAATATTCTGCTAGATTTGTTGAAGATCATCAAAGAGAGAAAAATATTTCCTGATAATAATGAAGTGGCTGTTCATCTATTTATATCAGCTTATTGTGATACTTAAAATGATGCTTGGCCATGGAGCTAGTGTCCTGTGTGTTTGCTTGCTCTTGAATATCATAAATTGCAAACTATTTAGGTTGTCAACCATAACAATATTACAATGGAACAAATAATGCCCGCAAGGAATTTGCTTTTGTATTCCTATTCCTTCCATGCTAAAATTATGTTTACACCACTCTGCAAGAATGAAACAGTATCAAGAATTTATGGGACAGCATGAAATGTGTGCCTAGCAACATCTCTTAGATTGTCCCAGATTTCAAGCTGCTTTCCAGATTTACAGGTAGAATAATGGTCCCTGGAGTTCAGAATGTCATTCAGTGTTAAGCAAAAGATTCTAGCAGCAAACTAATGAACTATTTACTTCTTAAAATTTCACAGGATCTAAAGTTGGGCAAGGCCATCAATCAATCTGGGACCCTTAGCTTGCTATCTCCAAATAGGTTTGACAAAAATTCCCTGGTGAGCCCCTGCCAAACATAATATATAACACTGAGGTAAATGGACCAGAAGATGGTTCAGATTCCTACAGAATGTTTTCTAGTCATTTCTAGGGTGCATAAAGAGCATTGTATCTGTTTTGAGGCCTCAGTCCAGAGCTGCAGAAACAGCTTGATCAAATTAAGTCACTTCGGGGGTAGTCCAATCCATTTTGATGCTTGGATTTGCAGCTTATTATGCTTATTTGGAGAAATGTCTCACCTTTACTATTATCCTGACTATTGACTTCTCCCTTCTTCCATCTTGATGCCTGATTATATGCACGGGTCTCTAGTTAATAGTATCTGAAAAAGAAAGGATAAGCATGGTAACCGTGATAGGAAAAGAACAGCCGAAATGGACATTGCGATTCACACCAGGCTAACTCTCTAGCATTTCAAGCCAAAAAGGAAAAATATGGCAGTTGGCAAATTGCGTTTTGCTATCTTTTGCTAAGAATTTGTATTGAAATGTATGAATGTCTTCGTAAATGGGATATAAACTGTAAAACCTATTTCATTCTTCAGTACAAGGTGTTTGGGATTTTAAACATGACAATATGTGAGAAAAGCAAAGCTGATAATTATTCTCGCTTGTTTTTGGCTCATTTATTCATTAGGGTTTATGTGTTGTTCTAACCCAAAAGGATTCTGATTCTTACTGCTCTCTTGCAGTAAGAAAGTTAACAATACAAATGAACTAGCATAACAATGTAGTTACAATTGCTCTTACAAATCCTTTGGGATCTGAGGAACAATCAAGCACCAAGGAAAAACCCATGATCAGGGCACATTACCCATAGCAGCATTACTCCCAGTGTTCCTTTAAAAATCCAGATTTAAATATACTGTATTTCCTAAAATTTAGCAAGAGAGAAGCTAATCTGATTTCAGAAAGTACATTTTTCCAGGGGGGGGGGACTTTTAACCACAATCCTATAGAATGAGAATAATTCCCATTAAGACCCAAAATGGATCATACTGATGAGTAAACATGCATAAGAGTGTACTATTGATTTCCAATAACTAGCAATATGATATTATGTCATATAAATTGATTATACTTTCTATATATTCCTCTTGCATAATGAATATATGGTATATTGTTGTTGTAAAAATTGCCTGTTGCTCTAGCTTCTGCATGTAGAAATAGCAAGAGATATTATTAGTTTTACAGCCCTCTCTAAGTGGTTTACAGAGTCAATATATTGTCCCCGATAATTTGGGTCCTCATTTTATCGACGTCGGAAGGATGGAAGGCTAAGAATTCCATGGCACATGTAATATAATGAGGACCCATATTGTTGGAGGCAATATGCTGACTGTAAACTGCTTAGAGAGGCCTGTAAAGCACTGTGAAGCTGTATATCAGTCTAACTGCTATTGCTATAAGGGAGACAACTAAGGCAATAGTGATGTGCATGGATAGTGGTTCCATGTACCAAGTTCGAAAGATTTACTATTTATTTGTTAGATTTATTTGCCACTCATCTCGCCTCAGGAAACTTTTTTTATTACGACACCCTCTTTCCCCAGACTAGTGTTGTGTCTTTTAATACCAAAGCACATGTGCTTTACATATTCAAGCACATGAACTTGTCTTTCTATAACCAAAGCAGCATGGTCTCCCTATACATGGATCCCTGAAAAGTATCTAATTAAATTAATGAGAATCTGGCAGTTCCTTTTCCTCTGCTCTACACACTTCAGGAATTCTCAAAACAACAAGAAGGGGCAACATGTAATCCCCCCCTATTCAAAAATGGCTTCTCATAAGAGCACCAAATAATATGTTTTATTCTTAACGGTATTGAATTAATGGCCACTGTAAATTTAAAAAAAGGATAAAGAAACAGGAAATTGAACTTCCAAGATTGCGGACCTGTGCTGTCCCCAATTATTGCCTTTTTGATAAAAATATATTTCAAAGAGAAAATGAGCTAGACTCTTTATCTTTCTTCTTCCTTGTCATTCAAAACTATAACAATACTTTGTCAAGCTGTCCAATCACAAATGGTATGTTGAATATAAGTAGGGAATCCTACCGTCCTATAGATAATCATCTTCTGTTAATGAAAATCGAATTTAAAGAGCTCAAAAACATATGTGTGCAGGGATGTCTACACTGTTTGGTCAAAAAAGTCACAATAGTACCACAACAGTGTGATTTAAACTGTGCGACATGTACAAAAATGGGCAAAATTTTAATTGTACCATCATGGTGCTTGCAAGCATACTCACCAGCAATGGGTTGCTCCCGGTTCGGCCCGGTTCTTAGAGCTGGTAGGCTCCGCCCACCCGCCCAGGACGCTTCTGCGCATGCGCAGAAGCGTCGTGCACGCAAACCAGTAGTAAAGGGTTTTAGAACCCACTACTGGTACTCACTCACATATTTCATAGCCTTGATAGATCACACTTACATTGAACCAAATCACCGTTTAGAGTAGACTAAAAACACCTCAGTGTCCATAGGAATGCAGCATTTTCTGAATAATTTCTATAATACTTTTATGGTGGCTCAATTCCTATCTGGCTTCCAAGCTGCCTTATTAAACATAATGAACAAACTGAATAAGGGCACAACAACTGTTTTATCAAGAAAATAGGCTGGCTGCAGGAGGGGGAAGAAAATCCTCTTTTAGTTCTTTCAACAAAATGTTTAATACCACAAAATGTTATATATATATATATATTTGTTAATGTAAAAATATATGCACTAGCATCCAATTTTTATCTGTCTCATTTATGTTCAAATATTACTGAAAATACTTCCTCTGTAGATTTATGCATGCTTGTGACAGAATTCCTTGTGACAGTATCAAGCTTGTAAATATAGGCAGAATAGCCTGTGGGTTAGATGGAGCAATAGACAATTTAAGTACTGGATCCAATCTGATGAATTTAAGATCAATTTAAGAACTATTCAGAGCACTGGTATCTGCAGGATGTGATTTAGAAAATGATGGAGATCATGGCAGGGCAATTAAAATCTGTTTTTGTGTATCGGTGGATAAAAAATGTATGAAATTTAGATGATACCATTATAGGTGCCATCTTGACTTCTTTGACCATTTCCTGCAAATACCCCTGTCTCACAGAATACCCATCGGTGTTTCTTCCTCAAAAACTAGCAAGGTTACTAGAGAGATGCTGCAGGGTTGGAACGTCAGATTAATATTCTTCATTTTTTTAATTAATAATTTAAATGAGCAGATAGAGTCAAAGCTGATCAAATAGTCAGATGGTATAAACTAGGTGAGGTACCTAATACTCTAGACCAGTGTTGCCAACCTTAGCATCTTTCAAATATGTGTGCTTCAACTCCCCGAATTTCCCAGCCAGCTCCTAGGAAAGAAGTGAAAAGAAAATAATAGAGCATAATATTACGGAGAAAATGCAAGCTTTACTGGTCTCCCACAAGACCATATGCCAGTGTATGTAAGGAGCCTGAGTAATGTCTGAATTGCAGGTGTGGTTCAGGTACTATGCAGGCAGCTATTTCTGTATAAAAGAAGTGTCTGGTCTCTCCTGCAGCCAAAGCATTGCCAGAGTTTAGGATGAGGGATACTCTCACTGCAGCATCTGACAGGGAATAGGAACCTGGCAAACACCTGCCCCCCCACCCCGATCACTTTATCAGTGAGATTGTGAATGAGGGATTGAATATCAATTTGTACAGGGAGACTCAGAACAGGAGAACACTTGAAAGTTGGAAAAACTAAATTTAGTGAATGCTGAGAAGGATGGAGGCTGCATCATGTGGACTTGAACTTTAGAAATGATGAGGTAGATATC
Organism: Thermophis baileyi; assembly: GCA_003457575.1. Classification (NCBI taxonomy): domain Eukaryota; kingdom Metazoa; phylum Chordata; class Lepidosauria; order Squamata; family Dipsadidae; genus Thermophis; species Thermophis baileyi. The sequence continues at coordinate 1,696,007 of QLTV01003479.1, forward strand.
TTCATGTTGTGGTTGGTAAGATATATTGAGTGTAGAAGTGTAAGTGGCCCACTAAAAGCTTTATTTACCGAAGTTTTATTTAGCAACTTCAATCAATTAAACCATAAATCAGGTTATATACAGAAAGTATTAATGTCCCACCTCACTATTTTTCGTGGGTTAAATAGGAAGACTTGACTATAACATGCACAATCTTATGCAGGCTGAACACAGAATGCTCCCATGGTATTTCCTCATCACAATGATGGCACTGTTTGAACAACATACTTAACTCAAATCATATCTCCTTACTGGTGAGGTTGGCGGAGTATAATTGCATTAATTGGATAAAGAGCTGCCATCTGGGAGATGCATAATCCCTGCTCATATCCTATCATGTCCTTTCGTGGTATTCAAGGAGTCTGGGCACCAGGAGGATGCCAGCAAGTCTCGGTTGTATCTCTAGCTTCTTCCTTGATGGCTAGATGAACAGCAGTCAGGTGGACTGACATTACAGTGACTGGAAAATGTGTTCTCTGCTGCCAGCCCTTGCCACTGAATTCAGTAGTGATGTAATATGTTTTTTTCAGCATCTCTGTATTTCCATATATCTCTGTACCTTTTTCTTGAAGGACTGTCTGAGCTAGACTTGTAAACTTCCTCACAGTTGCCTGGAATTTATTCTTCATTTGACAAAGCTGCTTTTTGCTATTTTAAATTATTTATCTTTCTAAATTATTGGTTGTGTTTTATTCTGTTTTTTTTTAATTGTTAGCCACCCAGAGTCATGTATGTGAGATTGGTGGTCACATCAATTTATTAAATAAAATAATAGTTAACTTGGAAAGAGTAGTTTACAATAAGACGGTCCCAGTTAAAGTTAATACTTACCCTCTCCATGGCTGTCTGGGTTTTGGTTTACTTAACATACTAGTCCAGAATTTGACACAATAACTTATTGTACCAATCCAACCAGACATGCATATAATGGCAGAATTTGTACTTCTTTCTGAACAAAAGTACATTTTGGTTTGGCCTGAAGTGTGAAAATAGCCAGTGTGTTTGTTTAACAAACTATGGCAAAAACAATCAATAGTATAGATTGATGATGAATTCATTCATAGGGGAGTCTTCTAAAATTTATGTCAAATTTTAAACTAATGAGTTCAACCATAATTTTATGTGGTGGACTATTTGAAATTGGGCAAAAGTAATGGATATTTTCTCAAATTTTGAGATATTAATATGATGCAATTTAACAATTAGATCACCAATTTTAGGTTTTTTTAATGTATTCTTATATCCAAGATAGGTGTGGGTTAGGCATTGATTTGAGACTGTATCATATTTACTGTTTTGTAAAAATTGAGATATTTAAAACATGTCACATTATTTATACAAGGATTTCAACTTTTTTCTTCCAAAAGGATTCCTCAAAAAGTTAATTTCCTTACATACTTTGATATTTTGGTTTTAATTAATTGGTTAATTTAAATTAACTTGGTTAATTCAATTAATTCTGGCAATGGATGAAATTATGTCCATGGGAAATTTCAATCATTTGGGGACCTTCCATGCCAATCGGAAGTATTATACTGTATTGCAAACTCAAATATCATAAAATTATTATAGTTTTCTTATAAATCTTATAAATCCAAGAAAAGCCCTGCTGGACCTAACAAAATACCTGTCTAATTCAGTCTTTTATTTCCACTGTGGGCCAACTAGATATAGAAGTTTATCTGAATAAAAGTAGCATCTTCCTGCTTGTGGTCTTCAGTAATAAATTCAGCAGCACAACACCTGCAATGCTTATAGTAACACATACTAATCCTAACCACTAGCCATAGTAGCTTGTGCTTGTCAGTGCTTATCCTGATACCATGAATTGAACCAAACTTCGGTAAATGAAGATGTCTTTCTGGGAATAAACCCTCTGAATCCGATTGGGCTTAGTGCTGCATAGAAATATACAGGACTTCACTATCAGTCAATTTCCTTTATAATATGTTTCCTCTGACCCTTTCACCAATTATTAACATTCCTCTTACAGATATAAGGTTGATGTGATTATTCTTAAATAAATGACTTATCCCTCCATTTGTCTATTTTCTTTTTCCCTACAGAAAACATCGTAAGCAGTTTACACGATCACAGCTGAAAAGAGCTTGTAGAATGCCGTGCACTTTAATTCTGAGGAAGGCAAAGTCCCTTATGACTCACAAAGAGACTCAAGAGAATTTGAGCACTCATTCACAGATGAAGACACAACAGTGAAACTTCTTCTTTTGTGGTTTTTTTTAAAAGCTCCGCCACCCAATCCCCCTCCCCCATAACGAAACATTTTTGGAAGCTGGGCAGAAGTCTGTTGTTTTCCGTGTCCTTACATCACTAGGACAATTGAGGGCAATCCTGGGGCTTATTTTACTAAGGAAGAAAACTCAGATTGGAGTCTTGCCCTAAATGCAAAAACAATTTTGCGATAAAGCAAATAAGGATATTGAATGATTTACCTAAATGTCTCTTCAGTGCGCTAATAATTGCAGCCTCTTTTCATTGATGAAGAAACAGAAAATGCCTTTTTTCAGGCAGATTCAGAAAAATCTACTGGTTACTGATGAACTTTCTTCTGCCATAGTGATAATACATTTCATGTATTCAGAGAAGTGCTGCCTTTTAAAGGTCTGCATATATTGCACTAGCCCATCCTAACTTTGGAGCTATGTCTGTTGAAGCACAATTGCCAAATTGCATTGCCTAATCTTTATTTTAAGGTGCTGTCCTTGAGACATAGCAGTTTCATCAATGCAGAGAATCTAATCTATTACTGAAGTGGAGAGGGGGGGAAAGGAGCAAAGCTGTCTGAAAATCAGCATATATGGTCTGAATTATACATCCAAACATCATCAGTAAAGATCTCTAAAAGTTATTTTTCTGTTATATCCTGAATAGGAGCAATGCTTCACCGTGGTTTTATGGATAGCAATTGCTTGGGCTGAGAGTTATTTCTTTAATGGAACTTTAACTCTCTGTCTATCATTATTTATAGAAACAGATGCATAATTTAGTGGTCCTCTCCAGTAGCTCAGATAAACAAGGTTCCCCCTTGATAGTTGATGGGAAGTAGCTTTGAAAAATAAATTGTAATTGCCTAGCTTGGAGAATGACGTACATCTCAATGAACTCTCGACCTAAAGCAAAGCAGACCCTGCCTCCTCTCCCCTCCATCTAAGATTTTTTCCACATGTAGCCTACAGAACTCCTTTCTGTAATTCCCCAGATCCATCTTTCATTTAGACTGCAGCTAAACACCAAGAACAATGTCATCTATCTTGAGTGGAGCCAAATCCCTCTAAAGCAGTGGTGACAACTTACAGTTCACCATGGCAGGCAGTTGTTTTTTTTAATTTACACTGCTTTGGTTTGTATAACTGTCCTTCAACTCATTTTTCTGATAGGAGATATTCTGGACTATAGTCAATATGAGGCAACTTTAGATTCTGGTCATGGATACAGCATGAGATGACTTCTTCAGACTGCGGACAATAAAAACATAAATTTTGGTCCCAAAGATTCATGCGGAGGTCCCCAAACATTTCTCTTTGTTGGAGGGCAAAGTTGCAGATGTGGAAGGATGATTGAGTTGCCTTAAACTTCTCATAATCCAGCTCTGCTTTGAGATTTAGTGGTAATCTAATTTTGATACACAAACATTGCAAAAAAAAATAAATCCTTTTCATGAAGGACAACCAATTGTAATTCAGAAATATCAGGAAGATCACAGGTTGCTCACCTTGCTCCTGTTTTGTTTTGTTGGTTAACAATATTAACTAGTAACTTGACTGGGACGTGCTTCTATTCCTGGCTCATAAGTATTCATCTAGAAATCTCCCTCTTTCTCACCTTTTCCAAAGCTTATTAGCAAAGGGCAGAAGTTTGGCATTTTTAATAAGTTATGCCATAAGGAAAGCCCCTGAATGGGAAAAGCTCATTTCATTACTGATGTAAGGCTTACACCTTAGCAGTAATGTTCTTGCTCTCTTTTCCGGATGACATGTGCTAAATGGGATTTTATATCCCTATTCCCTTATCAAAATAAAACAAATGCATTGAAGTGAATCATGATACTCAGTGTGACAAACTTTATAATGGTGGTGATGGTTTGGCATTTATATACTTCCTTTGGCAAATTGGAAAAATCTTTCACTTGTTCTGTGACTGATCCCTCAAACAGGTTTATATAATAGATACCTATTTACCTAGCCATATATGCAAAAAGGGAGTTAATGTTAGAGTAGCCTGTGTGATAAATTTCATTGAATTCAATGGGAAATGCACAGAACCAGCCAGTAGATTACAAATCTAGAAATTCCAAGTTCAGAACTTGCATCTTCCATAAATTAATTCAGTAAACATAATCAAATAAGATTCCCCTTCACGCCCTATAGTATGTGGATCAAAATTCTCTCTTAGTTTGCAGCCTTGGTGAAGGATTACTGAAATGTCAAAGTTCTTTTAGTACTATAAGAGAATAATATCACCACCATCATATTTGGAATAAAAGCTGATTAGGCTCCCCCCCCTTCATAAAGCCTCCTGTATTTGGGCTATAATATTTATGTAGTGGACCACCTGCATGGGAGTCTGGAACATGGTTCAATGTCACATGGAAAATTCTGTCATTATTTAAATTTATTATTTAAATTATGCGAATTACACATTTCATGTAGCCTGTGTGATGATGTCATGATGTATATGATGACTTTTGTCTCCACTCCAATGTCCATGTTTACCTGGGAATACGCCTAGGGAACTACCTTGACTTCTATTGAAGAATGGGAAGGTCTAAATGACGCCAAGAGAAATATCATTGTGTCTAGGTCCACTTAGTGAGTGTAGACGTGATAAGATTTGAAATGAGTTTTCAATCTGAAAATTTCAAATATAAGCAATCTGGGGGCATTACAAATGTCAGCAAAGGCTTGTCCTACAACTTCCCCTTCCATTGCAACTAAAAGCAACGGTAAAAATGAGCAGACAGAGTAGTGATCTCCGTTAAACGTTAGACACCTTTGCACTCGTTTCCTTATAAAATCTGGGAGTTATAGTCCATCTTGTTTTTTAACAAAGGGAGAAAATTCCACTATGGCTGTTACCAAGGTTGTTTTACAGGTAATCTCTTACTTTCAAAGGTAATATATTAATGTCATCAAGCATATGTAGACTACTGATTGTGTGATATATTAATTTGAATCAGTGGCCCTCTGGAGAGAGCAGGCCCATTGTGAAAGAAGTTTAAAAGTACCTGAAATATAGGTATATTGTTGGTTTTTTGTTTTTTTTTAAATCTACAGTAATGGTAATCCATGCCCTTTAAAAAAATGTTTCAGCTGTAACAAGAAAAATAATCCTTCAGTTATAACAAGGTTGAAAAATTTATAACTCTGCAATATTGCAGACAAGGACCAATATTAATCATCAACAGGAACGAAATGACTTTTAATGAATTGCCTGTCTTGGAGTGCACCAATTTTTCTGAATAAGCAGATCCCATTATGCTCTCTAAGATGTAAGCGCTGAATGCCAACAAAACATTTTGTTGCAGACTTTATTCATAATACCATTTTTGCCACAATACATCTTCCTATAAATTGCAGTTTTGGCTGCAATTAATTTCACAACACATTCCTAGATCACTTGTGGTAATATATTGTTTTAAAATTTGAATAAAACAAAGTTTTTGCCATTATGCCAATGTCTATTATTTTTTCTATAGCTCTGGGTTAAAACAATTCCACCTCTCTTCCAATAATACTATATATCTATATATAGATATCTATATATCTATATATCTATATATATATCTATATCTATCTATCTATCTATCTATCTATCTATCTATCTATCTATCTATCTATCTATCTATCTATCTATCTATCTATCTATCTATCTATCTATCTATCTATCCATCTATCTATCTATCTATCTATCTATCTATCTATCTATATATATATGGAAATATATGGAAATATATATCTCCAAAATAAGTTGCAAGATTTTTTCCCCACCAATTCATGAATCGGATGGTAAGAAACTCATTTTAGAAATATCAACAATAAAATGTTTTCAATTGTATAAAAAGAAAAAAAAATCTGTTGAGAAAAACGTCAACCTGGACAACAGTATCGTAACCATACAAATTAGAGAAATGGATCTTTCTTTATTTTG
>QLTV01003479.1:1702256-1712819 GCA_003457575.1 Thermophis baileyi
CACACCCCATAAACATGTTCCAATCTATAAAGCATTCTATATCATTGCTATTTAGATTTTTTGGGGGCTTAACAAATCAATTGTGCAGCAAATACTTAAAAGAGATAAAGATGTTTATTTCTCAATAAACATTTTTTGGAGGATTATTTGGAGGAATTCACTGTTTTTATGAGTGAAAAATGAATGTATTTTTTATTGGGATTATAAAGTCCTGGGTGTGTTAAAACCTATACCAGAAATGCAAACATTTTAAAGAAGACTTCCATGTAATGTCTACTGAACGTGTTAGATATGCATTTCAAAAACCTGAGGGATGAGCTGCTACAAGATTATTGCAACAAAAAGCTGACATGCTGAAACAAACTGTATCTTCACCAATTATATTTCAGTTGATTTACTTGAATGGAATATGGTGGGATTTACTTCTGAGTAAACATGCATAACATTGCAGTATTAGACTAATCAGGGCAAACTTTGCTGCTTTTCTTTCTTCCAGATATGTGGGACAAAACAAGAATTTAGACCACAGTTTTTGAAGGTATCAGCTTGGGGAAAGCTATTTCAAGTCAACCATTAAGAGCTATCTAGACTAGGAGATGAAACATAAAAGAAATCAGGGGCATGTCAACAGAGATTTATCCTGCTTAAGTGTTTGTATTTCTACAAACACTTAAGCAGGATAAATATCTGATTATTAAAACTCAAGAGCAAAGGCATAATTTTTAAACCCAATTTTCAATTTTGTAGCCTGGTAGCTTTTTAAAAAATTGATTCTGAAATTATATGTTTCATTTTCAGAAAGAAAAGTAAAACTCTTGTGTGAAGAAAAACTTGAGATCTTGTCTTCTGATTTAATCTCAAACCATTCCAGAAGCCTTGCCTTCTTCATCAATAGTTGAAAGTCAAAGCTAGGACTCTGGAGAATTTGGTGATGTATATTTAGTATCTGCTAGAACAGATATTGCTGGGCATTTATGTATATGTCTCTCTCTGTACAATAAAACTTCATTGTTACTCAAATGGGTCACTTGCTATTTGCTAAGTTTTGGAAATGTAAAATAAGTCTGAACTTTCCCATAAAGTCATGCATAAATTTTTCCAATAGTCGCTACAAGAGCTTGATGAGATGGAAATATATTAAATAAATTATCATATAGATGGAAATCTATGGCCTAATATTAGTGTGTTTTCCTTAATCACTGAGGATCTAATGGGAACTATTTTAAGAACTGTGCAATGTTGAATCTGTCAGCAATAGCCCAGTCGAAAGTACTGTATGTATTTTTGTTTCTGAATGAGACAGCAAAGATCAGAACAATTGATCTTTTACAATCAATTGTTGGTTTCCAAAACTTTTCTACTTTCCATCATGAGGATTTGGGATAGAACACACTTTTCTAGTTCCCTGTCACTATGGGGACTTACAGTAACCATCTGAATCAGCCAGTATAGCATAGCCAAGTATAATTCAATCAAAAGGAAGGCTGGATCAAAACCAGAAGAAAAGAAGCTTCTTTTGCCTTTCTACTGTACTTTCTGTTGAGTATTATATACATTGTACAGTACACATATTTTACATTACTTAATCAATCAATCAATTCAGAGGCACCTATTGTGTCTAACAGTTTTATCAGAATGACAATGTGAATATTGCAACATCTATACAACCTTGGTTTCTTATGTCCATGTGTGCAACATCATGATCATATGGGATTCAAATAATTTAACAACTGGTTCTCTGCCCTAATGACCGGCTGGGTGGGTGTGGCCATGGTGGGCGTGGCCAGGGGGTGTGACAGGCAGCACTCGGCCTCCTGCACCCCTCTGGGAGCAAAAATGGGCCTTGGGGGGCCGCACCACACCCCCCGCACCCCGTTTTGGGCCTAGTAGGCCTCCCTGCACTTACCTGGGAGCAAAAATGGGGCGTGTGGGGACTCCTGGAAGGGGTGGGGAGGGGAAGGGGCCAGTCAGCAATTTAACTACTGGTTCGCCCGAACTGGCCTGAACCAGCTGAATCCCACCACTGACAAAAGCTTGAATTATGAGGCCTATTTTATTATGCCTCCTTTTCTTGCAAAGCCTACATGTATATCCTAACTTCTCTTTCAGAATATAATTTAAAGGAGCATTTCCCCTAGATAGTATTGTCTACCCTGTTTTCCCCAAAATAAGACATCCCCTGATAATAAGCCCAATCGGGCTTTTGAGTGCATGGCAATAAGGCCAAGCGTTTATTTCAGGGTTCAAAAAAATATAAGACAGGGTCTTATTTTCAGGGAAACACGGTACATCTAGAGCTGATAAACTTTGGAAAAAAAGTACTTATTTATCTCTCAAATTTGTATGCAACCTAACTTCCAAGGACTCTGGGCAGCCCCCAACAAATAAAACAAGATAAATACAATTAATAACAAATGGGGGGGGGGAAAGATGGCGAGAAGGACAAACCAGACAGGAATGAAGCAAAGGGCCAAAGGCCTGGATGAAGAACTGTCTTCATGCCATACTCTGTGATATTTGAAAAAAAAACACCTCTTAGATGCAAGCACAATTCTCCAAATGACTTGATCCATGTTCAAATGTCAGGACTATTCATAGGTTTCACAGATCACAGCTTTAAAACTGATCTACTGTATATCCTAATTATTGTTCAAAGAATCAACCCCATTCTCCCCCTTCAGCTATCTTTCTATCTTCTATTGTTCTATCTATTTAATTTATAAATTGCTTTCATCTTGAAGGCTGTGAGGCCCCAGAAACAATAGCAACAAAACCAATGTGTGCCTCACAGAATGAATGGTACCATAAAATACCTAACAAATATCCTTTGTTACAAACAAGAGTTTCAGATTTTTATTCTTACAGCTCAGGGCAAAAAGAGCTAGGTTGTTCAATGTACAGCTTAGGGTAAGTCATTTCTGTTTTGCTTCATACTGCAATTTAGTTTCTTGGTGGAATAGTGGAAAACAAAACAAACAAACTAAAACAAATAAATCTTATATGGGGAGAATCCTGTTGTCAATTTTTCTTTTCTTTTTTGAATACTATAGTTCAAGCATTGAATGGCTGTGTGGGAGGGGTGAGTGAGCAGTCTTGTAGGCACTGAGCTTGAGTCATATAGGGATTTATAAGTACAGATAGTCTTCAACTTACATCAGTTCATTTAGTGACAGTTCAAAGTTATGACAATGAAAAAAGTGACTTATGCCCGTTTTTCATACTTATAACCATTGTAGCATCCCCATAGTCAAGTGATTGGCACCCGGCTCATATTCATATTCATGACGGTTGCAGTGTCCCAAGGTCATGTGATCATTTTTTGCAACCTTCTTACAAGCAAAGTCAATGGGGAAGCCAGATACATCTAGCAACCATGTTACTAATTTAACAACTGCAGTGATTCACTTAACATCTCTGGCAAGAAAGGTCATAAAATCGGGCAAAATTCACCTAACAAATGTTTCACTTAGCAACAGAAATTTGGGGCTCAATTGTGGTCGTAAGTCAAGGACTACCTGTAACAACCAGCACTTTGAATTTCACTCAGAAATCAGTACAGCCTCTCAGAAAATAACAATTCTGCACCACAAGCATAGGAAAAATATTAATTTGGGAGTTTGATCCACCACATAATGGTAGAATCTGTTTAAATGAATTACTTATTACTATAGAATCTGCGTTGTTACCTGATTTGAAGGTTCTGTGCAGTATTAAAACCCAGAAATACTTGCTTTCAGATTTTGCATCAACATGGATTTGATGCTTACTAGGTGATCAGAGCTGTTACAGTCTTAGTCTAGAGCCTGCGAGGCAATATTTCTTATGACTTCCATGGTATCACAAACTAAGAAGCTATACATTCATTCATGTTGTGTGCACAATTGCACACAGGCACACACACAAAGCAGAAGTAGGAGCTAGCACATCTGAAACATACTGTAGCACAGTGTTTTGCAGCAGAACCCCAAATATTCTTTTAATAATCAGTTCCCATAATGAATTATATATAACTGATACGTAAAATTCAGAGTTTATATTTGACTTGAAATATCACCTAAGTACCTAATATATGAAAGTATTTGGTAATTGAGAAAGTCATCCCATTTAATAAACTTGTATAGTGACAAATCAACTCAACAAATCAAATAAGATCTTACCAGCAAACAGAATAATTAGGGATATGCCTTTATTTGGAATTAAAGTAAAAAAGGGGGGGGCACGGAGACGGAGAAAGCTCACTGCATTTGTAATCATTAAATAATGGAGGCAATGACAGGATGCAATCAATTAATTTAAGCAAAACTTAACTCAAATGCATAATTTTCCAGGACTATATTATCCAGAAATGGTGCAACTTTTCAAGAAGCTGCCAACAGGTATGGTGAACTTGCTCACAACCTCTCCAACGTATATTTTCTTCTTTCGATCCAAGCAGCTGTAAACCATTAGCTGTAATATAATAACTGCTTGAATTTAATAGCTGGCTGGTAGCACTGATTTTTAAGCCTGATGATAACAAACAGATGGCATGCAATGAAAATTTAATAACATTTGGCCTTTAACAGCGAATACAATTTGTTTATTTATTGATTCACTAAAGCCTATGACTATGTTCCTGGGGTCAGCCTGAAATAAAATGATCCAATCACCATTTAGAAACAGTAAATAAAAAATCTCATAGAACAAAGGACACCGGGAGACTGTAAAATATGACAAAAATATTTCAAGCAATATTGAAAAGATATGAAAAGTAAACAAAGCTAATGTCAGTTCATTATCTAGTGGAAGGGCATTTGAGTGAAGAGGGAACTCAACAAAAATAATTTGTCTCTGTTTTCATTCATCTCGCATGTCCACTCCCAAAAATGCTGTAGTTTCGTTAATTATAATTTTTGAATAGTCCCCAAATGCAGACATACAACACTTTGAAACAAATCAAATAAGACGATACCCATGACAGAAAAAATTGTGACCAAGCTATTACCTCAGCAATTTTAAGATATGTGGACTCCAATTCCCAGAATTCCCTAGCCAGCATGGAGAAATCTGAGAGTTGAAGTCTATGCATTTTAAAGTTGCTGAGGTTGAGAAACACTGGAAAGTGTACTTTACTCCCAAAGGTTCAGTTAATGCCTACTAAGAACTAGATCACTTGAAATTCACTTTCTGATACAGATTTTATGGTCAAAGCTTCAATCTACCACTTGAAAGCAAACTTTCACATTTAAATTGCCAGTGCTGAAAACTGAGTATTTTGTCAAATATCTTTGATCTGAATATCATTCAGATCCGGTTTGAAAGTTTCTAGCCTGAATCTCAGCCATCACTAACGTTTCTCATCCATTTCAGAGGAAGTTAGTCATCAAAGATGCTGAAGTCAATGGGATAAATGCAACTAAACTCTTTTCCTGTGCTGGGATTCATGTTCTTTCCTTTTATTCTATCCTCTCAAAGAAGGATAAAAAGAATATTATCAACCCATCTAAATGTGCAGCATTTTTTGAAAGATCAGTTTCCTGTACAGAGAGAAGATTGTGTCAAAAAGAAATTGCACATCCTTGCTGATAGCTTATTTCTTCAGTATCATCCATCATATAATTCCCAGAATTTTAATGCAAGAGAACACAGTTCCTAGCAAAATAGTTACCCAACACTATGCTTGTTGCTTCAATCTTCATTAGTTGCCAAATTAACAAATTATAGTCTAGTTTGTTGAAGCGTTAATATATAGGAAGCCACCAGGGAAATCTGTTTGTTTATTTGCCTTACAAATAGAAATGTACTATGATGGATTGCTGGAGGCTAATAAAGAGCTCATTATTTAACACAAATCAAAACATGTTTTGATAAATGTAAATACCATCTAGTGTGCACTGTGTGTATGATATCATTTTAATATTAAAACTTATAGGTACAACACTTCACATTGGAAGACAACTTCAGGTAGGAAGAAGATAAATTAGACTCCCTTGCATTTTTCAGCTGTGTTCTATTTTTAATTTAAAATTAAAAATTAAGACAAATGAAACACACACTTTGTGGTTTAAATATCAGCTCCTCTGTTTTGCTTTAACTTCTTGCCTGAACTAAAAATAGCTGTTGTGATCCTACGTTTTGCTACTAAATTTCCAATATAATAGGTTCTAATATAAATTTCATTTGTGCCTTGCAATCAGTATGGTTACTTTTGCTTTTTATGACTCTCTCCTCCCTTCGCTGTCATTGCACTTCAGAATTTGGACTGGTGCAAGAGATAAGATGTTCTAAAAAGGAAGGGGATAGTGGAAATAAATTTCTGCAGAGCCATTTCCTTAGAGACAGAAAGACAGCAGGTATCTTTGCATCACAGATTAATATATTTACCTTTTTCTCTTCTGAATTCTAGCCTGAAAGGACAATACTTTCTCAGGGCCTATTCTTGTCATAAAAATCACAGTAATTCAGAACATTCTCTGAAGCCCATAGCAAAACTTGTTAATCGCTATTTGTATAAATAACATGATCATAGAAGTGTTCATTTTTCTACTTGTACTCTTGCCATAGCATGAAAGTCATCTCATTATAAAAGAAAAAAATGTGCAAGATCAGTCATAATAGGATTTATGCACTCTTGTAACTAGTATAAATAAACAAGCAGTATATTAATTGTTCGGCTGCCAGCTGCTTTCCCCAATAATTGAACCATGCTTTCAGGTTGTCATGGCTGCTAGATTCAGGACTGGGAAATATAAATTTAAACAATATATACAGGAAGAGATAAGCTCTAGGAAACATAAATATTAGATATGGGAAGGTCACAGCTAGCTTGATTTGAAGAGACAGATTATGAGATGAGGCAAGAGTTCCTCTTATTAATGGGGAAATAGGGTGCCCATGAGCAAAGTCCCAGCTTGATTCTGCTTTCTAATAAAATATAGAACTAGAAATATATTGACTTAGGGCTGATTCACACTTCCTGTTTGCCTCTATTCAGGGACAGGCCATCTACAATTTTGGGAAGGAAGGAAAAGATGGTATTCTCCTCAGCCAGCCCCAAGACTGCTGGGAAAGTGATCTCTTTTCTGGTTCCCTGTAAAAATTAGTGTTTTGCCTCTCTGTTGGTGAAGTGGAGCAGTCTGTTCCACTTGCAGTGCCTCGTTTCATCTCTCTTTCCAACTGGCTGGGATCCCAGGTTCCTGCTCTCTGCCTTTGATGAATTTTAAACCAGGCTACTAGTGGTCTACCATGAAAGGTTGATTTTTTTAAAAACAGAACAGTGGAATAGTGAAATACTCTTTCTCTTTAATGGAGTGAAACTGAGCAGAGTTTTTGTAGCTCAATTGAGAGGAAGAACTGTAAAATTGTTATCCACTCCCTCCCCCGCTTGAACCAGTGCTCAATGGACTTACCTACAGAAGCAAAAGTATTTTTTACATGTTTTCCTGGCAAGGGTGGGAGAGGAAAAATAGCAAAATAATCCACCAGTCAGGCTCTATGTTAGCTACAGTATGGACAGAATACCAGACCACTGACCAAGGTGGAGGAAGGGACTGAAATTCAGAGATTCCTTAAGTTGGCTTCATTTTCAACATGGTGTTCTATTGGAGAAAAGCAGACATGGAAAGGCCCTCAGTTCCTCAAAACACAATAGCCATCAGATGCAAAATTACGCAAAATATTAGTATGAAGGTGTTCTAACCCTAAACTTATCATAGCCTCCAATTTATATGGCCTTTCATAGTCCTTCTTCCAAAGACTCCACAAAAGATGCTGTGATTTTTACAGATTAACCATAAAAAAGTTTCTTCCAGCTGTTGACTAATGATGATGGATATATAAGTTTATTTAGCTCTTTCCCACTCAGTGCAACATGGAAATAAATTCTGAATCATTCATAATTCAATCTAGGTTTTTTTAAAGATAGCTTCTGAAAAACAGGTGCTCCTATTGAGTCATGCTGTTCCACATAAATTAATTAGATTTGCATAATGCAGATTTGTGGATTTCTTCTTCTTTTGCAGGTAATAAAAGAATCTCAGAAAATATTTGTGGGTGAAGAATGGGAAGGAGAAGCTTCTTGAACTTTCTGAGGTGGCTGTGGAGTTCTTTTCTTTCTTTTACTTTGAAAAAAAAACAGCATATTCATGCTTCCTTTATTTGCTTTCCAGTAACAATCAGAGGGAGGGAGGGAGGGAGAGAGAAAGAGAGGGGGGGTCATGTATTCTCAGTTCCAAAAAAGATGAGTATATTTTGGAAGTTTCATCTCATAGTCTGAGCAAAATGCTTGAACCATTTGGGATTTTGTTTGGACAGTGCGTAGGCAATAAAATTACATTTCTGATTTGTGCAGAACTCTGTGCCAACTGTGGATTACACAGTCATGTGATTATTTATTGCAAGACACTGAAGGGGGAAAGGGAGGGTCCATACTGCTGTTAGTGAAAGGATTTTACACAAAAGAAAGAATAAAATAATTCACTTTTATTCATACATACACACACACTAAGAAGGAAATTGTGCTTCTCCTTGCTCTTCTTCCCTTCTTAATTCATTCTCCCTGACCTTCACAAATAGAGTGAATTTTTTAAAAAGCAAGTGCTTTGGGACAAGAATTGGCTCACATCTCCTTTCATTTGTCCTGGACTACAGCTTGTATCCCCATTTCAGCTTTAGGACTGAAATCAATATTCTGAATTAAAATACCTATCGAAGCTGAATCTGGGCAGAAAAAGAAAGAAAAAAAGTGAGAGCCTGGGAAGATTTTGTGAAGCAGGATGCAGTCCAAAAAAAGTCTCTATTTACTATGAATAAAATGACATATCATTTTATTTTATTATTAAATTTATCTTGTTTCAAAGCGACTCTGGGCTTTGAAATAGCCACTCATCAACTACATGTATGTACACTTTATTTATTAAATAAAGTATGTCACTGAATTTTTAAGACTACAACATAGCTAAATACAATAAAAATGTCCAGAATGTAATAAAACATTGAAAACATTCTAGTCAGTCATAAGACCAATTACAATGCCAGTAATGGTAAGTAGATTTTAAGTAGTGATCACCATAATCCTTTCCCAAAGGCCATTAAGAAAAGTTTGGTCTTTAAAAGTTCCATGAGGGGAAGGCCATCAGCAATGACGCAAGTCTAATTTCTAGAAGGAGACTGTTTCAAGACACAGGCACCCTTGATAGAAAAGCAGAGATTTCCAGCTTTACTGCACCTCATCTCACTAAAGCAAGTTATCACAAGCGGTTATCTCAAAGCGGTAGAAATAGCTGAATAGGCAGTCTTATAAATATTTAGGTACCAAGCCATACATTATCTGGCTTTCTAAGTAAAATCTAGCACTTCACATTATACCAGAAACTTATTGACAACCAATGCAAGACTCACAGAATAGATGTAATACGTTTATACAGTAGTTACCACTGTCAGGTAGCAAGTGGACTCCTTGAATCAACTGCAGTTTTTGAGTGATCTTCAACACATTCCCCCATGTAGAATGCCCATTGTAGAAATTCTACTGATGATAACAGTTTGAGTTAGTGCACCCAGACACCCCCCCCCCTAGAAATGTAGAACTGTAGAGTTGGTTAGGATAACAAGGATCATCTAATCCAACCTCTGTTGAATGAGAGGTGACTGTCTAGCTTCATGTTAAAAATGTCCATAGATGGAAGACCTACAACCTCCATGGATAAGCTTACCATCAGAGAGTTTTCCCTTCTGATTAAATAAAATCTAATTAGCAACAACTCATATTTGTGATTTCTACCATCAGAGAATTTTTGTTTATTAAATGAAATCTAATTAGCTGCAACTCATATTTGCTATTTCTAGTCCTAGTTTATGTGGCCATAGAAAATAGTTCTTAGCCACCTTCTTTGTAACTTCCTTTTGTTTAGCTGTATGCAACTATCATGTCTATCCAAGACTTTTTTTCCCCCCCAGACTAAATATCCATTTAGCTTACACAGGGCAGGCCCTCAATCTCTGTGGCATCTTGGCTGCCTATCTCTGAACTAATATCCTTCTGAAAATATGGGGTCTAGAATACTACTCAGTATTCCAAGTGATGTCTCACCAATGCTAAATAAAAAGTATAATGACTTCATCTGCCATTGATATTATGAGTCTTCTGATGCAGCCCAGAACTACTATGTTAGTTATGCTACGTTAGTTTTGCTCTCTTGCACTTCCATTTGCTGCACCAGATGAAGTTCAATAAAGGTTCTTTTGGTCATAGTCCAGGGGTGAAATGTGAATTTTTTCCCTACCGGTTCTGTGGGCGTGGCTTATTTTGTGGGTGTGGCTTGGAGGTCAGGTGGGTGTGGCTTTAGGTGGGCGTGGCCATGTGGTCATGTGACTGGGTGGGCGTGGCCATGTGGTCATATGACTGGGTGGGTGCGGCCAATTTAGCAGTCCATTTTGCCAGGGAGCAGGGGGTTGGACTAGATTACCTCTGAGGTCCCTTCTAGCCTTTGCTGTGCTGTTTCAAAGCATCCTCTGAAGCTGTGTCTAGTGCCAGCCAGGTTTGTGGTCCTCCCCCCCTCCCTTCTTTCTTTCTTTCTTTCCTCC
>QLTV01003479.1:1723510-1762217 GCA_003457575.1 Thermophis baileyi
TATATATATATATATATCTCATAATTATTTACAGAGTGTGTCCTTCTACTCTGACAGTTGCCCAGGTATTCCAGTAATTCATATCCTCAGCCTTACTAGTCCATTGCACATTTAAGTCTGCAAAGATTGGATGGGGAAAATAGCTGGGCCAAAGAGCGAAAGTGCCATCTGTACACACAGCTGCTTATGCATAAACCAAAGTGGGTGTCAAAAAACCCACACGTCGTGGATGGTAGATTATGGAGCCATATGGGAGAAAGAAGAACAACCTGATTGACAGGCATTGCAGATTCTATAATATAAATGTCATGCAGACAGTTGTGCACAGATTTCAAATCCTGCCACCTGCCACAGGGAAAGCTACCAAAATCTCTTTTGAAAATGAATATTCGGAAACAAGCCTCTTCTGTGAGAAGGATGAATTTACCAAGATTAATCTCTTCAAATCCCTTCTTAATAGACATGGAAGCAATGCCATGTCTGAAAAATTCCTAGCTGTTCAAAGGATCCTGTGCACCTTTGGTCTACTTTGTAGACTGCAACTCTGAAATCTTTTCTCATAGACCAAAGGTGCTTAAAGCTATCCTTTAAGATAGCTCTGAAGTGTTTTGGATCAGATGTGCACAGAACCAGTTTAAAAAGCACTTGTGTCCTGTTAAAGTATCTCACTGAACACCACTAGAAGTAGAAAAACATTAAATACAGATAGTCCTCGACTTACAACAGTTCACTTAGTGTCCATTCAAAGTTACAACGGCACTGAAAAAAGTGACTTATGACCATTTTTCACACTTATGACCATTGCAGCATCCCCATGGTCACGTGATCAAAAAGAAACAAACAAGAGAGGACCAAAGTTACATTTGATTCTCTATTTCCATTCCTATTAAATTACATTAAGTGCCTTCAACATGGTTTACTTCACAGCTATTTAAAGATAAAACTAATAAGCAAAGCCCTCTGTTAACTATCTGTTATTGTATCTGCCATGCAGAAAATCCACAAATGTATCTTCCAGTCTCTTATAAACTTGTCTAATCCAGTGTCTCTAATCAATGCAGTTAATTTCACCATCTCTGCTAGTTCAACCAGTTTTAGAAAGAAACCCATTTCTGATGACATGCCTGTTGTTTCTGATTGAGCTTTGAATCACTAGACACATCCTTGTTTTAAGCTGATGGAAATCCTGGTAAGATACCATTCTGGTCAGTTGGGACTAATGGGATGCCAATGATGTTGCCTCATGTAACACTTCTATACAAAACCATTTCTGGAGCTGAGGGACAGGGAAAAGGCAGCAATTGTCCACTGTGCTTCTGACACAGGCACAACATTTCCAAGGGCAAAGTCCAATTTTGTGAGATTAAAAAAATCCTCTTTCATAGCTCTGTGAATGAGAATATTGATAAAACAAATCAAAGGTGGCAGGACATTTCCAAGCACTTTCTGTGTGACTGACTAGCAGTGATGCTGCCAAAAAAAGAAGACGAAGAAGAAAAAAAGAAAGCAAATGTATAGGACAGGGGTGGGTTCTGCTTTTCTTTGCTGCTGGTTTGCTCAGTGATGCGCCGCGCGGGTGCGTGCATGCTTTACGCTTCATGCAAGCTTCGTGCATGCACAGCGCGCTTCGCACGTGCTTTGCGCATGCGCAGTGCTTAAAAAAAGATTTTGCGCATGAGCAGAAGCAAAAAACAAGATGGCAGCACCTATGGCGCCGCCGAAAGAACTGGTTCATGGGCGTGGCAGGCCTGGGTCGCTGCCGGTTCTAGCGACCCAGGCCGCCAAGTTACTACCGGTTCTATAGAACCAGTCCGAACCGGGAGGAACCCACCTCTGGTATAGGGAGTTCAAAAAAAGGTGAAATGGATTCTGGAAAGTATGGCATGCATAAAATTGATCTTCTCAAGAAAGGAGAAAACCTCTAATTCTTCCTGTTGCTACACGATTTAAAAAATAAATGATAATATAAAGAACACCCAGCTTAATAAGTACATTTGAGACTGTGGCCAATTCCCTTTCTAATTTAAGATATTTTTTTATTAAACTGTAATCACTATGTACCCTTTCTTTCCCCTTCTTTCTGCATTGAGAACAATAAATGGAAACAACTTCAGTATTGTTATCTGTGTCTGAATAATAGGTTTCTCTGCAGAATGAAAGATTTGCTTTCACAGCTACATGGAATAAATTGAAGAGAAGAAACCTGTCTGTAGACAATGATGGCACAGAATATTTATCCAAAGAATTTCTGTCCTAGCTTGGAGTAGGGACTGGGTGGGGAGAACAGAAGCTAAGATGAAATTTGTAGGAAGTTGCATTACACATATAAGAGTATTTTAGCAAGTGAATCAGCCAACATTCTTTTGGTATCTTGGATAAGTGAGAAAATAAGGAAACTAAAGATAACTGGAGTCTTTCCTTTCATTCTCCTCATAGGGAATCAAAATGATATGTTGTAGGAACAGAAAGTTTGAAGTGAAGAACCTTGTAGAATCAAGATGGTATATTTGGAGCCATATAATATCAGGGATCTATATCTAGAATGCTGAATAATCATTTCATGACTCCTACAAAATGTTTGCATTTTAATTTGCATGGGGAACCAATGCATGTAGAACAGAGACTACTACACAAGATTTCCTGAAAATACAAGTTCAGCTCTATTCTTTCCCATATATACCATAGTAAATCACAAATGACATATTTGTGTGAGAGAGAGGAAAAAAAGAAGAAAAGTTGAATAAAGTTACACTGAAAGGAATGAGAAGCCATCTATATAAACAGCAATGTTTATGGTATGGAATGGAAAATACATGGTATTTTCTGGTACATCAAGTTGCGCACACAACATGGTAGCCTTCCTCAGCTTGTATGTTTATGGTTAGAATGTTATAAAAATTGTTTATAATTCAGGCTTTCACATACAGTATGCCATTCCTACAGATTCAGAACCAATAGCCTGGGCAGCAATAATCATTATCTATAGAGGTTTGTAACTCTTCTGGATGTCATCTCCCCTTACAGTACTCTCATTCTTTTCTTTCAAACTCCTGCTTGAGACACCCATGCAGGGCTAGATAGGGATGGATGAGGTTTAATAATGCATATTCCTGATCAACAGAAGGTGAGGGAAAAGGTGAATTTAATTGAATTAATTCTTGATCATTAATTATTGAATTAATTAGGCAATGCATTTACAGGAGATACAAACCTTAGGTTTCTATGAAGTAACTGAAATACTGAAGAGGAAACATGCGGCATTCATAAAACCTTTATTAACTTGCAAAGTTTTACAGAGTACTGTAGTTTGCTTAAGCATCACATACACTCTCATACACACATTCACATGTGTTCCCAACTATGAATTGGTCAACTTCATAAGGGGTATTGACAGAGACAGAGCTCCAAATTTCAGTGGCAAAGTATACAAATAGTGAGGGTTTTCAATATGAGATCCAGTACAGCCTTCATTTTAATACTATGCCAACATATCCTTTTTCTCCCTTTTCCTTTCCATGTCATCTCAGTTTTTCACTGATAATTACGTGTCCTGCATCATATAACTGGTAGCTGTCATCCTGGACCTTGCTTTATGGATTGTTTCTCGGTGATCTGCTTTATAGCAATTCCTGCCTGGTAGCTGGTACCAGATTTGGTCTGATGTTTCATTACTTGTAACAAACATGGAGTTCAATTTCTGTAGAGTCCAGTTTGGTATACTTGACTAGAATTAGATATTGTTTGAAAAACAGTGTTATAGTGAATACTTATACAAACATTAGATATAAGAATCAATGGACTTAGATTTTTTAAAAAGGACAATAGATCAACACACACTAATAAAAGATGTGATCTAGCCATTTGTCTGTGCGGATATTTCCAAGGGAGATGGGTGGTTAAGAAATATGAAATATAAATAAATATATTTCCACATACTCTACTGATTTGTTTATCAGTGTACCCAGTTCTTAATCTAACTTTCCATACAATGTGGAATATCTATCTTTCAACTTCTTACAATCAAATTTCTTTCTTTCTTTCTTTCTTTCTTTCTTTCTTTCTTTCTTTCTTTCTTTCTTTCTTTCTTTCTTTCTTTCTTTCTTTCTTTCTTTCTTTCTTTCTTTCTTTCTTTCTTTCTTTCTTTCTTTCTTTCTTCCCTCCCTCCCTCCCTCCCTCCATGAAGCAAAACTAGTTCAGATTACTTTCCATCTTTTTCTGCTAATGTGACAAACTTATTAGCACTTGGATAATACTTGTCCATTTCCATGTCTTTTCTTTCTTTCTTTCTTTCTTTCTTTCTTTCCCACTTTATTTTTACAAATAACTCAAGGCAGCCAACATATCGGCCATTTTCCTCCCAATAACCCTGTGAAATGAATTGTGCTGGTAGAGAGTGTCTGGCCCAAGGTTACTCAGTTGCCTTTCATGGCTAAGGTGGGATTAGAGCTCATGGTCTCCCACTCTCTAGCCTGATGCTTAACCACCTGTGCTCAGAAGAAAATTCTTAAAAAGTAGGCAATTCGTTTTGAGTACTGAACTTTCAAAATAGCTATCCTGAGCAAAAAGTCGTCAAATATGATTAAGTTTTTAAAAAGAAAATCCACAGTGGGATGGCAGAAAGGTTCGCCACTTAAAAAAAAAAATCTTGCCTCAGTTGCATTCTCCTTGTCAGTATTTCAAAATATGGCCAACATAGTAGTTGTCATCTATTAGGGATGGGGGTAGTACATCCTGCTGCTGTTGCTGCTGTTGAGGCTTTGGCTGACAGAGATTGTGCAGAGGTTAAGGTAGGTACAGCAAAGAGAAAAGAAGAAAGGAAGGTGAAGTAGCTGTGCTTAGACAATGAGGAAAATGATCCATGATTTTTCTCTCTAGCAAGCTTCTGGAAAGAAAAAAAAAAGCCAGTGAATCTCTACTCCATTTGGTGGGGTGTAGGGGGTGATGTTATGGGGAGGTGTGTGTGTGTGTGTGAGGATAGAAGGCAAAAATGCAGTGATCACCTGGTGGAAGATGGTATCAGAGGTTACTGGTAGGAATAGCAACTTTGTGAGCTATGTGATTACTATTCTTAGGTGAGACCTAAATAAAGACAAGAAAAGAGAAAGGGTTGTTGGGGAGATTCTGTTCTCTTCAGAAGCCAACACAGAAATATAGAAATAGTCATGGAGGCACAGAAATCCACAGCTAGATGGGACGGCCAATCATGCAAGGTCAACTAGAGCCTACAGAACACAGATTTCCTTTAGGTTCTCCTCCATGTAAATAAAAATGTTTGCATAGGAAGTTATAATGCATTTTTGAATACCAACTCCCTCTTGGATCACTGTGATCCAGGTTCATCCTACCCTAGTGACACCAACATGTGAGGAACAAGCACCATGCAGTCCACCTTGACACTGAGGTGTCAAGGTGCATGGATGAAAGTATATGGTTCACTGGTTGTTGGTCCAGTTCCAAGTGCAAATCAAGTTTCTCTAGTTTATTGTGTAAATATTTAGCCTGTGGGTGGAAACCACTGACCTTACAATGTTGTTACAAGTTACTTTACCACAGTTCAGTGGTCAGCACTGAAGGAAGTTTAGGTTCAACAGCATTTGATAGGGCATCAGTTCCCATTAGCCTAAGGCCCAGAGTCACCTCATCAGTGAGATGGGTGGCATCTAAAATCAATCAATCAATCAATCAATCAATCAATCAATCAATCAATCAATCACTTGGACCTGACTAAATGGTTTGGGACTTAGCCACCTAAACACCTTGCCTATACATTTATTTAGATTTATTTAGATAGCAGTGGATGTATTTGTTTATTGGTTACTTTATTAAACTATCACATTCCCCAAGAGGTGTCAAGGAAAAACAAATAGTCATCAGAAATAATACCTTTAACACAACATAATATCAAAACATGATAAATTTATTTATTGCTTTTTAATTCAAAACAAAAGGAAGAAAAAAGGACAAAACATAAAAATGATAGAATGATACACGTTTCTCTCTCTATATATATATGTTGTCAAAAAGAAAAAAAAAGAACACATAAAAAGTGTCTAACAAAAAAGTAAAAAATGAAAAAGATAATATGGTATACCATTATAACAACAAATGATTACAATTCTATGTATACTTATCTAATGCAAATATTATTCATGTACGTATTTCTAATACATTTATTTATACAGCTATCTTTTTTAATCTATTGCATTCTGTATAAATTAGTCCCATATTTCATTATACCTGTCCATACAAAGCCTATGTCTATTCGCAATCCATTCATAACTAGAAAATGTAATTAAAGCTTCTATCCATTTAGCGAAAGAGGCCATTAATTTACCTTTCCAGAGCTGCAATATGAGTCTTTTGGCCATAATAAGGGCATAAAGAATCCATTGATATTTTCCTGTTATAAAATTCGGTGTACTAGGTATGTAATTTAAGAGAATAATAGCTGAGAATTTTAGCTTTTGTCTCACAATCATTTTTATATAATCCATTATTTTCTCCCAAAACTTAGTAGATATAGGACATTATAAAAACAAGTGTTTTAAAGAAGCACTATCCTATAACATCTCCAACAAAATGTCTGTGACATTTATATACAAATGTAATGGAGCCCAATATATTCTAAATATTATTTTTTGTTGTATAAATCATAATTTGAGGTCCATTGACACTCTTACTATAGAAATACACTTTCCTCAGTGGTGGGATTCAAATTTTTTTGCTACCGGTTCTGTGGGCGTGGCTTGGTGGGCGTGGCTTGGTGGGCATGGCAGGGGAAGGTTACTGCAAAATCCCCATTCCCTCCCGATCAGCTGGAACTCGGGAGACAGAGAATAGATGGGGGCGGGGCCAGTCAGAGGTGGTATTTACTGGTTCTCCGAACTACTCAACATTTCTGCTACCGGTTCTCCAGAACTGGTCAGAACCTGCTGAAACCCACCTCTGACTTTCCCATTGTCCAGACAATATAAGAAACTTTAATTCTTTAATTCCATTCATTCCTTGACATCTGCATCTCAAATTGATTTATTGATAACAAACATCTATAAAAACAAATGTCAGGTTTTTTTAAAGGGTTTAACAAGTTGTTCTAGTATCTCTGATGCCTCAGAAGCTGATCCAAGTATTGCTGATCTAAGCAGTTTTTAATGATAAATATTGCCTATGGTTATATCTGATATCTGATATTTATCTTGTAGTAGAGTATGTTAAAGATCTATCTTCAGTTGGTCCAACGTCAATATCCCCACTTCCATTCAGTTTTTCCATATCATTATCTTTTCCCCAGCTTTCAAAATTATGTTTCCCCATAAAATCATTTGGGCATGGGGAAAAAAGGTTCAACCCCCTTTTTATTAGATATTACATTCCAAAACTTTTGAAGTGATACAATTGTTTCCAGACATACCAGAATTTTACTCTATTTGGATCCTAATGCTGTCCATCCAACCAAAGGTGCTATATATGTATATTCCAAAGTTGCCCAAATCGGAAAATTAACATTAATACTAAACAATAAATAAGCCTGATGATACAGGTCCAGATTCAGAAAACTGATTCCTCCCTTATTAATTGGTTATTTCAATTTCTTGGAATCAAAGAACTTCATAGTTCCTCAATTCCAAGAACGGATCAACAACAAATTTATTTTCTGAAACTGTTTTCCAGATATACTGTATAAACTGGCATTCCTCTCAGAATAAAAATTAATCTGGGAATAATATTCATTTTGAAAGCATTTATCAAATTTATTTATCAGTTTTATTTGCCACCCATCTCACAGTTCAGGCAACTCAGAGCATTCACCTTTCTGCATAGGATAAGGTTTAATCACTCCCATTTATCGATATCTGAAGAAATCTCTCTCAGTATTTTATTTATATTACATGTTACAAATATGGTATGTGTGGTGTGGTACAGATGCATAAAATAAATAAGTTAACAAGGAGATTGTGAAAGATTGTGAGTTCTCATCTGTTCTCTTTTATATGCTTTATGTATACATGATGCATCTATTCAAAATACCATTTAAATCTTTTTACACCAAAGCCAACAAGTTTTCAGAATAGCATAGATTTGGGGGGGAAAATGGAATAAAAGTGTATTTCGTGTTCTTGGTTCATTTCCCAGGTTATAATTTATTTGCCAGGATTAATACCCAAAGAGGAAGAAAAGCACACAGATGGCGTGTGATGTTTTTGCTCACTGGGAATGCATATTGTTGCACGTAGTTCAATGTACAGGACAAAAAGCCTTGGGTTAAAGAAACTATTCAACTGGCAAGGAAGCACAAAATAGTATAAATAGTAGGTTTAATCAGCTGCTTGGAGTACACAGTTATCCGAGGAAAGATTTTAAGTCCAGCTCCAGACCCAGAGTGAGATTAACACCATCCTGTTGCTCTTCAGATTTTCAGCAGCGCACAGATGGTGATGGATTATGGCTCAGAGAAGCTACAAGCACCAAGTTCTCCTTGGTCTCATAGCTACTATGTTTTGAGATATCAGATTTTATCAGACACCGTAAGTTCCTTGGTTGAGATGTTGTTTGCTAGAAAGAATCCATTGTTATTCCATTGGCTGATTTGAAAAGAAAAAAAAGGTAATGGATACAATCTGGGTTTCATTAACTTCATTAAACTAGATATACAATGGGTATGATAGCAGTGTTCCAATTTCTAAGGGGTTGCTACAAACAAGAGGGAATCAACCTATTTTCCAAAGCACCAGAAGGCAGGAAAAGAAGCAATGGATGGAAACTAAACAAGGAGAGAACCAACCTAGAATTAAGGAGAAATTTCCTGACAGAACAGTTAATCAGTGGAACAACTTGCCTCCAGAAGCTCTGAATGCTCCAACACTGGAGTTTTTAAGAAGAGATTGGACAACCATTTGTCTGACATGGTATAGGATTTCCTGCCTGAGCAGGGAGTTGGACTAGAAAAGGTCCCTTCCAATTCTCATTCTGTTATTCTGTTATACAAGCAAGTGCCTGAAATCAGCTAAATAATGAAATAAGCACATGTTTTTATCCATTCTGTTCTACAGAACTGGGTATGTCAGGAGAAACACAAAAGTAGGTTGACTACATTGAGAAAGGGATACTGAAGAAGTGCACAATGAAGAGGAAGAGTCCAAAAACAATGCTACATAAAGATGGATTGAATACAAAAGTGATTGAATAGTCTAAAGGAAAGTATGGTGAGGTGGTTTGGTCATGTAGAGAGAATGAATGAAGATAGAATTGAAAAACAAATAAATGAGGGAAGAGGAAGCAGAAGTTCAAGAAAATCAGGATTGGATGGAGTGGATGAAATTCTCAAGAAGAAAAAAGTAAGAAGTTTAAAGAGCAAAAGTTAATACACCAAGCAATTTTGCAGTGATATTATATTAGGCTACAACTAGCTCTGGTGATAATTCATTTTTTTTTCTTCCCCTCATTCTCAAACATAGAAGACTGGCTACCAAGTTTATTATCCCTCTCTCTCCTCTCTGCCCCTCAGGAGACTAAAAATCTCTTTCCAACCTGCCCTGAAAAATTGTGATTGTTTCAGCTGTATAGGAGGCTGGATTCCAGCAAGAAGCAGAACATGTGCAGGAGACATATTGAGATTGGTACACAGGCTCAGGCTCAGGACTAGGCATGACACATTGTAGGAAGAGTTGAAAAAAAATTAACAACAGATTTATACAAACAGGCTACAGAGTTGCTACAGAACTGTAATTCACAATTAGACAGATGGAGGAAATTATTATATGGGAATTCTCATAATAATAAGTAAGTAATTAATTAAACAGCCACATCACAACATGCGAATCCACATATGTCAGACCAATACCACCACCCATAATAATAATAATACACATTGGATATGAAATTAGTTTGGCTTATTATTTTTATGCCACCATTTTGCTTCTATCATTCAGACACTAACTTCCCTTTTCCAATTAGTTAGTTTTTTCCCTCTGATCTAATTGTATGTTGCTGGGATTAACCATTTCTGATTTCCTAACAATCTTTTGTGACCAAATTGGCCTGATTATATGTGCAATTCTTATAACATGGCTTCTAAACTGCAATTACTGAAGAAGATAGGGAGAAAACGCAATAGGCCTTTGAAGATTAGGGAATTCTAGAAGAAGCTCTAGAAGATGCTAAAAGTGGGGAAATGTTTACTGCAAATAGTAGAGATATGTGGATTGAAACTTAGAATATGTAGATTAAGAAGAATTTACTGAATCTGAAATTGCATAGGAATGTGTCACCAAATTCAGAAATAGAAGTGGTTCATTATAGCTTCTTTGCCACCCGAGAAAAATGGGATTCTTTCCCCCCCCCCCCCGGATATGTTGTTTATCCATAGACACTAATGTGAGAAGGCTTTATGACCAATAAAGTTGAGGTATGTTTTGTTGCTGGAGCATGTGAATTAAAGGAATAACATATACAGGTAGTCCTTGACTTATGACTGGTTGTTTAAAGACAGTTTGCATATACAATGGCCATGAAACGGTTGCTTTATGGCCCGTAAGTCATTCCTTACTGCCTATAAATCAGTCCCTGGACATTGTAAACAGTCATGTTGTGCTTCCATCCATGGTCATGTGACTGTATGTCGGGTGTTTGGCAACCAGTCAGTTTATGACTGGTTTTGTCATTCCACAGACATTTGATTGTGAGTTGTGACTTTTTTTGTTGATTTCTAGGGTGGGTTTTTTTGGCCAGTTTCTAGCAAAAAATACCCATTTTTAAAAGATGCTGAAAAATATACCATAGTTTTGGCACACAAAATAACTGTTGAAGAATTGCAGAACCTAGCAGAGATTGGGAAAAGTTGAAGTACATATTTGTTATGTGTATTTAACTGGGAAGCTCTTGATTAGTTTCCCAGGCCACATCCTGGTTGGTTCCAGGAAGTCAATCATCCTTCTAAGCCAGTGTTCAACTTTAAGATGTGTGGACTTCAACTCCCAGAATTTTCCAACCATCATGGATGGCTAGGGAATTCTGGGAGTTGAAGTCCATGAATCTTGACAAGGCTGAGAAACACTGTTCTTACATAAAGGACAGTGTGCAAAGTGGAAGGCTGAGCTAAGCTGACTCCAGATCATGAGAATACACAGGAAGCTATTTGGCAGAACAGGAAGCTAATTGTAAGGGATAATAAAATGAACTATGAGATGCAACACCATGAAAAGGTGATTTTCAAGTTTGTGAGGTAAGGAATGATACTAAGTGGTAAAGGCCCACTAATTTTTAACTTATGGAATCCTAGACCTGGAAGGTGCCATTTGGGGCACTGAGTTAACTCCCCCGGTTCTGTACAGAAATCCAAATTAGAACATCTTTGACAAATGGTTATCCAGTGACTGTTTGAACAGACTGTATCTTTTCATCACATTCTGTTTCATGTATTAATTTGGTAATTTAAAAAAAAAATGCCATGATGCCATTTCTTATCTTGCTGAAATCTTACTTAAACATTTGTCTTGTGCATAAATTGTCAGTATTTATAACCAGCCTGTCTCCTTCCTTTCAAGAGGACAGTGTGTTCTATTTGGAGGTTGTGCCATAAACAAGATAAAAGTGGGAAAGTTGTCAAAAAAATGCTGGAAAATAAGACATCTGTAACTCTAGAACTCTGCTGCAGTTCACAATTTGACCTCCCTGCACTTTGTGATGTCTCCACAAGGTCTAATGCTGTTCAGTGCAATTGGTGCCTTACTTTACCTTCCACCTGGAGGTATCTACTTTAGATCTTGGAGAAGGGTATTATACAATATGCAACTTTTTTGATAGTATTTGAAAGTAATTTACAGTGTCTCTAAAGGGTGAAAGGAAAATTACTTAAAGTTAAAGCAGAAGATAAGAAAAGAAAGAAAGAAAGAAAGAAAGAAAGAAAGAAGGAAAGAAAGAAGGAAAGAAAGAAGGAAAGAAAGAAAGAAAAGAGGAAGGAAGGAAGGAAGGAAGGAAGGAAGGAAGGAAGGAAGGAAGGAAGGAAGGAAAGAAGGAAGGAAGGAAGGAAGGAAGGAAGGAAGGAAGGAAGGAAGGAAGGAAGGAAAGAAGGAAGGGAGAAAGGAAGGAAAATTCCAAAACTTATTGCTTGACCAAAATGAAAACTAATTGTTTCATTTTCTTATCACAAAAAATATAATAATGTTCATATAACTTTCTTAGGAACAATATGAAAGTGGCATGCACTTGCTATTATGGTCAGTACAGCTTGTCCTATGCCAAACCTGGTTTTTTTTTTCTTGCTCCCTTGCAGAACAGAGAGATCGGAGAGGAAAGGATTTCAAGAGAGTAAACTACTTAAATAGTGCATCCATGGCTTCCAATCCCAGGAATTGCTTTTGATGTGTACAAGACATTAAGAGGCACTGGAGTGGTAGGAGACAAACAAAGGGCAAGGGAGTGGTAGGAGACAAACAAAAGTCAAGTGTGTGAAATCAAATATTCTTCTCTCTTTCTAACCAGAAAATATAGATGCAATCACATGATTTTCCACTTAGTAACTGTTTCACTTAATGGCAGGCTTGCCAATCCCAATTAGGGTTGTTAAACAAGGACTATCTATAGTGTTATTCTAATTGTGGCAATGACTTTATAAGCTTCAATGTCAAAGCAGATCATTTCCTTTTTTTGTTATATTATAAATCTTGATATATTGTATTATTTGAATACAGTGATGTTCATATGACATGATTAGCGTATATTAACATCCATTATTTAGATAGATTAAAATATTGAAACTAAAAGAAGAAATTCTATCAATATTGGTTACAAATTAGGATGTCAATACCACAACCATAACATTATTTGACTATTTTTATCCAAGGTTAAATATAACATTAAAAGAGGACTGCTGCAACTCACATCAATGTATTTGTTTTATAATAACAACAGATGTATTAGATAACTCTGATTCATTTGTTTCTCAGTGTAATTCTACAAAATATGAGCAATTACTGAGAAAATATTTTTTTTGGGGGGGGGAATAATCTGCTAATATAATCCACATACTCATATTATTTAATTACTAGCTTTCTGTGTTTGCCTGAGTGCAAGTAGTAAAATCTGGCAAGTAAAATTTTACCTGAAATTTGGATTTGCATATGAGAGATTGCCAAATTCAGCTAAAAGGTGCCTAACAATCCATCTGCTGACTTTCTGCTCTCTGTCCTGAAGCCAATGCTTTGCAATGTCGATTCTGTAGAGCCAGAGGGCTAGAAGTATGGTGTTTGCTTAATATGACCTGCTAAGCTCCTCCTGAGATGCACATCTGCCATGCCCTGAAGACCTATTTCAGTAAGAAACTTCAACCTCTTCTTTATTTGACTGTACTCTTCTATGCTGAAATGAGGGAAATGGAAAAAGAAAGGAAAGTCATCAAGAATATTGATTGATTTATTATGTACCATCATTTGGGTTTCAACTCCTGGCAACCTCATAGATAGCTTTTCTTCATGACAATCTGTCCCTAACCCATTTTTTCAGGTATTCCAACATTGCACCTATTGCCATTATAAGATGATGAGATGAGATGGGATGGGATGGGATGGGATGGGATGGGATGGGATGGGATGGGACTGGAAGGAACTTTTTTTACTTTCCCAAAGTAAGGGAGAATAAGGATGGCTAAATGAGGTATTAGCAGCAACAGACAAGACAATTGAATGAAATAATATTTGAAAATATGGTATGAAGTATAAATAGTTCCTCAGAAGATACATACTTGTTTACTTCCCCCCCCCCTTTTTCTCTTAATTTGTTCCATCCAAAGAAGGGGAACTTCAAGAGAAAATACTGGACTGCAGGCCACGGGCAAGGAATGGCACCATAATGAGTTCCTCTAACCTATTAGTGAAGATAGAACATTTCTGTTGTGACCTCAGTGATTTCTGCAACGAGAGATTATAAAAAGAGCATATACCTATGCTTGATTGCCCTTGTCTATGCCCCCAACAGAGCTACAAGGAAGAGAGCAGTTCTCTGGTGCCCTTACTGTGGGATGAAGATCTTACTGAGGAAAAAGAAGAAAGGGTATAAAAAGGACCAAGTCTTTCCCTTTTTAAAATAAAGCTTTAATACTCTTGGTAGTGTTACTATTGTCTCTCTGGGATGCAAAATAGCTTATTTAAGTTTTATTTATATAAAAATTGGAAGGCTATCCTAGCCCTTTAGTCCCTAAACACCGCCCAGAATGACTAACAGTACTTAAAACTAAGAGAAAATTAAACTCATTTAAAAGAAAGAAAAACAAAAACAAGACAAGAAACACATGAAAAGTTGATGGATACCGTAGAAAAGGATAAAATTAATACTCCCTGTGGTGGAAAAATGCCTTTTTGAATGGGAAGATCTCGACTGGTTGGTAGAGGAATGCCACAGAAGATGCCAACCTATTCTCTTGAAACCAGTTGCATCCAGGTGAAGCTGCTGAGATGGCTTTTTCTCTTATCTCCACCAGCTGTGCCTTAGTTAAAACTGGAATAAACAGAAATACTTCCTGTTACTTTTTACAGTGCAGGCAGGCCAATATTAGACAAATATTCCCTAATCAATCCTGCAACTAGATCAGAGGTGGGTTCCTCCCAGTTCGGACAGGTTCGCCCAAACTGGTAGAGACCCGCTGGTGATGTCACAATGACGTCATGGATCCGGTTTGGTCGATGCCGGTCCGTGGACGCTGCCATCTTTTTTTTGAATTTTTTTTTGAATTTTTTTTTTTGGGGGGGGAGAATTTTTCCCAGGTTTTTTTCTTCTGCGCATGCGCAGAAGCTGAGTTTCCGGCACTGCGCATGCATCACCATCTTGTTTTAGGCTTTTTTTGGGGGGGGATTTTTTATTTTTTTGCACTGCGCATCCGTGCACGCGCAAAGTGCGCGCACGCCCATGAGGCACGCCCACGTGGCGCGGGAGGAAGTGAACCGGCAGCGAGGTAAGTTAGAACCCACCCCTGAACTAGACGTTTTAAATAGCCACATTGAATTGTGTACAAAAATCATCTGGCAACCAGAACAATCCCTATAGAACTAATATGTAGTCCTACTGTCAACTGTCCGACTACTGAATCCAAAAGAAAGAAACAGTCTCGGGAGTTTTGAATTCCCAAAAGTAAAACTTTATTGGATACACCATTTTGGTACTGAAGAATCAAAACCAGTTCTGGTTTCCCCACACAGCTACTTTCTTAGTTAAACAATACTTTCCCTTTCTCTCCACCCCTGGGTTATCACATTGTCCAATTATGAGATGTCCTTTTCTTATGGGAACAGTCCATCTCTTTCTCAAGCACCTGCAGTGATGACCTTGATGGCTGCCAGGCTCTCACAGTCCATGGACACATTCTCAGCATCCTATTTCCCCCTTCCCTCCCCTCAGTTCATTGGCAAGTTGAAAAGCATTAGGTTTGAAAGAAGCAAAGTGGTTCAATCTTCAAATGCCCACCAACATTTCTGCTGCTGTGTTTGGGACCAACAGCAGTTTCTAAGAATCTTCCAAGAGAGGTCTAAGTACAGCCTATGACAATACATTATCTAGATGTAAATAAGGCAGATGTTACTATGGCCAAGTTTGATCTTGTCAGAAATAGAAGCAATTGGCTACCAACATATGATGGGAAAGATTAGATCCAGAAGCTTATTCAAGATGTAAACTGGATTACCCCATTCCATAATCCCATTCCAAACTCCATCTGCTTCCTGATATACACTTCAAATCAGGTAAGCTTTAAAGAGCTTCATCCACACAACTTTTATTGCATCAAAGCTCTTTAAGGTCAAAAGTATTCAGCTCACTTTCAGTGGGCAGATTTTATGCTGGTCCAATCTTTCATGAGGGCCAACATAATCACTGAACCAGAGGTGGGTTCCTGCCGGTTTGGACCGGCTCTATAGAACCGGTAGCGGGAATTCCCCCCCCCGCCGAACCGGCAGCGATGGCCGGCTGGACACCCCCCCGAACAGGCTCTCTCGGCGGCGCCATAGGCGGCCCATCTTGTTTTTTGCTTCTGCGCATGCGCAGAAGCTGGGTTTTTAGCACTGTGCATGTGTGCAAGGTGCCCGTGCCCGCGTGGCGCATGAGGAAGCGAACCGGCAGCGAGGTAAGCCAGAACCCATCCCTGCAGTGAACTCATGAATGTGAAAAGGATCAGGCCTGCCCTCCTCCTTCCCTGCTGATGGGCTCAATTTCTGCTGGATGAGAAAGAAAAAAAAATGGCATGACAAGTTCCAAAATTAAGCAGAAAATTCACAAGAATACTAAAATGCATACATATATACTTTGAAAAAGCTGCATATTTTGAAAAACAGGCTGAACCAAATTATACCATTTATACTCCCTCATTTGGAATTCAATCATAATTAAACTGGGGCAAAACCAATGTAATGTTTTAACTGAAAACGGGTTTTTTTTGCTACTCTAGACCTTCTGTCTGTCATCTGCACCTCTATAACTGTCTGGTTTGGTTCTGCAACCCAACAAGACAGACACAGACTTCAGAGGATAATTAGAACTGCAGAAAAAACAATTACTGCCAACCTGCCTTCCATTGAGGACCTGTATACTGCACGAGTGAAAAAGAGGGCTGTGAAAATATTTACAGACCCCTCGCATCCTGGACACAAACTGTTTCAACTCCTACCCTCAAAACGACGCTATAGAACAACTAGACACAAGAACAGTTTTTCCCCGAACGCCATCNTGCCTGTATGACTGTAATTTGTTGCTTGTATCCTTATGATTTATATTGATTGTTTCCTAGTATAATTTGATTGCTTATTTGTACCTGGACTATCATAAAGTGTTGTACCTTATGATTCTTGACGAACGTATCTTTTCTTTTATGTAGACTGAGAGCATATGCACCAAGACAAATTCCTTTCACACTTGGCCAATAAAAAATTCTATTCTATTCTATTCTATCATTCTTATCTCAAAAGACCTTCATGAAAGACCAGAAATGAATTGTTACAAGTACATGCATAATTTACCAGGATGAGGGATTCAGCATTCTTGAAGGTCTTATCAGCACATTTTTATACTGCTTTTCCCCTCCTCCCCCCACTGAATTTCAAGGGGATAATTTGTAGTTTTTCACCTCAGACAGGAGACAGTAGTTCAATCACAAATAAAAAGCACATGTTTTATAGCTCATGCATTTTACTTTTGAGCATAAATCTTCTGTAAGGCTGGCTTACATTGTAAAATGGTGAATGTATGATGCAAGTCTGCTGATGGCATCACAGTTGTGATGTTCACATGAGAAGGTATTAATCTAATATCATTACTGTACTGAGATTTATCAATCTAATTGTTATTATTTCAAATCCATATATCCACCCTTTTATATTAACAAACAATATAGTTATAGCCATGCTATATTTTATTTATTTATTTATTTTGTCAAGTACGTATTTGATAATATACATAAGTATAACATTATTTGAATACATAAAATGGGTACAAATAAAAGGGAACATTTGGATAGGGACGGTAGGCATGCTGGTGCGTTTATGCACGCCCCTTACAGACCTCTTAAGAATGGGGTGAGGTCAACAGTAGACCGTTTAAGGTTAAAATTTTGGGGATTTGGGGATGTAACCACAGAATCAGGTAGTGAGTTCCAGGCATTAACCACTCTGTTGCTGAAGTCATATTTATCTCAGGGAATGGAGGATTTTGAAACCAAAGATTCCAGAACGATGAAGTAATGATTTCCTTCTGAAACATAGTCTCTTCTTGGTACCTAGGAAAAGTCTGCACATTCCTTCAGATTCTCAGTCACATAATTGTGTGCTAAAAATGAACCACTTTAATGGAAACAATTAATTATACAAATCAGACAATGAGAAAGCTTATTGGTATATGTTTCATTTGGACGTATCTTATTCTGGCAGCTATTGTATTACAGTCTAAATCAGTTTAAAACATGGCTACTTCACTGCATTGGTCAGTGGTATCAAAAGTCACTGAAAGACCTAGGAGTATTAAGATGGGCACAGAAGCCCCCCCTCTCCCCCACACCAAATCCTGACTTTGTCATGGGTCATTGACCAGCATAACCAAAGTTGTCTGAACTTCACCTTCACCCTGACTGAAATGGGTCTATATCATCTGCTTTCTCCAAGTTCTTTTGAAGTTCACCACCCTATCTGGCAAGTGCCATTTTGTGCATCTTCAGCTTGTGTTATCTCAAATTTCTATACTACTAGTCATACAGATAACTACAGTCCAAACTGCCATAAGTCACAGATTGCTCATTCATTTCTACTTGGTATAAACACTGTTGTTAGAATTTAAAAAAAAAATTTGGAGGAAGATTTTGTCCATTTGGTAAACCATATATAAAAATATATTATTTATATTTCTTATGGTAGGCAAGCTGACCTTGTTCCTGCTATTTATTTAGATTTATATCCCATCCTTAAGAATGAAATGCACACTGACTAACTCAAGGCAGGGTACATTTCATTCTTTCCACCTGCCATGCCCTCACAATGTCCTTAACTAAGGGCTTTAAATCAGTTTAAGTAGGATTACTGGGGAAAAATAAAAGAGAAATGCTTTTATAGTATAAGCAAAATTAGGCATTTCTAATTTCCATGAAAAACATGTATTGAAAGAACAAGAGGTTCCATCATGAGCTGGGAATTGCAAAATTGAGACGTGGACTACTGCTTGGAAAGGAGAAAGTTTATTTTGAGAGCACAGCACAGAAACCAGCTTTCAAAAGGCAGGCCACAAGATTGGGGTGTCGAGGTTGGAGATTTTACAGGGAAAGATGTGTGTGTGTGTGTGTGTGTGTGTGTGTGTGTGTGTGTGAATGTGTTTTCCAGTCTATTTCTTCTGGTAGATGTGCAGCTCCGAAGGGAACCCATTTTTAATTAAATTTGACTGAGAATGTAGATCTTTCTTTGATGTGTATTTATGTGTGGTGCTGGGTGCCATACCTGTGTACCTAAGAAAGAAAATATTCTAATGGATTTGCTTATTCTTTACTTGATTCAATCAATTCCAACATGGCTATCACTTATTGGCTGAAAGTGGTTATGCTGTTCTTGCAACATTGTATTTATCTTGCAACATTATGTCATCTTTGCAACATTGTTTCCTCTGGTTCCTGGAAGATCATGTTAATGATGAAAAGGGTTCCTAAGGAACGTATGAACAAGCTTATTTCAAATTAACTTCTATTTCTAACACATGGATACTATGTTGGTGGGTATAGTTCAGCAATGAGCCAAGCTGGAAGAAATTCTACAATTATAGTTTTGTCTTTTGTCTAGGATTATTTTCGTGCTTTTCTATGTATTATGTCACCTGCATTCTAGAATTCATCCCAGCTGCTTTGTTGAGGTTATCTGTTATGTAACGAACTTATTAGCACAGTTAGATTAACTCAGTCTTTCAGATCTCCAGCTACATCAATGCACAGTGCTCTTCTCAGATCTTCTATATCACGGGTGTCAAACTCGCCGTGTCACGCCATCATGTGATGTTTTGTGACGTTTTTCCAATTTACGGAACTGGGGTGGGCGTGGGCATGACACATCTGGCCCATGGGCCACCAGTTTGACACCCCTGTTCTATATTGTGACACATATGTCACAGTAGTGGGTTCTAAAACCCTTTACTACCAGTTCGTGTGCACGCTCGCAGAAGCGTCCCGGGCGGGTGGGCAGAGCCTCCCGCCGCCACTGCTACCGGTTCTAAAAACCGGGCCGAACCGGAAGCAACCCACCACTGATATGTCACAACTCTCATTTTTTAATACAACAGCAAGACCAAAAAAGAAATGTTCCTAAGCATCCTGATTGCAACAAGATTACCTATTAAAGAGAAATATTGAATCTAGCTAAAAAATACACATGAAATGCAAACTGTAAGTTATAGTTCCGTCATTCACAGGGACAAGAAATGCAAATTTCTTACATGCCAAATCTCAAACTGCCAATCAGCAGTTTGAGTCAGAGACAGATTAACTGGGGATGCTCTATCTCTGGAGGGACCCAAAGAACATTAGCTGGTGTTGTAAATACCAAGTGAAACCCTTTTTACTTTCCGACCCCTTAAAAAGCCATTTCAGGGTTTTTAGAAATTCTATATTTTATTGCTACATCATGCTTGCAATATTTTTGCTGTATTTATTGCTATTGTTATTGCTGCTTCTGATCTGGTGCATCTTGTCCATTGCATGCTGATTTTATATTGTTTTACTTTTCAATAGTTTTTTTTCACTGACTGAATTCTGCCTCAGAAATCCTGTTTTTCAGTATATTGTTCATGGGTATAAAAATACAACTAACTAAATAACAAAACAAACAAACAAACAGCCTCTTTTCTACCAAATAGTTAATGAAAAATTTAAGGCTGACACTTATACATGCGCGTGCGCGCGCACACACACACACACAAAACATCACTGTTTAGTTAAAAAAAAATTGAACCCGAACTATTGATGACAATATTGGAAAGAGAGGTGGTCATCTGGAGCTGCTGTTTCTTCTTTTTGAATCTTTAAAAGTAAACATGTTTAAAAAGATCAAAGAGAAAAAGGGCAATGGGGCAGAAGTGAGAAAAGTAGAAAGGCAAGAAAGCAATGTGATAAAAGAAAAAGGGCATGACCACAAAGCAAAGAGCAGAATATTTTTTCTCTCTGCAATCTCATTACTTTAGTCATGGTTATTTGGCCATTATTCTTGTTAAGTGTGAGATAAAATTCTCTGAAGTACTGATATTTTGACCCATAGAAACTGACATAAAAACTGTAAAAGGATTTTCTCTAGAGAAATTTGGGGGAGTGATGTTAAAGAAACTCAGAAGGGATCAGACAATGGTGACTGAACAGACACACAGAGGACCATGGAGGAGAAAAGAATAAAAACTTTCTAACACAGGGGTGTCAAACGCACGGCCCGCGGGCCGGATGCATCATGCACTGATTCATGCCTACCCCCGATTTAGCGAAGGGGAAAAAAGTTGCGATACATCACATGATTACAACATGTCATCGCGAGTTTGACACCCCTGTTCTAACATAACACAACATACCAACAGCAGCTGCAAGTCAGGCACTGGTCAAGATAAAACTACAATTCCATTCTAGGACAATATAGAAAGAGACCATAAATAATAACTCATCTGCAGATAATTTATTTATTATTTTGTAAGCTGCCCTAAGTCACCTTAACAGTAAAATGGGTGGCATATACATAAACAATGTCATTACTGGTTAACAACAACAAAAAAGCAGTATCTTCACTGATGGTAGCAAAATGTTAAAGTAAAAAAAAGTTAGAAGGCATCAACTACTAGAGAGATCATGTAATCTATCTTCCTGCTTGATGCAAGAGCAGGATTTACTAAAGCATTCTACAGATGGATGTCTAGCCTCATGAAATGCTGTATCCGCTGATTACCAGAAGAGCAGTAGTGAAAAAGTATGTACCACCTGAAGAGAGTCTGTAGCCACTGATTAACAGTTCTGATTAACAGTTCTTCCTAATTAGGCAATTCCCCATACAACTTATCTACACCTACTTCACAGTAGTTTCAATCCTTTGGATCTGGTCCTGCCCTCTGGAATGGCAGAGAAGTTCGTCTCCTCTTTTATGGCAACACTTTTTAGATATCTGAAAATTGCTATCACATTTCACTAGTCTTCTTTGTTGTTGTTGTTGTTGTTGTTGTTGTTAGTTGCAAAGTCAAGTCTGACCCATCGCGACCCCATGAACAACGTTCCTCCAGGCCTTCCTGTTCTCTACCATCCTCTGGAGTCCATTTAAGCTCATGCCTATTGCTTCAGTGACTCCATCCAGCCACCTCATTCTCTGTCGTCCCCTTCTTCTCTTGCCCTCAATCTTTCCCAGCATTAGGCTCTTCTCCAGTGAGTCCTTCCTTCTCATTAGGTAGCCAAAGTATTTGAGTTTCATCTTCAGGATCTGGCCTTCTAAAGAGCAGTCAGGGTTGGTCTCCTCTAGGACTGCCCAGTTACTGTCCATTTCAGGCTGTAGTGCTCAAAACTGGCTAGATCACACTAAGTGCAATCTGACCAAGGCAAACTACAACAGGAGAATTACCTCCCATGTTATTCTTAAGTGTTGAATTTATTCTTTTAAATAAATTGTAATTTTCTAGGGCTTCATTCCTGACGTG
This sequence comes from Thermophis baileyi, assembly GCA_003457575.1. Taxonomy (NCBI): domain Eukaryota; kingdom Metazoa; phylum Chordata; class Lepidosauria; order Squamata; family Dipsadidae; genus Thermophis; species Thermophis baileyi. Next base: position 1,745,672 of record QLTV01003479.1, read on the forward strand.
TGTGTTATTCTGCCAGGTTTCCTAATGCTTATGACATCATTTTTTTTCTTCCTGTGTTAGAATTCCTCCTGTGTTAGAAGTGTAAGAAACAACAAAGTGTTGTTTCTTACACTTTATGTACTGATCAGGGGTGGGTTCCAACTTACCTCGCTGCCGGTTTGCTCCCTCCTACGCCATGTGGGCACACCTTGTGGGCGCGTGCGCGCTTCGCGTGCACGCGTGCATGCACAGTAACAAAAAATCCAAAAAAAACCCCAAAGCCGAAAAAAAGATGGCAACCGCATGCACAGTGCTGGAAGTCGGCTTCTGTGCATGCTCAGAAGGAAAAAAAAATAAAAAATATCAAAAAATCAAATTCAATTTTTTTAAAAAAAATTCAAAGAAAGATTATTATTATTATTTATTAAATTTGTATGCCGCCCAACTCCCAAGGGACTCTGGGCGGCTCACAACAATATAAAAAACCATTAAAAGAAACCATAATAAAAACAATTAAAAACAGTTAAAAAAAAGATGGCGGCCCCCACGGACTGGCACCGACCGATCCGGTTCGGTGACATCGTGACGTCACCAGCGGGCTGCTACCGGTTCGGGAGAACCGGTCCGAACCGGGAGGAACCCACCCCTGGTACTGATGTAGAAACATATGAGATTGTAATTGGTGTCCTATATTGACTTTACTTCATTCGTTTCCTGTAAATCTTTTAGTCCTGCTTTATCCTGCTGCTTTCCCCATTGTCTTTGGTAGCATTTTGCTCCTAGGCTTTTGTATCTTTCCCCTTTGTTCTGATTTTAACTGCTAAACATGTCCTTCCTAGTGTACGTAAGATGCTATCCATGTTTGCCTAAGAATCTTTGATGCAGAAAGTCCATGAAAGTCCATGATCAAATTATCTAAACCTTCCCAGTAGCATCATCTCTGTAGCTAGTTGTTTATTCCTGGAACCCTGTTAACAGAATAACAGAGTTGGAAGGGACCTTGGAGATCTTCTAATCCAACCCCCTGCTCAAGCAGGAGACCCTGAATCATTCCAGACAAGTGGCTGTCCGTCTCTTCTTAAAAACCTCCAGTGATGGAGCACCCACAACTTATGAGGGCAAGCCAGTCCCCTGGTTAATTGTTCTCACTGTTCCTGTTCTTTATTCTTTGTTCCTTGTTCTTATGCTATATCTCTTCTCACCTAGAGTGAAAATCTGATATTGATTTCTCATTTCCCTTTTCTGCCCTTGTTCTGCTCAAAAACTTCTCAACTTCCTTTATTCTATTCCCTTTAACTTTTTCCTCAATAGATAAGATAAGATAACCTTTATTGTCACTTTTTTCTGTGAACACACTGGCACACATTAAAAAAATGAAATTCTGATGCCTACTCTCTTCAGACAAGAAGGTGACATTACACATACCCACAAAGTTTCCTTTGCTGTCCATATTACTTGGACAGTTGCTGTGGATTTCTGACAAGCTCCCTCTGTCAAACCACCGTTTACTTTCCCTGTTTAGTCATTCAGCGAGGTGACTGCTCAGCTAAGTTAGTAGCAAAGACTGCTGCAATCACACACAAAGGACAATCAGCCACAATGAGTTGTAGATAGGCTATCAACAACAGAAAATAGTTAGCAGCAGTATAGGTAGTCCTCAATTTACTATGCCAATTGAGCCCAAAATTTCCATGGCTAAGTAAGACATTTGTTAAGTGAGTTTTGCCCCATTTTACGAGCTTTCTTGCCACAGTTGTTAAGTGAATCGCTGCAGTTGTTAAATTAGAAACATCCTTGTTAAGTGAATCTGGCTTCCCCATTGACTTTGCTTGTCAGAAGGTCACAGAATGTGATCACATGACCCTGGGACACTGCAATCGTCATAAATACACGCTAGTTGCCAAGCATCTGAATTTTGATCACTTGACCATGGTTATAGGTGTGAAAAATGGCTGTAGGTCATTTTTTTCATTGCCGTTGTAACTTCAAATGGTCATTAAATAAATGGTTGTAAGTCATGAACTACCTGTAGCAGCAGTAGCAGCAACAAGTATTGGTTAGCCATTTCCATGTAATTCTTCCACTCTTTTATTCCTCTTTTTCTTCTTCCTTTTCCCTCTCCTCAATAAAGCTCCCATGCAGAACTCCCATATTTGCTCTCCTTGTTTGCTTGCCTAAACCTGGAATGATTTGAGGTCATTGATCTGAGCTCACCAACACTGTAAGTACAACACAGAAAAGATACGCTGCTAAATCTCTCTTTTGCACACACAGAATTTTTACATGGAGAGCATTCAGAAATGGAGTTTGAAATGGTTTAGTCCATTTTATTACTTCAGAATACCCATTGCACATTCTGCTGACATGTTGCTACAAATCAAATAAATCATAACAAAACATTGCTCTTGTTTTCTGTTCTATTAAGTTATCTATTACTTTCTTCCACCATCTTGTCAGGAAATGTGGGTTGAAGTTATGGTGTGTTACAGAGCAAGATGGACATTTCTTTCCCATTAGAACTGGAACCCATAGTTCTCTCCACAACAGAGAATTGTGATGGGAAAAGCAGGATAGGATCACACATTATAACATCAACACAGAATCAAAGGCATGAAACTGAATACACAATGTCAGTCCTTAATCTCCTAACCACAGCTGCATTTGCCCACTGCCTCCCTTTACCTACCTAGTTCTGAATGTGGGCAAATGATGGTTGGAAAGATGTATATAACAGTCCAGATTTATGCAGAGAAGTGGTTAGTATCAGCAACATCAATGCATCAAGAACAATGAGTTGTTTGATTATTCAAGCATAACTTCCGTTTAAGTCCACCTGTTATCCCCACCTACTGTCCATCTTATTTCCGGAAGCTCAAAGTATTCCAATAGGTAACCAAGTAGATGAAGTCCTAGGACGTGATCATACAAGAACGGTTGAAGTATTAACTTCAAGTGATGCATATCTATATCTATAATGCAAATGTTTAGGATACAACCTGGGACACCATAACGATTTATCACAGTCCATATGGCTTTAATGTCTGATTCCAGAAGACAACTCAACTCTGGAGTCACTCTCTTTCCTCATTGGCCTTTTAAGCAAGCTGGTTTATATGAATGAGATTCCATGATCCCCAAACAGGGTCATGGCAAGAAGATTAGTTGAGGATGTGGTTATTTGGGACTGAAGAATTGCTGTCTTTTTAAACATTTCCCCAAATGCTATCATGGCCTAAGCATTTTCTCTCCCATTTTTAAGCAATAAAAAGAATACTGTATGTTCTTGCTGTACTTGGATATAGAAAAGTGTTCTAAATCATAGTCTTCTTTTTAAAAGAATAAACATATGGTTGCTCTGTTCATTACATAGTCATTATATAAGTGCTAAAAATAATATTGTCCAGAATGTCTAGGAACCCAAATGCTACTATATACTCCCAAACATTTGTTGAGAATGAAAAAATTGTTGATATGAGATTTCTAAATGTTTGATTTCTGTCTCACTCAATGGGTACATACCCTGCTTATTATATTATAGAACATAACAAACAGCCTACAAATAAATATGGCATATATTTAGAGATACAATGGATAATTAATATGTAACCCTCTTATATTAATATATTTAATGGCCACATTATTGTTTTGCTACATGTATATGTCTTTGAGTTTTGTTAAAGTATTTCACTTTTAAAAGTAAAAACAGAAATAAATATTTGAACCCAGAGAAATCCAGTTAGAAACATGAACCAGATGGATAAAAGTATAAATCAAAGAAGATCAGTATGATACTAATTAATTAATTAACAGGCTCTGACTTGCTTTCAGGTCACTTTATTTATTAATAAAATCTAATTTGAGTTTACCCAAATATGTATTTGATCTGCTTTGTATGATGAAGCCTCCAGATTAAATTGAAAGGATGTCCCAATGCAGAAAGTAGCCTTCTTTCATTTGAAATATGGGATTATATTAGGTACAACAGAGAAATATGATTCCTGCAGCTAACTTCCTGCATCCCTTCTAATCAGTTCTCCTACCGTTCCATATTTTAGTTATAATTGTTGTTGTGGTCCTGTGGGTTTGAATATCAAATATGATCTCCGGGCACAACTGCCTATATGACCTTCTCACCCACAGGATAATGATTAAGATATAACAGAAGTATGGAATGCCCCAAGGACAGGATGTTCCGGTTGGTGCCAATGTGTGCACGTCATCAAAGGGATAAAAACAAGCCGCTTATCCACTTGTTAGTCATCTAAAAAGTAAATAACAATCTGAATTTCTTCCTTTCTGACTTAGCATTCTTGGTAAAGTATTGAAATCTTCCAGTTTCAAGATGCCTTCCATGTATCAGATCTTACTCTTTGCAACCTGTGTCTTCCTCTACTTCATACCTGGAGGTAAGGTTTTTTTTTTCTCTCCCCCAAAAAAACTTAGGAGAAAGGAATCCAAACAAAAATGTCACGTGCAGAACAATCCTAGCAATAAGATCATCTGATCAGCAGAACCAATTGCTCATTAAGATGACAGACTTCACTTCCTGGATATTGTTCTGCTTCAGACTGAACGTATTCGTGCTAGTTCAAACTGTAATTGGTTTAGTGGTAAGTAGCAATGCAATCCAATGGAAAGGGACAGAGAGCAATCTGTGCAGGTGTATGCGTGCCCTGGACAGATACAGAAGAGCAAGTTCTTATCTGAGAGCCAAATGGCTTAGAGTTTGGTCCGAGTTAAACAGAGCACAGGTTCAGAACAGCAAACAGCAAATGATGAATAAAAATCCAAGAGTCATACGGTACATCAAACAAATTAGTCAGCCACTCTGGATCAAAGAGCCAAGATCATGGAGCACCGCAGGAAGCAAGGACTCAGAAATGCAAATGCATTCAGTGGCTGCTGGCCACTGCTTTGAAATTGGGCAGATGCAGGTGTGGCTCAGTTATAAGCTGTGGCACTTTGGTATCTTGAGCAGGACCATATATGTCTCTGAAGCTGATGATTCATCTTGGGACTAGGAGCTCTGCCAGGATCTACCCTTCATCACTTGATCCCTTTTGCAGCTGCTTCAGTTAATGTTGTGCCGAGAACCTCTGAACTCTGCTTACTCCTGAGGCTGGCAACTTGATAGATCAGGACTCTCAGACTCAGCTTCTGAGTCCGATGAGTCCACATTCATTCCTGATATCTTCAAGCACAGGGTGGACATTTGCCTGGATGCTTTAACCTGGATTTCTGCCTTGAACATCGGTTGGGTTCAATGATCTAAATGGAGCTATTCAATTGTATGATTTTATGAATGTTGTTTGACAATAGCTTGAGATAGTCAAAGATAATCTTCCTTCAAAAAAGACAAAGGAGTTCAGATTAGTTAAATATTTAAGCATGGAAAAAAAAAGCAACCCATGAGAAATATGTGTTGCCCTTCCAACCACTACATCAGCCAAGTGTACTGTGATGCATCCCTTCCACTGCAGTCTACGGAAGTATATTCATTTCACCAATATTCCCCGTTAAAGACTATATACTTTTATTGTACTTTATATAGCACATTGCATATTGCATATACGATATACTTTTATTGTAATTTCTTTGATTGTTGTGAGCTGCCAGAATACAGTAGTTGAGTTGGATAGTGTACAAATTTTACGGTTCGTTGCATAGTCAACCAGATGTTTAGAATGGATTTGATATATTTACCAACCTATTGAGCCTTTCCCAAGGACCTGGGATAGATAATTATTAATAATACTCCAGGCATGTTTTATAAGATAAGTTCAATCTATTTTATATCAGAAGACTGAACTGTTAAGCTGTTAGTTTCTTATAAATACCTTAATGCAGCGGTTCTCAACCTGTGGGTCGCGACCCCTTTGGGGGTCGAACGACCATTTCACAGGGGTCGCCGCGCGCGTTAGCCCGCCATCTTGGTGCCACCATCACTGCAGGAGTGAAAAGGTCCCGGTTTGGCCGTGCCTGTGGGTCGCCGGACAGCTGGTAGCCCGGACGCCGCCATTTGGGTTCTTCTACCCTCTGCGCATGCGCAGAATGCTTTGCGCATGCGCAGAGGGTAAAAGAACCCAAATAGTGGCATCCGGGTGGGTGGGCGGCGCCTCGCGCTACCTTGGTGACCGGCTCTACGGTGACCGACAGGTACGAGCGAACCAGGGGTCACGGCGGGGGGGTGGTCGTGGCATTAGAAAGGTTGAGAACCACTGCCTTAATGTATTAATTAATAGAAAAAGTGCCTACAAAATATGTCCAGATATATCTTTCCCAGTTTAGATAACTTTGTTTACAAGTCCAGGGCAAATATCTGAAGAGTTCAATCTTGAATTATTTTTAGTTTCATATCCAGTTAATGTGAATTGGTGGTTTCTTTATTGTTCTAACTGTAACAAATAATATCCTTATTTTCCTTTAAACAGAAATTAGCTAGCATTAATTAGAATCATATTAAGAAATGGATTAGCAGGGAAGCCTTGCCATAAATATCTTCCACCTGCTTAACTAAGTTATCTATGCTCTCTGAATAATACCAAGAATTAAAAACTCGTTCTAATTACAATCCTTTGCAAACAAGTCTCAAATACCTTTATTTAAACAGGACTTGGAGCCCCACAGACACCTGCAGCCAACCAACAGACTCCAAGTAAGTTTTCTTACTCAGCGCTTTCTATTTAATGCTAAGTGATCTATATGACTACAAGCAGCTACAATTTGCTCCTACAATAATGTATAGCTTCTGCTGGTTTGAGGGCCACACCCCATTTTATCTGATGTATGAAATGTTGCGTTCCAAAAATGGGAGAACTCCTTTGGGACAGGCTTTCAGATGATCTAAACAGAAAGCAGATGATTGCTGATGCCTCTTAAAAATCATATTACAGGTAGTCCTTGACTTACAACAGTTCATTTACTGACCGTTTGAAGTTACAACAGCACTGAAAAAAAGTGACATGACTATTTTTCACATTTATGACCATTGCAGCATCCCCATGGTCATGTCATCAAAATTCAGACGCTTTGGTAACTCATATTTATGACAGTTGCAGTGTCCCGGAGTCATGTGATCACCTTTCGTGACCTTCTGACAAACAAAGTTAATGGGGAAGCCAAATTCACTTAACAACCATTTTAATAACTTAACAACTGCAGTGATTCACTTAACAACTGTGACAAGAAAGGTCATAAAATGGGGCAAAATTCACTTAACAAATGTCTCTCTTATCAACAGGAATTTTGGATCCAATTGTGGTTGCAAATTGAGGACTTCCTGTAATGTTCCCCAGGCTAGAAAGGCCCTTTTGGGAAGTCTTTTGCAGCTCACAAAAGAGAATTTGCTAGATCTCAATTTTTGCATACTGAGTTGGATAAGGGACTAATCTGGCATAATTTCCTGTGATTTAGGCAGGGGGACTTTTGAGATATTGATTTGCATAGCAGAACCAGTTTATGATGGGGGATTGGGCAAGGGATCAGCATTTTCCTTTGGAGTTCCATTTTGCTACTTTTCTGCTTGTGAACTGGATTTGTAGACTCATGCCAGAATACAGCTCCAGATGATGCTTCTTTTTCCTCACTGGTTTGTATGCTTTATCCTACATGTTTTAGGTCGTGCCTTTGCTCTGAAGAGATGATGATTTAGAATAGTGGTTCTCAAACTCAACATCTCTAAGATGTGTGGACTTCAACCCCCAGAATTCTCAACCAGCATGCTGACTGAGGAATTTTGAGAGTTGAAGTCGACATATCTTCAAGCTGCCAAGGTTGAGATGCATTAATCCATCTTTACATTCTGATGGTATGCAGTGAGTATATCTTTGTTCTTATCATTACTGAGGTCAGGGACAACAATGCCTGGAGTAATTATCCCAGAACAGACCTTGTCAGTGGCATCTCCCAGCAGCATGCTGACTGGGGAATTCTGGGAAGTTGAAATCCACACAACTTAAAGCTGCTGATACTGAAAACCACTGATATAGAAGAACATTAGCTCTATTTCCAAGGTCAAAGCATGTCCTAGTAATATTGGTAAGTCACTTTGAAGTCAAAGATATACTGTGAATCTAACGAATAAAAGTAATAATAACAATTACCATTCAGCTTCTGGACCTCTTCACACAAAGATCCTTCCATTCTGGCTAAGTGTGTTGTGCAAAGGCCATAGAAAACTGAAACCCAAATAATTAATGCCTTCTTCAATATTAATTTCCAAACAGCCAATCTGCAATGCCGAATGTGCACGATCCTGCGCCCAGGAGACCTCTGCTTCCCTTCCATTTCCTGCCCAATTTCTGGAAAACAAACCTGCCATGCCCTCACCGTCTATTTCAGTAAGAAATCTAAGTTCCTTTCTTTAGCTTTATTTATAAGGTGGGATAATGCATTCATACGATTCAGACTTGTTCATTATTGATTAACATGGCTAGCTTCCACCGTGCATTTAGTTTACCCTCCAGCATTGTCTACATAGACATTTCGGTTGCCCGTTTTGATACGGTATAATTGCAGCCTTACTTAACAGATGCTTCCTTCACTGCACTTTTCGATCTATTGACTTTTCAATTCACATATGTGTGGATGTGTATATGCATATGGACGTGTCTTTGTGTATTCCTTTCACACTATAATTTGGAATGAGCAACATTATTCAAAGTGAAGAAACAAAACCAAAAAGCCCATAGGAACCCGACAAAATCAAAGATATAAGCAAACAAAACAAAACAAAACAAAAAAGCGATACAAACAGGCGATACAGTTAAAATGAGTTTGCTGCAACATCAATCAGTAAAATTGACCATCTTTTTCTATGCTTGCAAACTTCTCTTGCCTCCACCATTTCCATCCACCACTTCATACATTGCCTTTTGTTCTTTTATCTTTTTCAGGCATTCATAAACTCCATCTCATCAAGAGTTGCTTAGCCTTCCTCTTCCTCTTAATTCACATTTGTTTTTTGATTTAGTCCTCATTTATTCTCTCTGAATGATCAACCACTTCTATGCATTGCTTTTGTACTGGTCACTTTTGTATTCAATCTACATTCATTTCTTATTTATTCCATTTTAATCCTATTTCTTTGTATTTTACCACACACACTCATCTATTACCTTATTCCCATTGCACATATGTTTTCCCTGAAATACCTAACACTCACTTTCATATAACAAAATAAACAGAAGCATACAGTGGTTAGTAAACCATTCCACTAAGGAACACCAATTTGTTTACTTGCTCATCATTTATGCATACCTTGCAATCACTTACTTCATTTTCCTGTCAAACACCATTACCTTGATATTTGATGAATTAATTTTCATGCCCGTATCACTTTCACATCATGCAATTTACCTAATTATTTGATACAAACTGTTTGGATTCTCAGACCAAAATATGGCATCACTGTATACAAAGTACACATATATTCACGTCTCCAAGTAAAATACAGCTTACACCTCAACAACCATTATTTATGCTTCTATCTATAAATACTTTAAACAATCACAATCACAATCACAATCACAATATATTACAGTGTTAACTACCAAGATATACAGTATTGTATTGACTGCTAAGAGTTGGCTGATTGTAACAGGATACAAATGTAATCAACTAACCATCCAACCAACCAACCAATCACCTGAACCTCACATATCAATGCTTCAATTTCTGCTAATGTTGTCCTTGAGGGAAATGGGTGGTCCAGAAACTGGATAGATGATGATGATAGATAGATGATAGATAGATAGATAGATAGATGATAGATGATAGATAGATAGATAGATAGATAGATAGATAGATAGATAGATAGATAGATAGATAGATGGATGGATAGATGGATAGATGGATAGATGGATAGATAGATAATAAACACCTTCTTCTCAATAGGATTTCTTTTAAATTGTGAAGCAGCAAAATAGATAGATAGATATAGAGATAGATTGATTCAGTCTTATGCATGGTTTACTTCATTATGCACTACCCTTGTTGGATTCAGGAACCACACCTCTATTTCATATTTGTACAAATAATTAAAGTCTTCACTTTATTATACTGTATAGTATACTTTGTCTCAATCAATAGCTGGTACAATAAAATTTCCTTCTCACTTTTTTGCTTTTCTTTAAGAATTCCCCTTGCTTGCATAAAGTTGCACTGTACTTCCCAAATATTGCTGATTTTCACCTCTCATAACCTTTGATCAGAATTCTATCAAAACCATCTGACACTTAACATACTAATGATCCTGTATTGTTGTTAACCACTTTTGCACTTTTCCTCATGTATAGAGGAACAGTAACAACTTCTTTTAATTAGGCACAGATTCACTTTTCCAATACATATTAAACCAGTCATACAACCAGTCCATAAGCAACATTTCAATATTATCATACATTGATAACTCAATTTTCATCATTTTGGACCCTAAAATTTATAACATTTACTACAATCACACTGCAGCAGCATGTCACTGTCATTCTTACACAAATTTGTAACATTTTCATACGTTCCCTCATTTCAGTTTCATCCCAACAATTTCATCATTTTTTATTTTTAATACCATTCATTCTATCGAAGAGTTTCCTTTTTGCCTTCTTTACCTACTTCCAGAATATTTTTTACATTTCCATCAAAATCTCTTTGCATTTTATCTATTTAAATCTATTTTTATGTCTTTCATTACAATGATATATTTCTTTTCACATACATTATACAACATTCTTATCTTACCCTTATTCTTTTGTATCAATCATCCATTGAACAATTTTTCAGTGCCTTTTCAATGCCAATTTTTCACTTCATAATTCCATGAAGCATCCTTTTTCATATTGCCCATTCAATTTCTTAGCAATAATTCAAGGCTAGATTAGATAATCCTTGTAGTTCCTTCCAACTTCACAATTTTATAAATATGTAAGTACTTTTTCACTGTCTTCTTCCAGATTTATTTGTACTTCCAATTTTCATTGACAATCCAAGGATTTCCTGTTGATATGTCATTCAACACCTAAAATCTCTTATAAATCACATTATTGGTGAGATGAGTGGCATATAAATTTAATAAATAAAATAAAATAAATCCAACCCTGCTTAGCATTTTCAATTCAATTAAGAGCAGTGGGATGGTGTCACCGGGGTGGGTTCCAACTTACCTCGCTGCCGGTTCGCTCCCTCCCGCGCCGCATGGGCGCGCGCATGCACGCTTTGTGTGCACGCACATGCGCAGTAACAAAAAATCCGGAAAAAATAACAAAGCCGAAAAAAAGATGGTGACCGCATGCACAGTGCTGGAAGTTAGCTTCTTCACATGCTCAGAAGGAAAAAAATAAATTAAAAAATTAAAAAAATATATTTAAAAAAATTCAAAAAAAAATATGGCGGCCCTCACGGACTGGCACTGACCAATCCGGTTTGATGACTTCATCGTGATGTCACCAGGGGGCCGCTACCGGTTCGGGAGAACCAGTCCAAACCGGGAGGAACCCACCTCTGTGTGTCACCTGTCAGAGATTACTATATAGAAATCCTTATTAATCTGGGCTTTTAATGTAATTTCCACATAGAAGAGATTTGCTTTTTCTTTTGCTTTCTTTGACTTGTTACTAGAATGGAGCACAATGACTCATTTTCTTTTTTCCTTCTCCCCACCTTCATTTTAGATGGAGAGCTTCAACAAAAAATCCTGTCCTGCAAGCTCAAGTCAGCCGCAAAATGTGGCAGTTTTGATGAATTCCCAGAGAAAGGCATTCGGTTTGAATATCAGTGCTGTGAAAATAAAGACTACTGCAATGAAAATTTATAGACAGCTGAAATGTCTGAAGATCCTCCCTCCAGCAACAGATGTGCATGCACTTCTGCTTGGTTTTCTGTTTCCTTTCTCCTTCCCCCATTTTCCTATTTCAAGTTATAGTTCAGGTTGTGGTTAGACACTTTCACAAACAAGACAGGTTTATGGAGATTCTCAATCATCCAGGTCATGGTTGTCCCAAAGATGCTGTTCAAAAGGGAACTAGATGTTCTTGATTTTTTTCCCTTGAAAACATTATGCTTCTCATCCAAGAAACTTCTTCAATTCTGGCCAGATCTGAAGAAGCTTCTTGGATAAAAAACAAAACATTTTGAAAGGAAAAAAAATAAATAAAGTCCAGTTGCCTTTTGAACAGCACCTTTGGGACACAAACAAGAACAGTTACTCAGAATCTTGAGAGTTCCTATCTTTCTTAAATGATAACATGATAAAAAGTGCAATGTCCTTATAGTTTTGATTGTAGAAGAAACACATTCATGTGGCCCAAGCTAATTAGTACCCAGGGATGCTTAGGGGATGTTCCATTAACATATATCTCTCCAGGTATAAGTGTTCCATTTTAGCATAAATGTTCACCATTAAAGCAGCATCTTTAAAGCTTGGGAGTACACTAGAAAGAGAAAGACATCCAGGAGAGTTTCCAGAAGGGAGCATTTTGAAGAGGCATTTCCCCCAAAAAGGCTGTATTTCAGCATTGCTGAAAAGAAGACAATTTTAGTTTTATTGGGACTTGCACATAGAAACATAAAAGACTTAAAAGGGTCATTGGGGATAGCTAAACTCAGCATGGATTATGGTTCGTGTTGAAACAACTCCCTCCACCTAAAATTAGAGCTTGGTATTGGTCTCTGCATCCTAAGAGCCAAGGATGATGGGTACATGGGAGAGAAACTGTTGTTGGAAGCTTTTTCTCCAGAGAAATCTGTCTGAGCGCTACATGTTTTCATCACCATCTGAATATTCCCTTAATCTATCAGATTTATAGACTGTTGCAAATAAGACCTGATTTATTATAATGCTGTATTTTTCTTGACTGGGAATATATTGACCTGTTTATGGTGATTTTTCTTCTTTTGTTCTTTCTTTTGTAAGCCACCTTGGGCACTTTGCAAAATCAAAAGGAGGATTAGAAATAAATAAAAACAAAAACAGTTCAGTAAATAAAAGTTATAGTGCAATATGGTATATGGTATAAGATTATTCCAAATCTTTCCATTTCCTAACTCAACTTTCTACACATTTTTAAATAACTAAGCCTAGTATAATTAGATGCATTCCTTAAAGATGGAGATAATTACAGTAGTACTAAATGCAAGTTTGAACCATAGCTTATGCACACATCTCCTGTTTTTCTAGAGCCAAGAATATTTAAAATGGCATCCTGCCAAAAATACAATATTTTTTTATGAGCACTGTTAAGTGTAGTGTGGAAAGGAGATAGAAATACATTACAAGTCAAGTTAGGTTAACTATCCTGCAACTTTTTTTTATAATTTACCCCCTAATTAAATGGTAAAGGGAAGGAAAAAATCTGCTTTACATAAGGTGATTGAGCCTTTTATCTCTCCCGTTTTATTTTTAACACCCCCAAACCCAAAATGCGACTAATTCAAGCAGTACTCTGACATGTCCTGTCATGCTGTCTGATTCTAGGTATAGAATTCCCTGAGAACAAGGTAACTGAGTGGTACAAAGTCATTTACATGAATAGTTGCTTTACACAGGCTAATGGGATTAGTTCAAACCACTGATTTAAAATATCAGTTCAATTTATTTGAATTGTAATTGCAGTGTTTCTATCAGTACCAGAGTGATTCAGAAGGAACCCATGACATTAAACAAGGAGGATTACCATATTTAGGATTTCTCTAGGGAACCTTATTCTGCTTTCTTCAAGAGTGATTAATTTTGGGAAGCATCCATAAAGTACCTGATTGGAAATCTTCTACTTTAAAGCAGAAATACATTACAGAAGACTGCAAACATGCATAGTTTATAAGAGGAAAGACAGAGGAAGAGGAATTATTACTATGGGAAATCTAGTGAGAAATTTCCTGACAGTGAGAACAATTAACCAACGGAAGACCTCCAAGGTCCCTTCTAACTGTTATTCTGTATAAACCCACTATCAGGCCTGTAGGTCTATAGAAGCAGAAATCATATTATGTATGATTGTATTATGGCTGGTTGAATTTCTACAACAATAATAACATAATAAATCTGAAGTTTAAAGTTATAACCAAAGTATATAAGCATTAACCAAAATATGCTTTGTTTTACACAATATGTCTGCTATTGCATTATATGGTAAAGATCTGGGGCTTAATTTGAAGCATATGGCTCACAAACTTTTCAGACAGTACCTTGTAAAAGTTACCTTGTCTTATAGCCACAGCAATCTGATGAAAAATACAAGTCACATTTTTAAATATAGATCTTCCTTATCCTTCTGAAGAAGTTTCTCTTCCTCCAAGCCTTTTCTGGATTAATTATGTTGCTTCCTGAACAAGGTCTAGGGCAAACTTCCCCCAACCTGGACCTTTTAAATGCGTTAAAACTCAGAGCTGGAAATCTTTGCAAATAAGTCATGGCACATCCGAGCACTGCAGTCACACACCATACTCTTAATTGGAAACATGGACTTTTTTCAATGCTACTGACATACAACTTGTCACTGAGAGTACAAGAGTATATATTTTAGCAAATAGACTCCTGGCTGTAATCTCAGCCAGTTTTTTTAAGTTGGAAGATAAATGCTAGGTGCCTGCTGACTTCCACTGAAATCACTTCTTTCTCACCTTTATGATTATTTGATTGATTGATTGATTGATTGATTGTATTAAAAATGTTCTTAGTGTTCACTGGGCCAAAAATATTGTGTATAGAACTTGGTGGTACCTTGTTGGCAGACAGTATTATGCTCAAAAGATCCCATTGACTTTCAGAAGATATAATTGCAGTTGCAGTAGCCCTCAAAAGAGCTTAATCCCTTAAGAGTTCCTTGGAAAAGGAAGAGATAATTTTTTTCTCATCCCCCCCCCCCACCACACACTTTTGTTGTTATCTGGTCCAGCTTTAAGAAAAAAGGGGTTTCAGGGGGATTGGGACGTTGTCTAAAAGGGTAATTTGAAGATCAGAAGAATGGAGGCAGTTCTTCTCTGGATCAGATTTTTAATTTTCTTTTTCAATGCCCAGCTCAGGCTATTATAATTTATTTATTAGAATTCTGTCGTGGAATATTAAGTGCCATATGCACATAATACTGCACTTAGTAATTAATTCTTACAAACAGAGAAGAAGTGATAGAGGGAATTGAAACTGCAGGAACCTTGGGTGAGAGTGACCATGTCATACTAGAATTCAACATAATGCAAACACAAGCAATAGAACATAATGATACCAGAGTCTTAGTTTTAAAAAGAGCTGATTTTAATAAACTTAGAGAGAAGTTGGGAAAGATTCCTTGGATGAAAATCCTAAAGGGGAAAACAACTCAAGAAGCTTGGGAAACTCTGAAAAATATGATCATAAAAGCCCAGATCAGCACAATACCGCTGAGAAAGAAAAACAAGAAATCCAAGAAGAAACCAGCATGGCTGCACAAAAATCTCTCTGACAAATTAAAAGACAAAAAGGACAAGTAGAAAAAATGTAAAGAGGGATGTTGCAGAGAAAAATAATTAGAGGTGAAATGAATCTTGTTTCCATGCTCTCAATTCTCAAGAATAAGACCGGTGCAACATATTTTGATAATAAAAGGTTTAAAAACAACTGCAAAAAAAAAAAAAGGACTGGAAAAGATCTGATGTGGTTTCCATCTTCAAAAAAGGAAGAAAAACAGACCTAGAAAACTACAGACCAATCAGCCTAACATCAATACATGGGAAGATATTGGAAAAGATAATAAAAAAACAGATCTGCCAATGTCTAGAAACGAGTAAAGTAATAACTAGCAGTCAGCACGGGTTTGTTAAAAACAGATCATGCCAAACCAATCTTATTTCATTCTTCAACATAGTGACTAAATTAGTAGACCAGCGAACTACTGTGGACATAATATACTTAGACTTCAGCAAGGCATTCGACAAAGTAGACCACAACCTACTTCTTGGTAAGCTAGAAAAACGTGGGGTAGATAGCATTACCACCAGATGGATTCGTAACTGGTTGAAAAACCATACCCAATGAGTAGTCAGTCCATAATGGGTCTACGTCTACATGGAGGGAAGTAAGCAGTGGGGTATCACAAGGTTCCGTCTTAGGCCCAGTACTCTTCAATATCTTCATAAATGACTTAGATGAGGGAATAGAAGGGGAACTTACCAAATTTGCAGATAATACTAAGCTGGCAGGAATAGCTAACATCCTAGAAGATAGGCTCAAGATCCAGATGGATCTTGACAGACTTGAACACTGAGACCTATCTAACAAAATGAAATTCAATGTAGAGAAAAGTAAAGTCTTACACTTAGGCAAGAAAAACCAAAAGCACACATATATACTGGGTGAAACCAGGCTTAATAGCAGTAACTGTGAGAGGGATCTTGGAGTCTTAGTGGACAACCAGCTAAATATGAGCCAGCAGTATGCAGCGGCAGCCAAAAAAGCCAATGCAATCCTAAACTGCATTAACAGAGGGATACAATCAAGATCAAGTGAGGTACTATAAAGCCTTAGTAAGACCACACCTAGAATATTGCATCCAGTTTTGGTCACCACACTATAAAAAAGATGTTGAGACTCTAGAAAAAG
>QLTV01003479.1:1762230-1776703 GCA_003457575.1 Thermophis baileyi
GCAAACAACAGCAACTAAAATGATTAAAGGCCTGGAGAATAAAAAATATGAAGAACAGTTGCAGAAATTGGATATGGCTAGTCTAGAGAAAAGAAGGACTAGGGATGATATGATAGCAGTGTTCTAATATTTGAGGGGCTGCCACAGAGAGGAAGGGTTCAAGCTATTTTCCAAGGCACCTGAAGGCCAGACAAGGAATAATGGATGGAAACTGACCAAGGAGAGATTCAACCTAGAAATGAGGAGAAATTTTATGAGAGTGAGAACAATCAACCAATGGAACAGCTTGCCTTTGGAAGCTGTGGGAGCTTCATCACTGGAGGCTTTCAGGAAGAGATTGGACTGCCATTTGTCGTACATGGTGTAGGGTCTCCTGCTTGGACGGAGGGTTGGACTAGATGACCTATAACAGTGATGGTGAATGTTTTCGCCACCGAGTGGCCAAACCAGAACATGCACCAGAGCCCCAGAAACTCAGAGGCCAGCTGGCTGGTGCGCATGCCGCAAACCCGAAGACCAGGTGGCCGACACACGCATGCGCACCAGCCAGCTGGTCTTCGGGTTTCCGGGGCTCCAGCATGCGCAAAGATCAGCTGGCCAATGTGTGCATGCGCGCACCGGAAACCAGAAGAGCAGCTGGCATCTCTGGCATGCGAGCCATAGGTTCGCCATCACGGACCTATAAGGTCCCTTCCAACTCTGTTAATCTAATCTAGTATATGCATCCCAGATTTTCCCCACCAGAAATTTAAGAATGACTTTTCTTACTATCCTAAAATAATCTCACCATCCAGTGCATTTGTTTACCATACTTACTGGTCATAACCTGTTTTGGAATTCAGCTGCATCACAGTTTACTTCTTGATACCTCTGAAAAGTCCTATTAATGCTGCTTTGAAGATTTATTTTGTCGATGCTACTGTTGAATTAATACATTAACCTCTTTCAGGATGGATGTCTGGTGCAAATAACTAGTTTGACATATGGGATATTCATTCCCTATACTGCTATGTTCAGTATTCAACTACTTGTCTTCACACCTCTGAATCATATAGCAGAAATCAACTTGTGCAGAGTTGTAGGTTCTAAAAAAGTCTGCTTTGGAGGTCAAGCAATTGCAAGTTGATGTCTTAATGTGAAATATATTTATTTTGGATTATCTTTACCAGACCATATACCATCTCTTTGGTGTGCTGCAGCAAAATACATTCGATTGCATGGTAATCTTTAGGCTAGCAAGAAGTATGTTGTTTACTGATACTACAGTCATGTTGAAAGTGCCGAAGTGCTTCTGGGTTGAAAGGATTGAATGGTGACATCACTGATGCCCAGAGAATGCCCAGTTGGGGGGTCCTTTCATGTCCCCATTAAGTTGCCCACTTAAGTAGTATCCATTTTCTACTTGTGGTCACTTTTGAACTGCTAGGTAGGCAGGAGCTGGAGAGTGTGACAGGAGCTCACCCCATCCCATGGCAGCAACCAGTTCTCAAACATGAGCCTGCTCATCATCAGCCCAGCATCCCAACCTCATGAGCCATCAGTCTTCTTTTTTAGTGATAAAACAGAGCCTTCCATGTATTTCTTTATGCTTTATACATGGGAGAAAAAATGGATGGAATAATGGATTTAATATTTACATTTAGGATGGATCACCCAATCTAAGTGCCAAGAAAACAGATAGAAGAGAATATTTGCAGCCCAAGGCTGAACTCCCTGAGCTTGGTTGTTTTCTTGCAGACATTTCATTACTTAACTAGGTAACATCATCAATATTTGAAGGGAGTTATATTTGCTCTCTGTTTATATACAGTACTAGTGGCTTGCCGTGTCAGTGTTGGTAAAAGTGTTCTTTGTCTGAATTGGTAGTTCCTTGTATTACCAAGGAACTGTCAAGGAACAACCAACGCGGGCAAGCAAACTAACAGTAAACAACTGTTTCTCTTCCTGGTTCTAAGGCTTCCTCTGACCATACTAGTTGGTTCTAGAAAAATGAACATCTGGAAAAGGCATTATGGACAAAGGATGAATCCTATAACTACCATGACATAGGGGATCTTGTTGAGAGAACTGATATCCACCTTGCATATCTCTGGCAACCAGGTCATTTGGTTATCAGTCGGTACATTGTACAAACCCAAAAAAGATGAGTTTCTTCATGAGGCAAATAATATGTGTACCATTAACTTGACCACTATGTTGGGAATGATGAATTGTGCAGATTAAACATATGCATTTCCTGACATAAAGGGTTTTTCCCCTTTTCTTAAGAAGTCCAAGAAATTCTGGTATGATATAATAAAAATAATAAAAACTTATCTTTCAAAGCTGATGCCACCAAATATACCTAGCCAGGGGTGGGCTTCAAATTTTTTTAGCAAGGGGTTCTCTGCCCGGTTGCTGGGTGGGCGTGGCCATGGTGGGCGTGGCCATGTCGGCCTCCTGCACCACAGAAGGAGGGGCGTTTTTGCCCTCCCCTGGCTCTGGAGGCTTTCCTCGAGCCTCCGGGAGGGCGAAAATGGCCTCCCCAGGCTCCAGAGGCCCTCTGGAGGCTGGAAACAGGCCCGTTTCCGGCCTTCCCAAACTTCTGGTAGGCCCATTTTTCGCCCTGCCTCCGCGCGTGCCCTGCACTTACCTGCATCCAAAACGGGCCGTGTGGGAGGAGAGGGGTGGGATGGGCGGGGCCAGCCAGGAGTGGGATTTGGGGGTTCTCCGAACTGCACAGAATCTTAGCTAGAGGTTCTCCCGAACCCCTGCGAACCTCCAGCAGCCCACCCATGTACCTAGCACATACCAGGAAAAAAGCATGATATTAGTCCTGAAGGAACTCCTGTTGCCACCTTAATTTATAAAGATAAGAAAATTATGCTAAGATAATACTTGCTTTTGTTACAAGGATGTTCATGTAATGTGATGAGGGAATGCAAGTTTATTCATCTCCTGACTGACCCTGACTTTTGCATCATGTTGTGTCATTCTCCAGTATAGCATCAGGTTCAACATCAATTTCATTCCTCTCTCTGGCCAGCAACATTACAGGACAAAATTTGAAATGGGAGTAGCAGTCAGCAAGAGCAATGCTGAGTTTGAAGATGGGGTGGATCAGGCTATGGAGAAAATAGATCCCTATAGGAAACACAATAGGCAGCACTTGGAGTGTTCGCAAATGCTACTCTAAGCCCTCCTCTGTCTTCCTGGCCAGTCATATTATCTCGAACAGAGCATGTGCAGCCTTCCCTTTGTTTCCTAGGGTACAAACTACATAGAAATATATGTATTCTGCATGGCTAGTCAAAACGTATGGTTTTATCCAAATGCTAATGAATTGGGATGCTCTCTGCCATTGTTTTATCCCTCTGGATACTCCATATATCCACCACTATTCCACTTACCATGTTTTTTTTCTCCTCTTTCCTATTGCCTCCTCCTATTTGTATCTATAATTTATCACGTGTTGCTGTATTAATCATTATGATTAATGATTATAACTATGATCTATGATATATAACCTCTCACTTTGTTGTTGTCAGGGGTGGGTTCCTCCCAGTTCGGACTGGTTCTCCCAAACTGGTAGCGGCCCTCTGGTGATGTCACGATGATGTCACCAAACCGGATCGGTCGGTGCCGGTCTGTGGGGGGCGCCATCTTTTTTTTTAATTGAATTTTTTTTGAATTTTTTTTATTTTCCTTCTGAGCATGTGCAGAAGCCGACTTCCGGCACTGTGCATGTGGTCACCATCTTTTTTTTGGCTTTGTTTTTTTTTTTAATGGGATTTTTTGTTACTGCGCATGCACGCATGCGCAAAGCGCGCATGTGCCCACGTGGCACGCCCATGCGGCGCAGGAGGGAATGAACCGGCAGCGAGATAAGTTGGAACCAACCCCTGGTTGTTGAGATCTTGTGCACCAGAGACAAATTACTTGTGTGTCCAATCACACTTGGCCAATAAAGAATAAAGAATTCTTTGTTTTTTTTCCATTCTCGCAGAAAAACACACTTCCAAATCAAGGGCTGGGTTCACACATTTTTATTTTTTAACATGTATTTCAGATGCAGCCTAGAGGCTGGCAGGCACCAAGCCAGGTGTCAATAGTATTCCCAGGCAAGCAACACTGAATTTTAGCTTTATACTTTCCATGATACATTATAACACTGTGGGAATTCATTGGCGGAAACTTCAAATGAAATCCAGCCACGAGTCGATAAGACAATCAGGGTATTATTCAAATTGTAAGACCGTGAACAAAAGGCATTTTTGTTATTACATCTTCCTTCCAATGCCTTTCCTCAACCTCCTCATTATTCTCTCTATTGACTGTTCTGTCAATAGTCTTGTAATGTTGTTGGCTTCTTATTTATTTTCTTTTGAAATGCCAGGAGACTGGATATACTCTCTAAATATTAAATAAACGAACAAACATACAACATAAAAGTCAAACATAGAACATAAAAGTCAGTTTACAACGCAGCTCTTGCAGCAGTTCCAAGAAGATTTCACAACCAATTGCACCATGATTCAGGTGACCTTGAGCACACAGATAAACCCCCAGAGAGTTCTCTCTCAGAGAGTATTAACAACCAGATGATTGCAAAGAAATACAATCTTTCCATCCCCTCCACCATCCTATCAGAACCCATCCTTCCATTCCCCCCACTATCCAGTCTCAATTGTCAGTATTTCGTTGTATACATGATGTGCAATGACAATAAAGGCTATTATTATTAGTACCTATCCTTCCATCCCCCACCCCACCCCCGCCATCAGAATTGATGAAGCTTCTTGGATGAGAAGTGAAATGTTTTCTTCTTCCTCCTCCTTCAAGGAAAAAACAATCCAGTTGCCTTTTGAAGAACAAAAAAAGCACCTTTGAGACCTAGATGATTGAGAATCTCCACAGACATAAAAGTCAGCCCGAAGACACTTGCTATGCAAGCCAACTTTACTCTTTCAACTCCTTTCAGCCTAGACCTGAGGAATGCATATAGGCATGAATGCATACACGAAGAGAGAGAATATTCATCAGATAATGATTATCTTCATAAACCTTCATAATAGATAGTTTCAATGAGGATTCTACATGTTCAGTTGCTATGTTGTCTATGTGAGAGATCAAGGGGGAACGATATCAAATTATAGAGTGCAGAACAAGAAACAGGAGGGAAAAATCAGCTGAACGTTCATGTATTTGGTACATAGTGAGAAGATGAAAGAAATGTATGGATTATTATCTGAGCATTGTTTAAACATTACATGCAGTTGACATATACATCAAACATTGACTGCAGCTGCTTTTCTTGGCTTAGAAAATCCATAATTCAGAATTGTGAAGTCCTTTGAAGCTCTGGATTTGAATGCCTTCAAGAATTTGTTTCTCTGCCAATTCACTGTTTCACTCCAACCTTGATTATGATCCTAGGTATGAGTGGGAAGTTTACACAGTCATGAACCACTTTATGAGAACCAGATGTTCCCAAGAGTGATTGTATGTGGGTATTATTAAAGAAATAAAAGGAATCCATTTCTGGCCACTGACACATGTTATTCTCTTAAGGAAGCAAAAAGTCAGTTGTGTTGTTATAAAATTCTTCTGAATGCAAGATGTCCCCCATAAGTCAGATCCTGATCCTTGCCCTCTTAGTCTTCTCCTGTCTCACAGGTGCTGGTGAGTTTTAACCAATTCAGATGCAAGTTTAGATTGGTGATAACTGACAGGATAGTTTTCCAGCGAAGTCCTATATATGTTACTAAGGAGATGAAAGAGCAATGTGGGTGCTATTCTCATTTATCTCCGATGTCCTTCTATGATCTGTTAGGTGCTTCAGTAATATAATTTTAGTTGTGAGTCCTGGCGAGCACATATAGGACAAGTTTCAGTCTTGACCCTTTAGGCTGGCACTTTTCACCTCCGTTCAGAATCTTATTTCAGAATGTATTTAAGCAATGCCTATACTACTTTTATTATAATTATTTGAGACAGAATCGAATGACATTTGCAGATTCATACACCACACAAGGGAAATTGTAAACCTAATATGGGGTTTTCTTTTTGTTGGTGTTTGCTTTTGGTGAAGGAAGTTTTAAAATTTGAACCCATCTAACACTATTTGAAATGATCTACATTTTTAGCCAAGATAGATTTAATCTGTTGATGTGGCAGATCATTTGGTAAGCATGATACATGGTGAATTTCAAACTGGAAACGTGCAGACCTTTTCATGTTAAAAATTGTTGACTTTGAATGCAGCCACTTTTCTTCCTCCTTCCTATTTTGTGGCAAATTGCTATTTTGTTGTAAGTTTCTTTGTGTGTTTCTGTCACAGAGAAAGGGCAAAAACAGCATAGTGTTAGAAAGATAATGTAAAACTATACTTGCTTGAAAGCCCCAGAATACCAGTGGCACAGAGTTATTAGAGGTATAAACATTTTTTCATGTTTTATTTAAAGGGAAAGATTGATATTATAAAAGGCTGCTTACAATACAGGACCAGTCTTTCTCCCTCCATATGCTCCCCTTTTCTCCCAGGTCACCTGCACTAAAACTTTCGGTACGGCCCTTTACTTGTAATTGAAACAGAAAGCTGTAAACAGCCTTTCCTCCTAGCAAATCAGAAAGTATGTGAGATTTGTCCTGCATTTCAATTCACAGCCCACTGACTAATTTTATACAGACACCTACATCCTTCTCCTTTGTCCCATTGCCAACTAGTCTGAAACCAAAATAAATGCACTTTTTGTATAAAAGCTGAGCTACGTATGGAAGTTCAGTAGATATGTTTACAGCACATACTTCACCAATGCAGTTGCAACCCTGATGGGTTTTTTTTTCCCCCATTTCGGTTATTTTTAACAGTTTATTGTGTGAATCCAGCAGACCTGTGCAAAATTCAAAGTTTCGTGCAAACTACCTCTTCATGCCTGCACCTCCTTGCTGCTTCTAAAGTTCAACAGAAATGGCCCCATTGTTTCATTTTGTTTATTAAATGTATTTTACCTTGTTGTAACACCTCCTTGGGCAATTCCAAACAGTTTCAGCTAAAGGAATGTCTGCACAATGAATCAAGGGGACTTGATTGGATCAGATTGGATCAGAACTCAATGAGTGAAAGCTCGCATACCTCTAGAACCAATGCTATATGGTTGCTTAGCACTCAGTATCCAGAACGATGGCTTCATTCTGTTAGCAGGCAAATCAGTTTCTGGACATACAATGTCCTACAAGCTATTAAACCTGAACACAATTATATCTAATGTGATATAATTAAAATACTCAAAATTTCTCTTTCAAAGCAGATGCCCTTCTTTGTGCCCAATGCCAACCTAACAAGTTGAAAGTCTGTGATATGAAGACCTGCAGAACTAACCGCAAAGGAATCTGTACCGCCACCATCATTTATAAAGGTACAAAAACAATGCTAAGTTCAAGGATTGCTCTTTTTTTCTTGTCACATCCTTACAATGGTGATTGATTACTAGGTTTTTGCTTTGTTCTCCCAATTTAGTTTTAATGATATGAAGGAAAATGTATCTCAAAAAGATGGTTAATTAACTGGAGATGTGGGCACTGACAAACTTCCAAACTTCCAATGGAAGAACATGAAAGCAACGTTCACCATGACAGAAGCTTATTCAATAAAATTGGCAGAGAATTGCAGAGTTTCACAATCTTCTGTCTTGTCAGACTTTTGTGTCATTCTACAGTACAATGCCAAATATAAATCTTTCTCTGTTCTAGATGTGCACTTTTTTGTTCAAGCTGTAGGTGATCACTTATTGCCCAACTGTGCACCTAAAGCAGCCTCTGAAATTTGGAAGCCTTCTCAAAGATATCGGGACAATAACTTCCAGAATGCACAACTATAAATCCTAGGAGTTGTAATCTCACTGATGGACGACATCAGATTCAGGAAGGATGGCCTAAAGGGAGGGGACATAAAGTTATAAGCTGCCATTTGCTTTTCATTTCTCAGCCTCATTGTACATTACAATGTGCATATATTATCAAATATTTGAAGTGCCCATTTGTCATAGGTTCCATAGACAGTGTACTAACTAGATAGGCTGAAGTTTTAAATACAATACTTAAGAAACATCATGTTTCCTATGGCGCAGAGAAGATGCTAATGGAGGCAGTTTATCCTCCCTTCTATTGCCATTCTTGTAAGAAACACAATCATCTTGAGCACATTTGCCTTAACAGGACAATCAAATACATCAAAAGGAAACTATAAAAACAGGGCTACTTTAGACTAAAAGAAATATCAGTAGACTGTCCCTTCCTTATCCCATTTGTTAAACTGAATTATAAAGTTCCAGAATCAATACAGAGTAAATGCGAAATGGTCTGTTTAGAAAGGGATCCAATATCATGTCAGCCATGGTTTTCTCTTTTTTCACTGTAACTTGCTCCATTCCATCCCAGTCTAATCTAGAAAGTCTCCCACTAGAAGAAGTTAAATTTATATCAGCCATGTAAGAAGCTGATATGAATGAAGAACGCTCAATCAATCTTCAAATGATTAAGAAGAAACATGGGTGTGAGATTTTGTCCTGAAAGAGAAAAAGCAAACAGCCTGAAACCTGATATATCTATAATCATAAAAAGGACAGGTAGAAACCAAGTGAGATTTGCATCAAGTCTACTGCACCATTTGGATGGGATAAAAGGGTTCAAGAAATTGAATCTTGATTTCAGCACGAATAGGATTGGCATTTGATATATAGTAGTTGCTGGATATCTTTCACAATGGCTTCCTTCATCCCCCCCCCAATCTATATATCAAAGACATGCATCTTTGTCTTGTCTCCTTACCTGTACCTGCTTCCAGTTCTAATTTGGTATAAAGAAGCTTGACAGACGGACTGCTTAGCTAAATATGAAAAACTGGTGTTTTGTGGATTTTATTTAAAAATATTTTTATTTTCCTCCTTTGCATTCTTTGTTTTAGGAGATGAAGCTGTTGACAGAATTTTAGCCTGCAGGTTAAAGTCGGAAGCAAAGTGTGATCTCAACGTATATAATGCTATAGAAGATAACCGCTATGAGGTTAAGTGCTGCAATGATCGTGATTTATGTAATATGGACTTTGCAATAGTCCAATGAAAGTAGCCACAAGATCTCCCAGGAAGAAATTGGTTTCTTCTCTATATTCTTCCGCTCAAGTTTGATAGTTGAATCAGGGACATCAGGGGGAAGAGGGTTTGATTCTATGGATGCAACCATCTACTTGCCCTTTTTAATTCCACTTCTACCAGAGCCAAGCAGTTGGTATCTAGAATTGAATTCTGATATTGTACTTTATTTTTTTAAATTATATCATCTTTCAAAACACAGTTTTTCCAGTTCAGGAATCAGTATACTTTTAACATTTGCTAATCTATGGAAATAAATTGGGAAAAAAAAATCCTCTGTGAAGAACAACTTCAAGACAGTCTTAAAATAGGCAAATATTTCGGTGATTGTGAAGCTTATGTAATATATTCAAAGCTGTGTAAGAAACAGGCCAGTTACATGACAGAAGACAAATTTTAAGTCAGATCCATGTATGTTATGTATACATGTGTATATGTGTATATACATATATAGACAAGATTGTATTCCAATATATCAAATTTCATTTCTACAGCAAGGAAAATTATTATGGTACTTTTTCAAACATTTAGAAATTGCATCACATTATACTGACTCAATTAAAAATTCAACAAGAAATTAACAATGAAAATGTTCATTCTTTTGTAGAATATCTAGGCCTTTAATAACATTTGAGGTTCAATTAACAGCAAGCCCATATTAGAGAAAATTCTTACACTAAGCACTACAAGTTTTCTCAAAATTCTTCACAAAGTTCTAGAACAGGGATCTGAAATGTGAACATGACTTTCGCTGAAGCTGGAAAGTAAGGGGGAAGTAATGTGGATTTTAATACATTCTTACATTTCCTGCATAGATAAGTCACCTTGTGAAACCAAAAGCCCTAAAAAAAAGACCATAGTGTTGTTGTTCTTACAGTAAAATAAACTGTGGCAATATCATCAGTGTAAAAATATTCCTCCAATGTCGATGGAAAATTAACACAAAAGAAAAGTGTGTGACGACTAGATTAGTCAAATTCAGAAGTTTTTCAAAGCAGACTGATTCAAAAACAAAGTCCAAGAGTCTTCCCATTAAAAATTTCATATTCTCACCAATTAGGGTGCCCAGACAGGAAAAAGAGATTTAAGGTCCAAACTGTCTACATGTTTTGAATCTTGATAGCAGTTGCTTCTCCCCTTCATTCTGATGCTTCCCCTAAATCTTTAACCCAGTATTGTGCTTTGGAATATCTTTCTTGGAGGTTCTTCTTCTTCTGTGGTTAAGATTATTCAGATCTGGTCACCTTCATTATTTTTAATCTGCATTAACAAAGTATTGGATCCAAGATGGCGCCGACAACTGCTGCCTCGGTGAAATGCTCTCAATCCACTGTCAAACTATTCACCCACTGTCATTAAGGCTTCATAACTATTACTATTAGTCTTCTCATCGTTCCTATCACCCATCTCCTCCCACTTA
Source organism: Thermophis baileyi (assembly GCA_003457575.1). Classification (NCBI taxonomy): domain Eukaryota; kingdom Metazoa; phylum Chordata; class Lepidosauria; order Squamata; family Dipsadidae; genus Thermophis; species Thermophis baileyi. The sequence goes on from QLTV01003479.1 coordinate 1,772,779, forward strand.
TGACTATATGACTATAACTTGTTGCTTGTATCCTTACGACTTATATTAATATTGATTGTTTCCTGATTGCTTATTTGTACCCTATGACAACCATTAAGTGTTGTACCTTATGATTCTTGACGAATGTATCTTGTCTTTTTATGTACACTGAGAGCATATGCACCAAAGACAAATTCCTTGTGTGTCCAATCACACTTGGCCAATAAAGAATTCTATTCTATTATTCTATTCTATTCTATTCTATTCTGTTCTGTTCTGTTCTATTCTATTCTATTCTATTCTATTCTATTCTATTCTATTCTATTCTATTCTATTCTATTCTATTCTATTCTATTCTATTCTATTCTATTCTATTCTATTCTATTCTGCAATAGTTTTATCACCATCTACTTCAGGTTCTTGTTCCATCTAAGACACTGCTTCCATCTAATTTTCCTGACCCTCAAAAATATATTAATTCTATGTATTAAATGCCTTATTTATCTGTCCCTTGCCAAAGGGCAAAACCAAAACAGAGCATTTCCACAGTAGTAGCTTATAGTGTCGTTGGTCATAGTTATGGCAATATATCACTAAAGCAAACAGGTTTTTTATTATAACGTTACCAAACATGATGATTGGGTGATGTTATAAATTGCCAGTGCAGAATCCCACAGAGACACTATTATTGAACCAAGCTGTGCACTGTAAAAAAATGTGATGGTTCTCCTACGAACTGGTTATGTTGAAATGAGTATTGCTCTGTACTTGCTAGATTTTTTAGTTGTAAAAGGAGTTTACTGTCATAAAGCCTAGTCATGATAGGCTGATGACTGTGTCATTTCTAGCAAATACATTACATCTGCTCATGTATACTTTCTGCCAAGACAGACAAATAGTGACATCCCTCATGTTGCATTGATCAACTGTATGCAATCTGCCCTCACTCTCTCAGCTTTCAGCACTTTCACACAACTCCATTGTTTTTATTCACAACTTATTTCCCAAGGTATTAATTTAGGCTTTTAAAAAAAAATAGAATGCAGTCTTTGTTATTTTCTTGCAGAACTCATGAAGATCTGTGCTTCTTTTCTCACAGAAAAGACTTTTATCCTATTAGTACACAGGTACAATGGTAGTATTAATATTGTTAAGATATTTAACTCAATGGCAGTGAATCTCTTGCTCTTGAGAAACTTGGTCAGTGATGGCAGTCTCTCCTTCTCACATCCATGAAGAGGTAGTTTATTTTAAACACATGGCCAGTCCCATGGAGTGGCCTCTCTCTTGGCTGCTTGATTTCTTCTGAGCCTCCTCGTTGTTGGCTCATCCGAATCCAGTCTCTTCTTCCTTTTTCTCCTCAGCTCTGTAAATACAGTCAACCCTCAACCAACACACACCAGGTGGGGTGTTGAAACTTGCCACTGGCCGAGTCTGACAATTGAACCAAATCCCATGATACCATCAGTAGATCTCCTCACTTTGTAACCACTGAGTTGTTGCTCCTCTGTCCCCTTTTAGCTCTAACTTGTGAGCAGCGTTACTCTCTCTAAGTCCCGTAACTTGCAACTTCAGCCTCTTTTTCCCTTTCTCTCAAGTAATTTTTCTGCCTTTCTGTCTGGTTCCTATCCCTTTATCCCATTAAGCTGTTCTTTACTATAGGCAAATCATGCCACCCCTTTTCCTTTCCTTTCCTTACCCATGACATTCAAGTTAACCTTCTTCTGTTTTTCTGCTTCCCCCCCCCAGACAGTCATTTATGTCTTAGAAAAGGCCTTACACCAGGGGTGTCAAACTGGTGGCCCGTGGGCCGGATGTGTCACGCGCAGGCCATGCCCACCCCAGGTCCGCGAATGGGAAAAATGTTGCAAAATTGCAACATTTGACGTCATGTGACGGCAATGTGATGTGGCGAGTTTGACACCCGTGCCTTACACCCTTAACTCCACAACAGGGGTGTTCTTGGGGTAAGGGTAAAAAAAAAATCAAAATGGCAATTATAACTATCTTAGTTATAGCAATAGCAATAGCACTTAGACTTATATACCGCTTCATAGTGCTTTACAGCCCTCTCTAAGCAGTTTACAGAGTTAGCATATTGCCCCCAACAATCTGGGTCCTCATTTTACCCACCTCAGAAGGATGGAAGGCTGAGTCAACCTTGAGCCGGTGAGATTTGAACCGCTGAAGTGCAGCTAGCAGTCAGCTGAAGTAGCCTGCAGTGCTGCACTCTAACCACTGCGCCACTTCAGCTCCTAATATCCTTTTAATGTGCATCACAAATATGGGACACCCAAACATAGATCGCAATTGCCATCTTGAGTTTTTTTAAAAAACATAGACACATACTCCATGGACAGTCTTTTTGTACCCTTTCCAACACCCAGCTTTTTTCTCAATTTTTCAGGAAAAGAATTCTCCTCCTTTTCAGAGGTACTCAAGTCTGAATTCCTTGCAGGCTTAATGCTATTTACTAAAAAACCCTGTAGCTTTTCTCATGAATTCTTTACATTTATTTATGTCTATTCTGTTGCCTCCACTTCTGATTCTTTCCAATTACATGTCCCTGAGCAATTAGTTTTTAACATTCAGTCTCTTTCTCTAGCTTTTGCAAATCATTACCACTTTCTACCAAATCCATTTATTTCCCAATTCTACTGCAACTCTCTGAGTTACAATATAATACTGAGAATGCAGGCTATTAGGGATAAATGGGGATAGAGACATCTTGGAATGATGGCTTGGCTTCTTTTTCCTCCGGGCTCAGTTTGAACAATTGGTATGAAATATAGCCCACAGCAAGGGAAAGATGCTATTTTGGCTCCTGAATTGTGTTATTTCTTACATGCTCTTCATAAAACTGGCTCTGGTTCCAACAAAACCGAGGAGAGGCCTTTGTAGATGGATGGAGCTTCCAAGTATATCTCTCTTTGACCTTGGCCCAGAGGAAGAAGATGCTGTTGGTTATGGAGTTTTAACTCTACTTTGTGCTTCATTCATTCATTCATTCATTCTTTCAATTCATTATGTTGTATGCTGTCCATTTTGCAGAGGCAACTCTAGCGAGCAGAGACTTATTTGGAGTCTCATTGAGATAACTGTACTCCATTTCGCTCTTTTTTCATTCAGCCAAACTTATTTTTTATTTATTTATTTATTTTGTATTTTATTTAAACACACATACACAAAAACAACAACAACATCAACATAACATAATACAAACAAGAGAGACATTAATAGTCTCCTATCTCTAATAAGCTCTTATCGGATATACATAGTGCTTTCAATCTTTTTCTTATTGAAGTATAAACATATAAAAACTTTAATACTTAAATTTTACACCATTAAACTTTTCTATTATTTATTACTTCTTTCTTTTAACCAATTGTAAAATTTGTTCCAGACTTTATAGAAATCAGAATCTTCTTTTTCTTTTAATTCTCTGGTTAACATATCCATTTCCACACAGTCCATTATTTTCTTTATTATCTCCCCCACCCCCCCCCCCCCCCCTCCCCCTCTTATCTCTGGGTATAAAAACTTTAATACTTAAATTTTACACCATTAAACTTTTCTATTATTTATTACTTCTTTCTTTTAACCAATTGTAAAATTTGTTCCAGACTTTATAGAAATCAGAATCTTCTTTTTCTTTTAATTCTCTGGTTAACATATCCATTTCCGCACAGTCCATTATTTTCTTTATTATCTCCCCCTCTTGGGGAATCTCTTTGTTTTTCCAGGACTGTGCGTATGTGATTCTTGCTGCTGTTAGGATATGAATAGTTAAATATTGTATTTCCTTTTTGTATATCTTATTGGGAATACCCAATAGGAACCATTCTGGGTTTTTTTCTATATCCATTTTTAAAATTTCTTTTAACCATATTGCTATCCCATTCCAGTATTTCTTTGCCTCTTTACAGGTCCACTATAGATGATAGTA
>QLTV01003479.1:1780042-1792858 GCA_003457575.1 Thermophis baileyi
ATCTTTTTCCACACCTGCATATAAAGCTTAACAGATCTTTATACCTACTTTCTCAAAAGGTATTCAATTATATTACTAAACTAAATATAACATCCCTATGCACTTCTTAATAATACAAAGAAAGAAAGGGATAAAAAAGAAAGAGAGAGGGGAAAAAAACAACAACCATATCTTAAATACTATTACCAGTGGCATGTATGTATTAATATCCAATAGTCATTTACTTAATGTAAGTTTAACTTTGAATGAATAAGTTATAGGCAGATCATCAATTTTCAACTAAGCAGATTAACATATAATCAATTTAACCTTTAATAATAATACTTAGCAATCACTTTGAAATTGATCAATTTAACCTTTAATAATAATACTTAGCAATCTCTTTGTAATTCCTCAATAAATATAATTAAACATTAATTCATTGTCTAATTGGAGTTCTTTGTAACTCATTCCCAGCACTCTATAAGAGTTTCCCCCCCTTTTGCCCCCCCTCCCTTTTTCCCAGTATAAACTCAGTCAATTAACAATTCTCTTGTAAATCAAGTTTTCAAATAATTATCGTACTACCAACTATGCAAGGAAAGGAGAAGAGAAGAAAAGTCAGTTCTTTTTCAGTGTCCTGTTATATGCGCAGCGCTACAAAGTTATTTTATGGATGCAACATTTCTTGCACTGTCAAGGAAGATCTCAGCATTCTGTCCACTGATAGAAACCTATTTACTGTGCATCAGAATCTTATGAAAGAACAAACCTGTTCCATCTAATGTTGGAGATAACATGCAATCATCAGGATAAACTAATCTTTTATGAATCCATCCAATCCCCATTTATAGCTTCCCAAATAAGTGGCCATGAATGTGACTTAGAACAGCACCTTTCATTATTCACTCAGTTTTTCAAAGAATGGTCTGAATTTCCCATTTTCTTCCTAAGGTTTAAATAAGGAAAACACTACCAACAGTGATAATGTTCTCTTTATGCCCCTGTAATGGCAAAGAATTTCATTGTGGACTGGGTACATTTTTAAAAGTCTGTAACTGAACTGCAAAGCAAATTTTCTGGATGCAAGCAGCTGCAAAAGCCAGGATAGTAATAGCACTTAGACTTGTATACCGCTTCACAGTGCTTACAACCATCTCTAAGCGGTTTACAGAGTCAGCATATTGCCCCAACAATCTGGGTCCTCATTTTACTAACCTCGGAAGGATGGAAGGCTGAGTCAACCTTGACAGGAATCTAAGAAAGACTTTGCTGGAGCAGAAAAAACTCTACATCTAGTAACCAACCAGACATCAGCGAGGAGACCAGAAGTGAGATATAACGTACTAGCACTCCTTCCTGTTTATACTAAGATGCTGATATTGGTAATGAACATCTGGTCCTGTGCATAATACATAACCTTCATAACTACAAATTATTCATAGTTATGTCCTGACATATTTATGAACATATTGCCTTTTAGGTTAGGCAGCATTTCTACACACACACACAACTCAAGTTGCACTCAGTTCCAGGAAATACGTTTACATTATATTTTCAAAGTTCTAAAACAAGCAGAACATTGACACTTTTTGTATTTGAAGAGAATTGTATTAATATTTCTTGAGAGCAGGATATGGATACTAAACTCAGACATAGGGTCTTTTCCTCTCTGGATTCTGAACAACAGAAAGAGCAATGGATCCTTCATCTCTCTTCCAGTGAAACCTTAAAAAAAAACACCAAAACAAAAGTAAAGAATGATGCATAGCTGTCCAAATTTTATTTATAAGTCATAGCATAGTACCTTTCCCAACTAGCTCCCTCCTAGCTCTTAGCTGGGAATTCTGAGAATCACAATCTAGACACATCTGCAGAGGTAGGTTGCTCCCGGTTCGGACCGGATCTATAGAACCGGTAGTGGGAATTTCCCCCCGCTCGCTGAACTGGGAGCGATGGCCGGCTGGCCACGCCCACGAACCGGGTCTCTCGGCGGTGCCGTAGGTGCCGCCATTTTGTTTTTGGCTTCTGCGCATGCGCAGAAGCTGTTTTTTGCTTCTGCGCATGTGCAGAAGCTGGTCACGTGGCACGCAACACGTGCACGCCCACACAGCGTGAGAGGAAGCGAACCGCGGTGAGGTAAGTTAGAACCCACCCCTGCACATCTGGATATACAAGGTTGGGAAGTTCTTCTAACAAGCATAAAATCTGAATCTCCTAAAATACTGATGCACCTAACCCATTTTAAATCATATGTTATTTTTTTCAGTACAATTTCAAGAATTATTATCAGTTAATAAGAAGCTTAGTATTATTTTGAGGATGCTACAAATTGTATAGTGTAGCTTCAAACTGCTCCTCCTCCCCCTCCTCCAAATTTAATTACAAGTAATTGAAGCAATAAAACCAAATAATTTGGGTGCTCTGGGAAAATATCATTACTTTAATTACATAGAAAGTTGCCAAAAGATATGGAAACATCATATTGAAATAATTAGAGCAAATTGCCATACCAAAGATGAATGGATCCCACCAGGAAGCTTGGCTGAATTAAATATTTAGCTAGATTTAACTCAGTTTAACTTAACTGTGATCTCAGTGTTAATTTTCCATTCCTGCAATTGCCTCTACCAACATCAAAGCATATTCAGGACTATATGTATGCATCTTGGGCTGGTTTCAAGAGTCTAAAACAAGGAATAGAACCAGGAGGCGGCATGTCAAGAATCAGATTCTGTGCTATCAAGCCCTATCTTAATGCTGAGCCAGCAATCAGTCTCACCATTTCTGCCATGTACCAGGTGCCTCCTCCGTTGAGGTCTTGGGGATGCCAATATCAGAAGATAGACCTTCATTAGTTAAAGGGTCTCAGATTTGCTGATTTATACCAAGACATAGCTAGATCTTGCAGGACTGCTCAAGAGTAATCTCAGATAAAGAATGTGGTTCATGAGAGCAGTACAATATGTAAGCAATTCAGGAGAGATATGATATAAGTAACAAGAGGCATTGTTTGGGACTCATGTGTCCTGAATATACATAATGTTCATAGCCTGCCTACTTTTTTTCAGTGGTACTGTTGCATGCGTCCCAGTCAGGGGTGGGTTCCAACTTACCTCACTGCCGGTTCGCTCCCTCCTGCGCCGCGTGCGCGCATGCGCAGTAACAAAAAATAATAAAAAAAAGCCGAAAACAAGATGGCGACCACATGCACAGTGCCGGGACTCGGCTTCTGCGCATGCTCAGAAGAAAAAATAAATTTATAAAAAATTCAAAAAAATAAATAAAAAAAATTCAAAAAAATTCAAAAAAAGATAGAGATTTAAAAAAAAAATATAAAAAAAAAAATTAAAAAAAAAATTCCAAAAAAAAAAAAAAAGATGGCAGCGCCCACGGACCGGCACTGACCAAACCGGGTCGGTGACATCATCGTGACATCACCAGCGGGTCGCTACCAGTTCAGGCGAACCGGTCTGAACCGGGAGGAACCCACCCCTGGTCCCAGTTAAGTAATTAAAAGCAAAAAATCTCTTGGATGAATCAAGCTTAGATTAATAGCACAGAACAGGTATTTCAGAGATTAAAAAGCCAGCGCAAATGATTTTTCTGGAAATTATTCACCAAAAGAATAATATATATTGAATTTGATTCATGGCACATTTTCCAAAGCTTGTTAAAATCAGTGCTTCATTGATCTAGAGGAAACAAAACATTCAGAGATCATTTTAACATTATAGCTGTTTCAGAAAGATAAATACTTATTCAGCTTCAGGGGTGTGTGTGTTAGGGTTAGGGTTAGGTATATATTCTGTTATATACCTATTTATTCCAATAGATTTTGCTAAACTAACTTCTGGCAACTTTTGCCTCTGGTCATGCTAAGTGGTTAGGCTGTGAATTGCAGATCATCTATGTCCAGAAAGCCACAAATTTAAAGCCACAAATTCTGCAAACCTGCAAAGAAATTATGTAAACCAGATCAAGTCAAGCATTAGAGACTTGGCATTTACTGGGGGTCAAAGACCTAGTCTAAGTCCTTTTTGCTTCCTTGGGGAACAAGGTCTCAGCTAGGAAGATTGTTGAAGTTCCTGCCAAAACTGCTGCTACACTGGATAGAGTGATAATCTACATAACCTTATATATTAGGAACCTGTAAGTCTGCACCTGAAGACTCTGTTCATTTTAACCTTACATTAATAGAAAATGGAAAGGACAATGATGCAGGCATACCTGAGAGTATAAAAATGCTTTAGTCAAATGTGGGCAACAATCAGGGGTGAAATCTAGCAGGTTCTGACAGGTTCTGGAGAACCGGTAGCGGAAATTTTGAGTAGTTCGGAGAACCGGCAAATACCACCTCTGGCTGGCCCCAGAGTGGGGTGGGAATGGAGATTTTGCAATATCCTTCCCCCAGGAGTGGGGAGGGAATGGGGATTTTGCAGTATCCTTCCCCTGCCATGCCCACCAAGCCACGCCCACCAAGCCACGCCATGCCCACCAAGCCACGCCCACAGAACCGGTAGTAAAAAAATTGGATTTCACCACTGGCAACAATAGATAGATAACAATATTTTACTTACTTAGTTTGCACTGGGACAAGAAGGCTGTCTCCGGCCCTTAAAGTCAGGATTTTTCTATCAATAGTAACAAAAGACGCACCTTCCTAAAATGGTGGGGGGAAAGAGGCAGACTTTTAATTCTTTCTAGTTTTAAAATGGAAACGGAGATATAATTTAAAATGTACATTTAAAAATTCACCAGTATATCTGTATAAACAAATCTTGCCTGTCTCGTATTCATCTTTGCTCTACTTCATCAGTGACAGTAGGCTAATTGTAGATACACAATTAAGCTGGTTGCTTTGGCAACATAGAGACATTCTCACTTCTTTCCCAATGTCTATTGCTTACAATAATGTGGATAAAAAGTTGGGAAAACATGCTAGTAAATTTGTTAGTATATGTCTGTCAGTCATCTACAACATTAAATAACTTCCCCTTTCCCCTTTAGGATGCTCTCATAATTTTTAAATTTGAAAAAAAAATAAATCAAAGGATTAAGTACAACCTTCCCAGCTCCATAATAAAGCTAGCCAAAAAGATATGTCTATTAACTGGCACTGAGGAAGAATGAGCAGAAACAATCAAACCAGGTGACTCACTAATAAACTAAGTTTGCAGTACACAGATTGGTTGGTCTGCCTGAAAATGGAAGGGATTTCCTCCCCCACCCCCACCCCCATTTTCCTTTTCTACATTTCTCATCTGATATTTGAAAAGCTTTTCAGACTAAAAAACAACAACAGTTCTCTAAACCCACAGGGATGGTGCAGACATTACTAAGAGGGAACCATTAGTGTGGGAAAAGGCCATCTTGATCTCATCAGAGAGATGTCGTGTCAAGCTAATTCACTTCTGCAAGAACTAAAAGAAGTCTGGCATGAAGACAGCTGTACCTGAAGGGACGGAGGCTCATCATCAGTAGATGCTCAGGTCCCTGCCAAGCATTCAGAGAGACACGGTTTGTGTCTGGCTACCTTCTCTTTTTCCTACTTTTTTTGCAGGGTAATTGCATTCCTTCAAAAGGAGAGAACTGATTGCACAGTCAATGCAGTCAGCCTTCAGGCTTCCTATTTTCCCCCCATTTTTGGTTTCTCAAAGAGTCTTTCAGCCATTTGTAAGTTGCTGGTTCAGATTCCAAAGTGATCATCAAGCAGGGGAACTCAAGTACTTTAGATTAGAAGACTGCTGCTATCTTGAGTCAAACACAACTATTCATGGATGAATTTAGTTTTTGCAGTAACTTTTCTAGAAAACTCCTCCATTTGCATTCTTTTGCCAAGTTTTTTAGCTACTGCCTCCATTTATTCATTTATTGTTATTATTACTTTTACTATTATAGAGATTTTTTTTTTGCCTTAAGCAAACAAGAGTGAATTTTCTGGGTTTAAGGGCCTCATTCAAAATTAGGGCATTGAGGTATGCCTATGTACTTACCCACAGGTAGACAAACCAAACAAGCACACCCATACTTTATTGCACATCAGGATGCACAAGGTTACTGGGAGAAGGAAAGGAGAGGAATAGGTTTTGCTCTGTGAGCGGGAAAACTCAAAGAGCAGCCAAGGGTTGCAAATGCAACTCAGGGGCTTCCACTTTTTGTGAATAAAAGCTATTTTAATTCTTTACAACACAACAGAATTTTAGAAATAAATTATGTAAATATGCTCAAAATTTTTCCATCTGCTTCTCCATTTGTTAGCAGGATAACTCTCCGGAAGCAGAACAGAATAGGATCAAATAGCAATAGCAATAGCAATAGCACTTAGACTTATATACTGCTTCACAGTGCTTTACAGCCCTCTCTAAGCGGTTTACAGAGTCAGCATATTGCCCCCAACAATCTGGGTCCTCATTTTACCCACCTCGGGAGGATGGAAGGCTGAGTCAACCTTGAGCCTGGTGAGATTCGATCTGCCAAACTGCTGGCAGCTGGTGATCAGCAGAAGTAGCCTGCAGTACTGCACTCTAACCACTGCGCCACCACTGCGCCAATCTACTGTGGTGTGAGAATCCAACTATAGGATATTCACATTAAAAATGGGCCAAACCTGGCCAGGGAATGTGGAGGAAAAATCCTGGAAAAAAATCTCCCCAATGCCTCCACTATAAGCAGAATGCTGCCCATTGTTCCATTCTTAATTCTCTGCTTCCTTCAGATCACATGACCCAAAGTAGAGCTGCTATTAAGCGGTTGGAACAAATTCTAGAAGCCATGCTTGGTATGCATTGTTATGTTACTCTTTACCATGTTATTTCAATGGAAGATTGGAAAGACATGATATATAAGATAGGACTAGAAAGTTCTTTAAACCTGGAACTGAATTAGATGAAATTTGGTGGGGTGGGGAAAGCTGAGTTCAAAACAATCCTAAAAAAAAAAACATTCCCTAAAACATCATTATCAGAGATGCAATAGGGAAGAAGTTGGGAATGACTGCTCCTGTCTAATGTTGCCCCCCCCCTCCCTTCTCAGACCAAGAATGGACAGAAACTATGAAAGACAGGCCACAGAAGCAGGGTAGCAATGAGTAAAATTTGCAACAAATTTCATGCCAGTCCAGTTTTCTGATGACTCAACAATGGGTGGATGCAGAGCCCCCCCCTTTTTTTAAAAAAAAATTGAAGAAAAATCCTTAGTTTCTAGTTATTTTTCAGGAATGTTTTAAAATGATTTTAAAAAAAAAGAGGAAAGTTAACTTTGCAGCAGTAAACAGATTACTGCCAAGATCTCAGATCCTAATGGTAAAACAAAAGCCGTAATAAAGGGAAAATAAATATAGGGTTTTATCTAAGATATGAACCACTGTGGTAGAAAGGTCACTATGAAGAGTGATTTTTTTTGTAGTAGATCCTCCATTACTTTGTAGTGTAAGGGAAAGATCAATAAGAACAATGCATATGTTGGTTCTGGAGGTGTTTTTTTTTAATACAATCCTGTACATAGCAAGTAAGAATTAAAGCATATATACCATCTGCCATATCCATATATCTGCATTCTTTCCTCCCTCTTCAGTTATTCCTGGTCCGAATATTATAACCTAAGAGACAACCAAGAAAATATGTTCTTTTTATTTTAAGATTAGGGTTAGTGTATCTACTTTATTTTAATGGAATAGCTATATACATACATACATACATACTGCTATTCCATTAAAATAGATACACTAACCCTAATCTATATAGTGATTATATAGTAACTTGTTCACATTTGTTCATTATATAGCTGAAATATATAATATTTCTTAGAAATAAACTCTTTCATCATATAGTAGAAAGTAAAAAAGAAATATGCCATATACCCTTGTGACACACCTCTCTTAGTTCAGTTAATACAGTTTATTCTTGACTATTCTTGAGTTATGAACTCAACCTATTATATCCAAAATTTCCTCCTTTCAAAGGATTAGCTTTTGCAGCATTTGTTTTTGCAATAATGGTTTTCACACCATTTCATTTCCCAGTAACTACACTGTGAGGAATATTATCACTCCCATTGTGCATGGAGGCTGAAAATAGCACCCAGTTCATGGCACAAAACCTGGTTTCATGCAAAATATTCCCAATTGATCTTCAGAGCTTTATTAGCTAAGAGAGGTTGTTCAGAATAGGAGATCTTGATTTAGACAGTTTTAAGTTTGGGAATTCCCAAATATGGCTTCAGATTTGTTTAAAGGTGAATTGACACCCTTCCCCCTTCAAGAGGTTGATGTAATCATTAGATATTTTCCATTGCTTCATTTCCTTAATTCCTCTTGCTGCAACAAGGAGGTTTTCAACACAGGTGGCCCTGGCCAGTGGTGGGTTTCAAATTTTTTTACTACCGGTTCTGTGGGCATGGCTTGATTGGTGGGCATGGCTTGGTGGGCATGTGACTGTGGTCATGGCTTAGTAGTCATGTGATGGTGGGCATGGCTTGGTGGGCGTGGCAGGGGAAGGATACTGTAAAATCTCCATTCCCTCCCCACTCCTGGGGAAGGTTACTGCAAAATCCCCATTTCCTCCCGATCAGCTGGGACTCGGGAGGCAGAGAATAGATGGCGGTGGGGCCAGTCAGAGGTGGTATTTACCAGTTCTCTGAACTACCGCTACCCGTTCTCCGAACTACTCAAAATTTCCACTACCGGTTCTCCAGAACTGGTCAGAACCTGCTGAAACCCACCTCTGGCCCTGGCACAATGGAAAATTTCCAGGAACATCATTGCAGATCTAACAAAGAACATACCGTAACTTGCCTCTTTGGTGGATCTGAAGTCACATCTAGTACTGTTTTTAGTACAAATAGAAAATAAGATGAAAACGTACCAAATACAGCACTAAAGGGTGTGTTAAGAGTTGGAGATCTAAATCATGCAGCCACTCCATTGTAATTATATCTTTCCTTAAGAGAGATTATGTTTCAATTCTTTCAAACTAAAATTATTTTACATATAGATTTTTTTCAAACCAAAACTGTGACCAGATAACAGATCTATGGATTTTATTTTGACTTTACTCCAATGGCTGTAAAACTCCTTTCTCCTAGTTTTTTTAAAAAAATCTTGAAATAAAGTTTTATTTTACTGATCTTTCAACCCCTAGCTAAGTTTTATCAGCAAGTACAATAATACAAATAGATTTGTGGTGTAGTATCATCCAGACTAGAAAGCGAGCTTTGTGTAAGGGTTAAGGCCACGAGTTCTAATCCCACGTTGGCACAAAGCTGGTTGGATGACCTTGGGCCAGTCACGTTCTCTCAGCCTGAAGAAATAGGCAATGGCAAACCACTTCTGAAAAGTCTTGCCAAGAAAACTAAAGGGACTTGTTTAGGCAGTCCCTGAGAATTGGACATGATTTAATAGAAGGAACAAAATATCACCCATATACATTTCCACCTTGGAGATGCAACTGATGTTTATCCAGTGCCTTGAGTCTGGATGAGGCAGAACAGATACCTATCAAGGCTTTCTATTGAAATAGTGTTGTTTCTGGCAAATACTACTCTAAAGGAGCAAGTTTACAGTCTGGGTATCCTTCTTAACACATAGCTCCTGCTGGCACAGGTATAAATTGTGATTAGAGAGATCTTTGCCCAGCTTTGGTTAGTACAGTACATAGTTTTTTTACCAGATACAAGAGCATCTCAATACAGCAACATATTCCTTCATTACAACCTATTTAGACTACTACAATGTGTTTTTCCTTGGGCTACCTTTAAAGATCACTAGAAGCAGCATTGAGCTCAAATGCAGTGGCCAGTGTGCTAACTGGCACTAATCCTGGGAAAATTGCAATAAATCATAGGGTTGCCAATGTGCTAGTTACTGATTAGTTTCTGGGGGAAATTTAAAGTGCTGGTTATGATCTATAAAATATTTTGTGGCTTATGGCTTGACTACCTGCTCCAACCTATCCAGACTAGACCAACCCATCATGTCATCTAGAGAAAAACTACTCCTAGTTCTCGTAGGTAGGAAAGAAGCCAGGAGGTTGTAGTACCTGGGATCTCTCTGTAGTTTTCAGGCTGGCATCATCCCTGCTTGCACTCAGGAAGAAGCTGAAGATTGAGCTGCTCCAGATTTTAAATTTTAAACTGTGTAGTTGATTTTTTTCTTTTTTTTTCTTTGTTTTTTGTTAGAGTTTATTGTGATATAAAATTAGGGGTGAAATCCAGCAGGTTCTGACAGGTTCTGGAGAACCGGTAGCTGAAATTTTGAGTAGTTCGGAGAACCAGTAGTGGAAATTTTGAGTAGTTCGGAGAACCAGCAAATACCACCTCTGGCTGGCCTCAGAGTGGGGTGGGAATGGAGATTTTGCAATATCCTTCCCCCAGGAGTGGGGAGGGAATGGGGATTTTGCAGTATCCTTCCCCTGCCATGCCCACCAAGCCACGCCCACCAAGCCACACCATGCCCACCAAGCCACGCCTACAGAACTGGTAGTAAAAAAATTTGGATTTCACCACTGTATAAAATACAATAGAAACAAAGATCAGAAAGAAAAGGGGAAAAGTCAATGGGTGGAAACTAATCAAGGAGAGAAGCAACTTAGAACTAAGGACAAATTTCCTGACAGAACAATTAATCAGTGGAACAACTTGCCTCCAGAAGTTGTGAATGCTCCAACACTGGAAGTTTTTAAGAAGATGTTGGATAACCATTTGTCTGAAGTGGTGTAGGGTTTCCTGCCTAAGCAGGGGGTTGGACTAGAAGACCTCCAAGGTCCCTTCCAACTCTGTTATTATATTATATTATATTATATAAGTCAAGAAGGGGAGATACAAGGTAAAAAGAAAAAAAGCAGTGATTTCTGACTGTTTTCAGTGCAGTAGAATAGTCTATTTTCCTTGAGAGTGTTTTTGTTATTGGGATTAGGGAATTAGCAAATCAACAGTAGATAGATTTACCCATTTCTGCCTTTATATAGATGTAATTGTATGAGAGAATGACTTTGAAAAACAGGCAAAGAGATGCTGCCTGGGGAACAACAGATAAGAGGCAGCGTAGCCCACAACTGCATAGTGGATGGAGCAAAGGGTTCAGGAGGGACATTCCCTAAATTATCAGGCTGTAAAGTTGCCATTTTCTATAAAAAATCACTAAACCTAAAAAATATTCAAGTTACACATGAACTCGCTCTACCAGAAACCATTGTCTGCGAACTATCCTTAAATACCACACTTTGCTTTCTATTATGTTATAGAGCCCCCGATTACGACATCACACATGCGAACAAGTTAACCTCACTACTAACGTGGGCAGCCTCCTACCCACACCCTCTTATTTTTCTTGGTGATCTCAACCTACCCCATATTAACCGGACACTAAATGAATGTACAACTGAACCCATACATTCAACCCTATACAATGCTATTACTAATCTAGGGCTAGATCAACTAGTAACAAACAACACTAGACTCAACAATTGCCTCGATCTCATCTTCTGCAACAGTCTACACTCAATTTATGGACTACAAATAAAAGAACCCTTTTCCAACAGTGACCACAGCATGATTGACTTTTGTCTTAATATACGTCCTTATAAAAATCAACATAATAATAGGATAACCAATTATAATTTTAAAAAAGCCAACTATGATAACATAGACACTGACCTCTCATCTCTTGATTGGCAAATACTATTCTCTGCCTGTAATACTATCGAAGACTACTACAATATCTTTTTGCTCGAAATCAAAAGAGTCATCAAACAATACGTACCACTAATAACCACCAAAACCAAGAAAAACAAAATACCCAAAAAAATAAGGAAGCTTAAATCCAAAAAAAGATCTCTTTGGCGAAAAAACAAAACTGGCTACGTTGCTAACTTTAAAAGCCGCTACAAAAATCTATGCCACCAAATAAAGACTGAATGCACCAATTATCACATTAATCAAGAAGAAAACCTTCTACGCACGAAATCCACCCGCGCCGTCTATAACGTTGTAAACAACCAACTCAAAGACTCGAGATCCATCCCACCCCTTAAAGGACCTAATGGTAAAGACTATAACGATGAAACCGTTAAAGCAAACCTCTTTAACACATTCTTCAGCTCAGTCTTTGTAAACAGCAATGGTTCATGCCCAATATTTCCTAGTCGTACCACAAATAATTACAACGATCTAACACAAATTGATTTTACAGAAGATAACATTGAAAAGGCATTACGCAACCTAAAACCATCTCTATCTATTGGACCTGATGGACTATATGCATATTTCTTAAAAAAGCTTTCCACAGCCTTAGCTGAACCTCTTAGCATAATCTTCGATAAATCCTTCAGGACTAGCTCCTTACCCAACCTATGGTCACTAGCCACAGTCATCCCTATCTTCAAAAAAGGGTTTTTGAGTAGTTCTGTTTGTTCCTTTCTTAGGCGTCGAAAATTACAGACCAATCTCATTATGTTGCGTCACCTGCAAAGTCATGGAATCAATCATAAACCAATCCATTACCCTCCACCTAGAAACTAACAACCTACTTTCTAACAAACAATTTGGATTCAGAAAAAAATTATCCTGTAATCTGCAACTCCTACACTGCAAAAACATATGGACTACACAACTCGATCAGGGTAAAGCAATAGACGCAATTTACATAGACTTTTCTAAAGCCTTTGATTCAGTGGTACACGACAAACTACTTCTGAAACTAAAATCTTATGGCATCTCTGGACCCCTACATGATTGGATAACTGCGTTCCTGTCAAACAGACAACAAGTGGTTAAAATAGAGAGTTCTCTATCAAATCCTGCACCTGTCAATAGTGGTGTCCCTCAAGGCAGCGTTCTAGG
>QLTV01003479.1:1793473-1828768 GCA_003457575.1 Thermophis baileyi
ACAGAGTGATCAATGCCTGGAATTCACTACCTGACTCTGTGGTTTCTTCCCCAAACCCAAAAAACTTTAACCTTAGACTGTCTACTGTCGACCTCACCCCATTCCTAAGAGGTCTGTAAGGGGTGTGCATAAGCGCACCAGCGTGCCTACCATCCCTGTCCTACTGTCCTATTGTCCTCATCTATCTGTATTCACCTTGATTATGTTTATGTTTATACCTATACCTGCTATCTTGTACATGTTTGACAAACAAATAAATAAAATAAAATAAATAAATAAAAATAAATAAAGGTGATGGTGATTTGCAAGATTCTGTTAATGTAGCTTTACAATAAAGTCAAATTACCTTATAGAGCCATGTGTCCTGTCTGATCTACCTGGTAATAGGCCAATGGAAGAGGAGGGTCAGTAGGTGAGCCTGGAGGTTAGATTGCGCATAAGGGTTAGTATTTATAATTTAATTAGGCATTAGGAGACATAATGTCAAGTGTGATGGGAAGATAAATTTTTCTTCTGGGAAACAAATTTTTGCCATGAGTACCAAAATCTACAGGTAATTTACTAATTGTAGATACTATGCACCTAGACTTGTGTATGTGTGTGTGTGAGAGAGAAGGAGGTAGGGAAAGAGAAGCAAAATGTCTTGGTCAAAATAAATCTCCCAACAGGATATAATTTCTTCAGTTATAAGAAAATCTTATTTGATTCTTCTAGTTCAAAATTAAAAACTGATTTTTTTAACCTCTGTTTCAAAGTTGTCTCCAAAAAGATTCAAGGATTGTTTCAGAGCTATATTTTCTTGGTAATCATTCACCCAATCTTGCAAAGAAAAAGGATCCATGACTGTGACATCATTTAGTGGGAAAGGAATTGCTCTTACGATTTCATCTACAAACAAATCAAAAACAAAGAGAGAAGAGAACAAAGATATTGACAGTGTTCTATGTTGTACTTTTTTATTTTCTATGATTGAAACCTATTAAGAGAAAATTGTAACACTAAAAATAGCACTAATAAAGGAGAATATTTGTAGCTCAGGGTTGAAATGAAGGGTCCTTGGTGTGCTCTGAGCTGGGTTGTTTTCTTGCAGATGTTTCATTAACCAAACTAGGTAACATAATCAGTGCTAGACTTCATTGGGTAATGAAAGGTCTGCAAGAAAACAACCCAGCTCAGAGAGCACCAAGGACCCCTCATTGAAAGTAGTTTGATAGTATCTAGTATGAGAGGTGGTGGGTTCCCCTTCATTGTGTGTGTGTGTGTGTGTGTGTGTGTGTGTGTGTGTATTTTCAGATGAACAACTATCAGTCACAAATGCCTCATTCTGAATATCTGACAAAGCAGGGGGTTGAATAGACAACAGAATAGAATTATTCAGTGTTTTTTCCAGAATGTAAGGAATATGTATACATTAAGGGAAGCAGATTTCAGCTTCAACTTGACAGCAGAAAGAATTTCCTAACAATAAGAGCTATTCAACAATGAAGCAAATTGTCTTTGGTGGGCTCTCTAGTATTTAAACAGAGGCTGAGTAACCCTCTTTTGGGGATGCTATAATACTGGGTTCCAGCATGGGACAGGGAGCTGGTCTAGACAATCTCCACATTTCCTTCCAACTCTAACATTCCATGATTTTTCCAAGTGTGTGACTCTTTTATTATATAACACAGCTCTGGGAAACAGAATGGGTTGAAAAAATAAATATTATTTTCCAAAACTTGTTGCTCTAAATACTGCTGTACACAAACTGGTTTTCTTTTATGGCTGAAGTGCATTTAAAAAACAATAGATGATTCAGTGTGATTTGTTATGTATGCTTAATGTTAAACATAGTGAATCTTATGTGCATTGTTTATAAGCTACTTGAGGAGGACTGTTATCAATTGTGTGTTGGAGCTGATTCATACCAGCTTGTGAGAGCCAATCTTATATTTTCAAGAAATTTGTGAACCAATTTAGAACAGAGCTGAGCCCCAACCAATGTAAATGAGTATTAGGTTTTAACTGCTTTCCCTGACATTATGAGAGTAGAGAAACCTGTTCACTCTCTTGTGCCCTGTATTTTTATAACAGATGTCCCATCCATTCATCCATTATTCACTTTGTTGGGGAACTCCCCCTTTCAAACATTTTAAATTATCGTGCTGCATAACACAGTCCATTTCCATATTCCCCCATACTACTCAGCAATATTTTGGAGACTCATTTCTCTCTGTGGAACAGAATTGGTTATCACCCTTGTAAATGCAATGTACTATATCTTCTGTTTGTATTCAAACTGTCTGAAAGATCAGCGGGCGTTTTAAATTCTCTTCTGAAATTTTCAGATCTATGCCTTGTGAAATTAACTGCAACGTTCTGTTAAGAACAATGATAAAATCCCAGTTCCCACCCACTTTTTACTCCTCAAAAGCCATGGGAGTGCTTTCATAATATGTCCTTGGGATGCTTTTTCAACAACGGCCCAAACATGATGCAGAAAAATATTGAGTATCTCAGTGGTATCCCAAATGTTCATTAACAACATCCGCTTCTAATTTCAGCAGTATAATTGGCTGGGTGGGGTGGGGGGGGGAACAATGATATTGCATTTGTTTTCAGCCTATTGTGAAGTTTCTGATATTATGGTGTAATAACATTGCCTAATTGCTGCAACTTGTTTTTCCTATGATAACTTCTTATACAATATTTTAAATGAAAGAGGTTGGTGACTGAAAACTGACAGAAGTAAAGCAAAAATCAGTTTATATATGTAAGTTAGGACAAAGAATTATGATTCACATCACAATGAACATCTCATTAGTGATGAGATCAATAATCTGTTGCTGGGTACACCCTCTCATTTTTACTATTTTACTATTTCGAGTTTTTATTTATTCCAGTGATTGGACTGGGGTGGGGAGTCTACAAAACCCTTAAGAGGAGTATTATGCCTTACAAAACTCATTTTATGTACTTAGGTTTATTTGTATTCTACAATGTATTATTTGTATTTTGTAATAAAATGATTAATTTGGAAAAAAAATCACTTACAACACATTCACAATCTAAAATAATTTACAATGGAAATATAGAAGTAGAAGTCCTAATCTGGGATGCTAAATATTTTCAGATTAGGGGTCTGGAGGCTAAACTGTATGATAAATGGTTATGAGAACTAGGTATATCTAGTCTAGCAAAGAGAAGGACTAAGTGTGACATGATAGCAGTCTTCCAATACTTGAGGGGCTGTCACAGAGAAGCGGGCTCAATCTATTATCCAAAGCATCTAAAGCAGGACAAAAAGTAGTGGATAGAACATTATTAAAGAGAGATCTATCCTAGAATTAAGGAGAAACTTCCTGACAGTGAGAACAATTAATCCGTGGAACAGCTTGCCTCCGGAAGTTGTAGATGCTTCACTGGAGGCTTTCAGGAAGAGATTGGACAACCATTTGTCCAGAATAGTATAGGGTCTCCTGATCAAGCAGGAGGTTGACTAGACTTCAACTCTGTTATTCTATGTCTTCTGTGATTTCTATTTTTTAATGCTAAACTGCATTCATACTTTCACTATATAAATTGTCATAAAAAGGCAGCAGTACACTTGCTCAAGATGCTATGGAAAATTGGATCTCTTCAGAAGCCAAGCATGCTGTTTGCCATTGAAATACAACTGTTTCCCAAAAATTTCCAGTTTCCAAAATGAATCCAGATTTTCTTAAACTGCCAAGGCTGCTAGGATTATATGAAACACTGAGAACATGCTGTGAGTGTTCTCACAATAGCAGCTGGGTAAAAGAGAAACATGTTCATACACATGGCTGCTAAAACTACAGTAAACATTTGTACCTTTGTTCTTTTGTGGGGAATCAGAAGTAGTAACACTTTCAAGCAAAGCAGTAGAAAGAAATTGTCTATCATTTTTATAGTCAGGTAGGGCAGAAAGTCTTCCAAGCACAAAGAGAAGTGTCTGGGGATACATTAGCACTCCACTGATACCTATCCAGTTCATAATATAGTCACCTGTCCAAGTGTTCATAAGGATATGAAGGAGATATGTTAGGAGAGTAGAACCATATTATGTGACTCTAAGGCTTTACTTCAATTGATACATTCTTGGTAAGCTCGGGAGACCTTGCACTATCTGTTTCCCTTCAGGCCAAATATCTCTCTCTAAGACGGTCCTTGGACAAAGTGCAATGCTGAAAACCTCCTCAGAGTGTGAGAAGTGTGAGAAGACCGCTGTCACCAAATATGTACAAATACATCTGGAAGGAACCAGGCACAAGTGGCCATGGAGAAACAGTGGAAAGGGTATGCAGGTTATGGCTACTCTATAGTAGTAGCCTTCCTACTTTAATTGGACGATGTCTCTTGATTTTCCCCTCATTAATGATTTTAGAATTAAATCTTTGCCAGCCTATTTCAAATCACTCAGAAGTCAACCAGAAGTTCCCAACTTATCCTCTGCCCACCCATGAGCCAAGCTACTCCATGCCCAATGTACAAAACCAGCCTTATAGCATTCCCCAAAAAAATGGCTATCCAAAGAGGACCTTACAGATCTTTAAGGACCTAAAGGGGAGACAACCCACCATTCTTTTAAGCTGACGTTAAATAGATTGGTTGAAAAAGGAAGATATAGAAAGAGAGTAAAAATAAAGCCCATTCTCTCTGGTGATGGATAGAGAAATCAAAGTAGAATTTTGCAGGAATGGTATAATCACTCTTTTTGCAAATGTACGGAGCGTGAAGGATTCCCCTGCTGTTTGGGACTCAGGCATAATGATGACTGTGGCTTGGGACAACTGGAGATCTCAATCTGCCTGCTGAGCTTAGCTTGGAAAATAATTAATCAGTCTCCCTTTCTCTGGCACATATTTTATTACTCAATAGAGAAAAAAGACAACTTTTCCCATGCAATATTATTTGCATTTGCAATATTATTCCATTTAGAGAAATATTAAAAGAAAGCAAATGATAAGAATGCAAGAAAAATAAAATTAGTTAAGCTTTAAAATTATTATTGTTTGCTGGATGAAAAATTATTTTAGTTTCAAAGTCATTTTACATCACCTGGATTGGGTTTTCCAGTTTGATACTGCATTGAACTGAAAAATCTGAAATAAAAAAGGTTAACAATTCTAAAACCCATCATCTCTCATTTCAGATTGTATAGAGAGAAACCATTGAATGAATAGTGGCATCCCGTTGATTGATGAAATTATTACAGGATATAGTTTATATTCAAGCTTTACGGATGTTTGTCATACTCATTTCCAAGATTCTCCATGTTAAGTTTATTGTATTTTGACAAAGTTTAGGATTCTTCCAAGATTATGGATACCACCTTCTAGAATATTTATGGTGCCATGTAGACTATCAAGGCACATTTCTCAAATAATTGATACTGATATTATATGATGATATAGTTCAGGTATTTTATTAGTGTGGCTTTAGATTTAAAATGAGGCATACAGAAAAACGGGGTAGCTTTGAATAAACAATTAGGGACAAAATAAATGGTTCACACACATTACTTGTGCTCACACAGAGCACAATTAAACAAGATCATTGAGAAATAAAACTTCATCCCCCTCTTTCTAATAATCCTGAAACAGCAAACTACTTTAAAACAAGTGCCAATATTATTATAACGGTAGTTCCACTACATAGTAATGCTGTAAATCAAGCCTAACTGTTAATCTGTATAATGAAATTGTTTCAGCTATGTGACAGATTATCTCAAAAAGTTTATACAAGGAGGAACCTGGTTAGAACTTGAACACCAGAAATTTCAGAGAAATTTCAGGAAAAACATCCTGGGAGGGAGAAAATAATGGCCAGCCCTTTCTGTCGTGGCCAAGAAACCCACATACAGTAGATCTTCCCAGAAAGTCCCAGCAATCAAGCTCAACCTGAAGACGACTTACTCTTGAATTATTGGAATAAGTTGTATACCAAGATCCTCACAGTAAAACCATCTTTCAAAAAGGACATCTGTTGATTCTCCAACATAATATCTGAAAATCAGAATATAAATCATGTAGATTTCTTAATAAATATACAGTACAATATCTTTAATATAGAAAAGAGAGAATAATTTGTTCTTAAAAATAATGTATTTTGTCATGAACATGAAAAAATGAGTGCATAATGCTTTGAATTTAATTCAGACAAGCCTGAAAGGTTGGAAAAACTGGCTATGTGATATCAAACGAAATTAACAGAACAGAAATTTGTAACAGAATAACAGAGTTGGAATGGACTTGGAAGTCTTCTAGTCCAACTCACTACTCAAGCAGGAGATAGACAAATGGCTATCCAGTCTCTTCTTAAAAACCTCCAGTGATGGAGTATCTACAACTTCTGAAGGCAAACCATTCCACAGGTTTCTTATTCTTACTGTCAGGGAATTTCTCCTTAGTTCTAGGTTGCTCCTCTCCTCAGTTATCCATTGGATTGGATCCAGAAGCAAACTGGCGCCCAATTCAGCGCACACAGCAAAGGTGTTACAAAAGCCATTCTTTGGGTGCCCAAGATTGCTCATGCAACTGCAAGCTTCCAGATATTTTTCAAAGGTAGCCCCATATAGCGCATATTGCTATAGTCCACATCCAAACAGAAGATGACCAGGGCATAAGTGACCAAGCAGAGTTTGTATGCTTAATTCTTCTGTTGAATTAAATATACAATACATAAAGTTTGGTTCTAGTGACCCAAGACTCTATAGAGAAGTGAGAGCATCTCCCACAGCATAGCACTGTCCATATGCTCATATAATTTATTAATGGAGATAAAGATTTTAGATTATTTTTCAACTCTAGCACCTGTCAGAGTGGCTTATAATGATAAAATCAGATTTATAACAAAATTATATCTCACCTCAGTCCATCAGTTTCCGTTTCTAATCTTCTCCTTTCAATGACCAGTCCCACAGAGTTTGCATACCTTTGTGGAGAATGTGGAACCCTGGCTGGTAAAAGAAACATCTAAGAACAAAATTAAAGTTTTTGTTTAAAGTAGCAACAGCAGGAAGTTTGGTTACATCTTCTCTGTCATCTCAGTTGGTCTTTGTTCTCCCATTCTACTTTTCCTTGAATGCCTTGAGTGATTGAAAAGGAGTTTAGCAATAGGAGGAAATGTAATGGGAAGAAAGAACAACCTTGAGGAACAGCAGGAAGAGCCCCTACCAAGATAACAGTCAGATAAAAGAAATCTAAGTCTAGAACAGACAAGACCCTCCTCCCTAATTCTTGTCAAGATAAAGGGAGGGGGGAGGGAAATACATTCAAACCAGTTGTAACATTATAATAAAAACAGTATTAGCATTCATGACTTTTATTTCCTGGAATGGTCTAGCTTGAAAGGCTCAACAGGATGAGACAGAGGAATCATGCTTTCTGTGAGACTTATATGCTCAGCTGTGCAGAATGAAAAGCTCACCTCTTGAATAATTGCTGGCTCAAAGGAGTGTGTTCTGATGCTGTTGATTGCCCACTATGTCGCACTGAATGGCTGCTTCCTGCTGAGCAAGCAGACCTTGTACAGAGAATGTAGGAAGAATATAAGGTAGTTATGAAGAAGAAAACTTAGCAAGTGAGCTAAGTTTTTAGGTTTTTAGCAAAAGAGTTGAATGTCTATCAAATTTTCCTTCTAAGAGGAAAATGGACATTAGCTTAATCTGAGGGCCTAAGAAAGGAACAAGAAGAAATAAATGCTTTTCTAATGACAGTGCCTTAAGAAACAGAAGTGAAGATAAACAGAACATGGCTCTATAATTGTGACTGGCAGTGCTTTTGACATGTTTGTGTTCATTCATGAAAATAACCTGACATATATTACAAAAGCTACAAACTTGTAGCATTGCTTGAAGAAAAAATTGAGAATTGGAAGAGAGAATGGCCATAGTGCAGTTTATGAGAAAGTAAAAGATTTATTAGGGCAAGCAAAAGAGACACTGCAGCAAAAGCTAACAGTAGAAGTAATTCTACATAAGAAAAATAATCAAAGTAACAAAGAGTTGTCAAAGAGTAACAATTAAGAACAAAAGACATAAAATATATTCTGCCAAGCAGGAACTCAGGAAATTATATTGCAGAGAATATTGGCTTTGAGCTTCTGGGGAAGTAGAGAAACTATTTTCTCCTGAGGGAAGAAGAAAACAATAACACACTCCCTTTCCTAGATATCCTCGTCAGTGGAGGCAGTGATGGCAAATTAGAAACACAAGTCTATCAAAAAACTGCCCACACCACCAAGTGCTCCATTATCAAAGTAACAACCCAATCTCCCACAAGAGAAGCTGTGTAAGAACACTATTTAGATGACCATAAACACTCTGCAGCACCCTGAACAAATGGAAACAAAGCATCTATACAATGTGTTCCAACAAAATGGATATCCACACAACTTTATCAAAAAGTGCCTGACCATTCAACCTACCATAACTCAACTGACACAAGCTATGAAAAGGATAACACTGCCATACATCAAAAACATCTCAGAAACCAACAACAGACTATTACAACTATGTGGCATCACCATAGCACACATATCAACTAATTCCCTCCAAAACATCCTAAGTAAACTAAAAGGCCCAGAAGCCCCAGAAGGAAAAAAAAAAACCAGGAGTCAGATATAACATACAGTGTAAGGAATGTAACAGTCACTATGTAGGACAAACAGGTAGAAGTCTAGCAGAGCGCATCCATGAACACCAACTAGAATAAGAAAGCATGATGAAAACTCCTTAATTTCACAACACATGGACAGACTCAGCCATATTTTCAACTGGGAATCTGTGAGCATCCTAGATCAAGCCAAGTCCAAAAATGCCAAACAATTCTGGAGCCCTGGCACTCTGACAAATTGGCTATCAACAGGCACATCGAGATAAACAATATCTACATACCATTCAAAAGAGACAATCAAAAAGCCCAAAACACTTCCTCACAAAATCAATACCCATATGAGCAGAACAACCAAGAAGTAAACAATACCTCAATCAAGGAACTACCAATACAGACAAAGAAGCTAATAGTAAACAACAGCCTAATCAAGGAACCACTAAGAACACTACCATCAACACTGAGAGGGCAAGCCACTTGTATGTAAACAGAGAGCAAATCCCACTCCCTTCTAGCACTGATGCTGTTACCTAGTTTGGTAATGAAACATCTGCAAGAAAACTACCAGTCTCAGAGAGCACCAAGGATCCTAAAATAGAAAAACTGCTGAACAGCAGACAGGAGGGTAGATCCTTGGAATACCTGTCCCTTGGAAGAAGATAGAGTAAGACAGTGGCAATTTACAACTCATGAGGAACAGGAGAAACAGTCTACTGACCTAATCCATAAACTTTTAAAAGGTATTTGTCAGATCTATCATTTATGATCATGACATAACAATTTGAAGACTTATTCCTTCCTACATATTGCCAAAGAATTAAAAATTAACACCATGATTGCTCAACAGTTATTTGCATTCATCCTGTTGGAACATGGAAGAAGAAGGGAAAGAAGATAATACTTCGGGGGACAAAGGCCTTGAAGATGATATTAGTGGGTTTCTCGGACCATATTGAACTATGTAGTTGACAGGCTATTGGCATGAAATTAATTGTAGTTCATAAGGACTAGTAAAATGCCACTGCTTGGGAAGGCTTTAAAATTAATACTGAGGAGACTCAGTATTTTAGTCCTTCAGAAAATCTCTGAAGTAACAACCTCAGATAAGACTTGTACCTTTAGAAATGTTCCTGTAAAGCAGCCTAATAAACTATCCAACATCTAGCATTAATTCAAATGAAAATGCTTGTTAAACTATTGTAAAAATTCCAATAAGAAAAGAAAATGGAAAAAAAAATTAAGCCAACAAATAAACTCAAAATATTTAGCGAAGATGTGAAAATAAAAAAGGAAAATGTAGGGGACTGAAAGAGTTAGTTCACCATGGAAGTATACATGAAAGGTAGCCCAGCTTTGTAGAGATGGCATATGGAAAACAAAAGGTCAGAATAAACTAAGAATAGGGGGGGAAAAGCTTCCATGGATACATTCAGAAGAATTGCATCTGAGGGTATTATGGGAATTAATTGATGGGCTGGATGAACCTTACTGTATATATTATCTTTGCAACTGATGAGATGAAGTCCAGATGATTGGAAGACAGAAAATATAACCAAAGAAGGGTGGGATGGGAATCTGGGGACCTAGAATCATATTAGATTGACCTCAATAATTAGGAAGCTGTAGAGCAAATCATAATGAGATCAATCCATAAGCACCTGTGTGATAATGGGCAGAAGACAGCATGTCCAAATTATTTACATAGGAAAAAGAAATTAAATCCACAGGTACAGAATGACAGATACTTGATGAAATAGTTCACATACCAGGCATGGCAATAAATCTCAACTCTCCCATCAAGCCACAAGCAGTTGGACGAGATCAAAGAAGAAAAACTATACAGATTTCTTTAAAGATAGCCTGGAGTACATACAGAAACAGAAACCTGGAAACAGTAAAATACAGAAAGTTGGTAACTGTAAAAGGGATTCCCCACTCCCTTTTATAGTGAGCTCATTAGGACAGATTTGAATAATTTGAAATGCTAAATAGCTTTTTATGGGTTATGTTGCCAATGGGCTTGCCTTTCTTGATTATTTAGGTTTGTTCTCCATTTCATTCTTCTCCCAGCCTCTCCCAAATCTGTCAAATCTCTAGACATTCAACCTATATTCTGAACTTTCTTATAGAGACGTTTCACAGACATAACATGGCTAGATAAATTTCACACGTATATACAGAGAAGATCTGCCTATTGAAGAACACACATTAGAAATATATATGTTTTCACCAGGGGTTTAAATTTTAGTTCTTTTCTTCCCTCATTGTTGAGGTGAAAGACTTTGCCCAACCTTCAGAGTCAGAATTATAGAATCATAGAGCAACAGTAGAAGATGGAGGTCTTCTAGTAGAACCCCTAATCAAGGCAGGAGACCTTATAACATCCTGAACACATACTTGTCCAATTTTTTCTTGAAAACCTTGAAAACATTTTTTTTTCTTGAAAATATCTCCTCAGGGTTTATATAATGATTCTGAATGGTCTAAGTACTGATTCTAGCTTTAGTACCTTCAGACACGGAACCACTGATTGGTTCAAAATTGGGAAAGGAGTCCGGCAAGGATGTATACTGTCGCCCTGCCTATTTAACTTATATGCAGAGCACATCATGAGAAAGGCGGGACTAGATGAATCAAAAGTTGGAATTAAGATTGCCGGGAGAAATATCAACAACCTCAGATATGCAGATGATAAGAGGAACTAAAGAGCCTCTTGATGCGGATGAAGGAGTGCAAAAGTTGGCTTGAAACTCAATATTAAGAAAACTAAGATCATGGCATCTGGCCCTCTCAATTCCTGGCAAATAGATGGGGAAGAAATGGAGGTAGTGACAGATTTTATTTTCCTGGGCTCCAAGATCACCACAGATGGGGACAGAGATTGAGGGCAAAAGAAGAAGGGGATGTCAGAGAATGAGGTGGCTGGATGGAGTCACTGAAGCAGTAGGCGTGAGCTTAAATGGACTCCAGAGGATGGTAGAGAACAGGAAGGCCTGGAGGAACGTTGTCCATGGGGTCGGACATGACTTCGCAACTAACAACAACAACAACAACAACCTTCAGCTCTTCTGTTATCTTTGTAACAGCACTTGTGAAAAAGTTCTTAGAATAGCTAATTAAAATTATATCATGATGTAGTGTCACAATAATAATAACAACAATAATATAGACTTTAATATTTTTCAGGTTTTTCGTTGTTCGTTTTTTGTTTTGCATGATGTGCTACCAAAGTGGGAAATGGAAAATCTACTGAACTGACTCATGTAATTATTAAATAAATTATTATATGAAAATAATATATACCAAAACAGAGAAATACTAGAATTACAGCCTGAGATTTGCTTGCTAGTTTATACACAAACCTATCTTTACCTCTCCTTCTTTAATGTGGATATCTTTGTGTTTTCCATTTTCTATTATCTTCAGGCACATGTCTCCCTGCAGCTGGTAAAACAACTGTGTAGGAAGGAGGAAAAAGTTAAATTAAAAACATGTCAGTGTTTTTAATACATTGTAGCCTAAGTTAGGGATGCGGTGGCTCAGTGGCTAAGACGCTGAGCTTGTCGATCGAAAGGTCGGCAGTTCAGCGGTTCGAATCCCTAGTGCCGCGTAATGGGGTGAGCTCCTGTTACTTGTCCCAGCTTCTGCCAACCTAGCAGTTTGAAAGAAAGTAAAAAATGCAAGTAGAAAAATAGGGACCACCTTTGGTGGGAAGGTAACAGCGTTCCGTGCGCCTTTGGCGTTTAGTCATGCCGGCCACATGACCACGGAGACGTCTTCGGACAGCGCTGGCTCTTCGGCTTTGAAACGGAGATGTCCCCTAGAGTCAAGAACGACTAACACATATGTGCGAAGGGAACCTTTACCTTTACCTTAGCCTAAGTTCATGAACAGTCATTTCTGGAGTTCTTATGGCTACAGCAAATTTTATAGCTCCTGGAAATATTATTTATACTATGAACCTGGCTCACCTTGTTGTTCTATATTGCATTCTGTATAATATCACGACAAGCCCACTTTGAGCTTTTCTCAAGTTGTTTGTTGTGACATAGTGACATAGGAATCATTTTTAAGAGTGGATGCTTTATCAAGCTTCTTTAGCAAAATGTGCAGCCTTGCAGTTTATATAGTCCAAGCGAGATTGTGCTCTTTATGGAAGCAATTGCAAGATGGGTCTTCCCTCAGAATACCCATGTAGAGTTCAATTCTATTTTTTTTTTCCAACAAGAGGATGATCCAATGGGAAACTGGGGGCTATGGGATCAGATAAGTAAAGTAGCACATAATGTATATGTTATTCTATAAATATATGGAATCAGAACAAAACTTTTGTTCTCTTAGCTTTTGTCTTCGTGCAAAATGCAACATATAAGATTTGTACTATATATATATGTATATGAAGTCATTTTTAGTAGTCCAATATAACATTTGTGTGCATGTTTACTTTCTCCACTAAATAAATTATTGTGATTGTATTTATTTATAACCAGCTGAAGTGTAGTCAGGAACACAACTTCACTGATACATAGAAAGGGAGGCAGGGCCAGTAACCAAATTGTTCTACTCAAATAACTCCTTTTAAGAATATGTTTTGTAGTTCTTCTATATCTTCAGGTGCAGATACCACAATGAATGAAAAGCTGATTATAATATAATAAACTAGAATATATATGTGCTAATGCTTTTTTATGTTTTAATCTGTTTTATACATAGTTGAATCACTGTTTCGAAAATAATCAGTTTAATTTGGGATCAGAAGATGGTCAGACTGAAATTCCTGATTACTCTTCAGGGTGAGGTTTTTGGATTGAGTTTTAAATTTGCAATGTAAATACTTTCAAAATAATAATAATAATAATCAAAAAGGTTTCCAAACTGAAAACTGACCTAGCATAACTTTCATTTTATGTCAAAGTGTCAAACTCTAGATGAATTTGTGGTGCAAATTCATTTCATTTAAGGAAGCAAGCCTTGGACAATGCTCAAGCTTCCTTTATGTTTGGTAGTGAATGTTTTGTCCTAATTTTATTACAGATAATAATACTGTACATATTATAAGTCCATATATTTTGCTTTCAAGATGATTACCTTTCAAGTGATAGAACTCCACAGTGTAATTTATTACTGTATTTTAGTCATTTTGTTTATATTTCTGTTGCATCAAGACCACAGGAATTAATAATTGTAGTTCAAATCCAATTATACTGTACATAAATTCAGGAGAATGCAAACCTTTAAATCACTGTCAATACACCCATCATTTTTCTGAATGTTTGTTCAAAACTAAAATGGGTAAAATTAATTATAGTAAAAAGCCTCATTTAATCAAAATGGCAAATTAGATAACAAATTTAGAGGAAAATGTAACATTAACATAGAGATAACTGGAGGAAAAATGCCCTATAAAGGAAGAATAAATTATATGGATTACAAGGAAAGAGGAACTTTTTTTCTTATGGTGACCCAATTATACAACAATCTAAATATGGGTATGTCTGGTGCCAGTGTTTTAAAATTTTATTGTCTAGTATAAACCTGTTTGCATGAATATTTTAAAATGGTTCCTCTTAAATTTGTTGAGGTGTACTATTTGTTATTTAGTGCTTTTTATTGCTGCAGTTAATGGTTTTCTATTGTTTTATACTTTATTGTGTTATACTTTAATGATTTTAATGATCATTGAATATTGGCCTTTTATCATAAGATAGAAGACTTAATAAAACACTTCTTTATGAATAATATATTTATGATTTTTCCTAGGATGAATGGAAAAATGAATAGATGCAACAGTAATGGATATGTGAGTATAGCTATATGTGACAGCTGCGGCTCATTTTTGTTCCAGGTTTCCTGGAGAAATTTGAAAAAGGTAAGTTTGGTCAAACTAGAGTTGTGTCATTGTAGTATTCCAGACTATCATTTTAAACCAAAATAACTGAAGAAAGTGTAGGAAGTTAGCACCCACCCGTCTCCTGGAAAAAAATGAAATATCCTAGGAAAATATTAAAAAGGCAGAATATTATGTAGAATATCCCTAGAGAAATTGAGAAACATGCTTTTAGAAAGGAAACGGACTCACTCTTGGTAGCCCCCATCTTTGTCAATGGGCCATCAAGGAATGGCCCAGCTCACTCATCCCCCCACCTTTGTCAATGGGCAGTCTATTCTACATAACAAAGATAGGATTAGCCCTCTGCCTCATGGCACCTGGGAAGATTGCATCAGCCAGCACTCAAACTAGCTTGGTATTCAGGACAGCCTACAGAGTTGCCCCATGGGAGTCTGACAGCCAATGGGATACATTTCTGTACAGGAACAGGAAACTAAGAGGTGGGGCCCAACAGAGGTCATAAAACCAAGAGACTCAGCATCTTTTCTCCTTTCTCTCTTGTTGGGTGAACATCTGGAAGCATGTGATCCACCTTTTCTGTTCAGGAGCCCCTGCCATGTGCTCCTGTCCACCATTAAACCTTCTTTCCAAGCAACTTCCTTGAATCCAGTGTCTTTTCCCCCACTTGGAACTGAACCCAGAAGGATATTCCTTACAACAAAAGCTAAAATCTGGACTATCGGTTCCTAAATCAAAATAGGAGGAACCATGTGGGAATGATTATCTCTTCTTGTTTAGGTCGGATGATGTCTCTTGGACGTTGAGTGCATTTATGGATAAATGTATCAGGAATGCTTATGACATTAGGGGTATATTAGTTGGCGAAATGAATACACCTGTACTTTTGGATGCAGATGATGCTGTGTTGTTGACCAAAAAAACCTAAGCTATATCAAATGTTACATAGATTATATGATTTGAGGATAGCTTATTAGTTTGATAGAGAAAACAGAGTGAATGAGCAAGTTATAAATAAATGGTGAAAGATTAGACATGTAGATGAATTGTATAGATTGGTAGGTCATTAAAAATGGGAGATTGGATGGAAGAGTTTGAAAATGTAGAAAGGCTTTTAAAAAGGTAGTATGTGATCTGTGGGGGGGGGGGAAGAATACTAGGGTGTTGGCCTAGAAACCAGGAAACTGTGAGTTCTAGTTCTGCTTTAGGCACGAAAGCTAGCTGGATGTCTTTGGTGCAGTCACTCTCTCTCAGTCTATAGGGTTGTTGTTGTGGGGAAAATAGGAGGAGGGAGGAATATTAGGTAAGTTTGCTATCTTGAGTTATTTATAAAGAATAATAAAGGTGAGATAAAAATCTAAGAAATAAAAAATAGTGAATGAATAAATAAATAAAATGGCTGTGTAAAAGATCAGGATCCTGGTCATTTTGTTATATAGAAGTGCTGTAAGAGTTGGCTTCTCATATCTGCTTTAGAAAAAGTAAACATACTTTGAACTTAACCAATCTATTTTTTTCTGCTTATGAAGATTTCATGAGGATTGACCTATTTGTGATGAAATTTAATTAGCCTCCATGTTTATGTCCTTTATACTTCTTAAATCCCTGTATAACGTTCTGTCTTTGTTGTACATGTTTAATTTAACATTCAATTTTAGTCTTAGATTTCATTATTGCACCTATTTATGTTTTTAAGAATTCAAGGAATAGAAAGAAATATACTGACATCTATGGGATTCACAGAAAATTGCAGGCAAATCATGTTTTAGAAATAATAAGTGCTTGTTCCTGTTTATTTGTTTATGGCTTAAAAAATAACTAACCATCTGGCTAGTCAGGATAACATATTGAGTTACTAAATCTGATTTGGCAAGTGTTTTGCTGCAGCTATTCAAATAAGTAGCTTCAATTATTAAGAATGTGCAATAATGAATAACAAATGCTACTACAGACTTTTGGCAGCCCAACCACTGTAATATGTCTGACACAAATAAAAATAACATTGTTAGTTTAATCTTTAATGATGGATAAATATGTGCTTAATGTACAGGCATATGATGAATGTATCAGTCACCTGCTGGATCTGTCTACAGTTGATCTTCTGTACAGGTAGTTCTTGACTGATGAGCACAACTGGGACTGACATTTTGGTTGCTAAGACATGCAGTTGCTATGAGTAATTATGTGCCTGGACCCAACTTTAAGACCATTTTTACTATTGTGATTAAGTGAATCGTCCTTCTCCAATTGACTTTGCTTGATGGAAGTCAACTGGGAAGGTAGCGAATCATGTTAAGATTCTGCAACTGTAGTAAATGTGAGCTGGTTGCCAAACGTGTGCAAACATGTGACTATGGGAGTGGTACACTGGTGCAATAATCATAACTTCAAGGATGGGTCATAAGTCGCTTTTCTGAGGCCATCGTAACTTTGAACCATTGTTAAATGAACAATTATAAGTCGAGGACTATCTATATATCAGCCTTTCCCAATTTGGACTCCTGCAGATCTGTTGGTTTATATACAGTATTTCATAATTCCCATCTCACTAATTGGCGAGATGGTATATAACAGTGATGGCGAACCTTTTTTGGTTCGCGTGCCAAAAGGGGGTGTGTGCGCGTGCTAGCGTGCGTGCACGTGCCCACACCCATTCCCTCCCATGCGCACAACCCCCCGCGCTGCCCCCTGTACATGCGCACAACCCCCCCCTGCGCATGCGCAAAGGCCTCACTGAAGCCTGGGACGATGAAAAACGGGCAAACGGGAAGTTTGGAAAAACGGACTTCCGGTTTGCCCGTTGGGCTGTTTTTCGCACTCCGGGGCTTCAGGAAGCTTCCCTGAAGCCTCCGGAGGGCAAAACGGCCTTCCCCAAGGCCGAAAATCAGCTGGCCAGCGTGCGTATGTGTGCTGGAGCTGACATAGGGCAATGCCTCGCGTGCCCTCTGATATGGCTCCGCGTGCCACAGGTGGCACGCGTGCCATAGGTTCACCATCACTGGTATATAATGTAACTGAGTCATACCAAATTGGGGAAAGATGATCTAATCCAACTCTACTTATTCTATAACAGCCATTCAGATTTTCATAAGCATATGAGCAAGATATACAAGCAATAGTTCTCATTTTTGCTTGTCTCTGATTTCTATATTCTAAAACAAGCAAATCTAAATATTATTGGTGGCCTTACCTATTATCTATTTGTTTTGTTATTTTTTTAAACATGAAGAATATCAGAGTTTGTTGCAGAAATTTAAATCCAGAAAATACACACAGGCAGACTGTTGCAGCAGGATTGATTTAAATAAGAAACTTCTTTATATACAAGAATATATATACAATACCAATGTAGATTCTTCTTCTAGCAGTTACAAGCAAACACACAGGCAGTAGAGAACAGTTAGTTTCATTTCAGAGTGGACAGAGACAGAGTGGGCTGAGCCACACCCAGCCTTCTACCTTCAGTTTCGATTCTCTGCACAGACTCAGATGTGTTTAGCTCTCATTGGCTGACTTAGTCACTATGCCTATTCATTGGCTGACCTTGTTACCATTGGCTCTCCCAGTTCATGAATATCTTAACACTCCTCCCTTCATGACTGGAAGAGACATAAATCAAGTAATTTAATATTCTTCCTAGACCTGTATTTGAAGACCCACATTCACAGTTCCCTCCAAATACCTGAGTATCCCTTTTACTGTGATACATCCTTTGCAATGAAACAAAGATCATCCACAAATGCTAATCCCCACCAAATGATTTAAAAAAAAATCTGTCATTTGAAGAATGGCTCTGCTGAACTGAACATTTTGAACATGGTGCCCAATTAAATTGAAGAGACTGATTAGAGAATACTGTATTTCCCAGTTGTCTACTGCTCTCATTTCCTTTGTATCTCAAATCTTTCAGACCAATCCAGATAAAATCTCCATTGTGAAGTTGAGAGTAAATAATTTGCTTATTGTTTAATGTGAAATATTTGGAATTATTTTAGCCACATTCAAGCTGTGTACTTCATACTGTAGAACTTTTTAATTTATATTTTTCTAATGAAAAAGAAAACCTTTTTCTAATCTTATAGGGAAGAATATTAAGCTTTAAAAATTATGCACA
Source organism: Thermophis baileyi (assembly GCA_003457575.1). NCBI lineage: Eukaryota > Metazoa > Chordata > Lepidosauria > Squamata > Dipsadidae > Thermophis > Thermophis baileyi. The sequence goes on from QLTV01003479.1 coordinate 1,812,048, forward strand.
ACCAAGAGATAAATCCAAACCATTTCATTACCTCTTCTCCTTCTTCAATATGGTAATCTTTCCGTTGGTTTGGTCCACCAACAAACATTATATTGAGCTGTCGGTGATGCCTGCAGAACAGTATTTTTTAAGCATCAATTTTTTAAATACTTCATTCAATTTCATTGCTGTCCCTTTCTCGTAAAAAGTGGCACATAACAGTAAAAGTATTTTGCTTTAATGTTAATAACCATACAGCAACCACATAAAACACTTAAAAATTAAGGGCTAAAAGGGTTAAAGTATTTAAAAACTGTGCAGAAAAGTGAATGGGGTGGGGGAGTTGTTTTACTAATGGTGCATTTGCTCCATTCAAATCAGAAGTAACTTCCACCCTGAAGTTTATTTTCATGGACAACTTGAAGAAAACAATACTTGCAATATGTGATACTTGCAATATGTAATTCTTTGCTTTTAAGTTCCTTGGGGAGAAAGACATCTTCAGATCTACCTACCGTGTTTTGTTTCTTATGTATTAGTCTATTGAGCATTAATGAGGTATTACCCTTATTTAAAAAACAGAAGCAAGTAAGTGAAGATAATGAGGTAATCATATAATCTACAAGCAAAATTCAACCTAGATTGAATTCCCATTGGAGGCTCATTCAGACAGAATGCAAAATATATAGGTTTTTGCTATAACATTCCTATGCTTTTTCTAGTTTATACATTTTTTTATGCCACTAACTTTTTGGCATAATTGTATGGACTTGGGAAACTTATGTGTCTGTTTTTGATTAACTACAGTTAACTATGTTGTCCAAACCAAACAGCAGTTACTGTCAGCTCAAGGGTAAGGAACTGTAGTACACAAATGCTATTATGGCAAGTTTTATAAGTTAAAAATTCCATTAATTCAACAAAAATTATTTTCTGTTTGTTGGAACCTATACTGCATATCTTTTTAGGAAATGATACCTGCTTATGATCAGAATACAATATTGCAACATAGAATGTGTGTGTGTGTGTGTGTGTGTGTGTGTGTGTATGTTTGCTTTAGTGATTCCCTTCAAAACAGTTGTTTTGCATATTCATTTGTTCTGGAAGAATCATTGATTGATTAGATATTTACACAATAAATATACTAATTTGTACTTTAAATTTCCTACTTTTTTCTCCCATTAAATAAACTGATTTAACTGCTAACTTCATATGACAATAAATGTAACACAGGTCGATGAGTACATGGATTATATTTTTATACAGGATGTTCTCTTTTTTATTGTTTAAAATAAATAAAATATGTAAGCTGTGCAAGAGTAGGAAAAAAAGACAACATATGAGTTTTAGGCAGGAGAAGCTTGTAACTCAAGGCTTTTGCTTTCAGATATTTCCTATTTGTTTTTGTATCTTTCAAATACCACCTTATCATCTCCATACCCCTAGATTATAACTTTTCTAACAAATAGTTGGAAAACAGTTACAGAAAACTTAGATTTGGAGCTAAAGAATTACTATAAACATACAAGTAGACAGACTTAGGAGTTGGCAAATGGGAAGTGATGAAGACACTAACATACTGTATATACAATACATGAAACCTAAGTAGCTGCAAAGTCAGGATACAAGTATATAAGGACAGTTTTGCTCCCGAACCTCAATAATAATTTTTGCATCATCATAGCTAAATGTGTAAGTCTAGATGCATGCATACTTTACTTATAAATTAAGACAATTTATACAATCTACAGACTATTTTGATATGAGAAATGCCAAAAGCTTCTGGATTAAAACATTACTTCTAGAGAGTAACTGCTATGGATTTTTGTTTAAATTAGAATCCAGAGTTGTCATTTATTTATTGAGAAGTTTCCAAATATAAAGCAACCTTTAGGCTAGCTTAGCAAAAGAGACCATAACCAAACATTAATTGCTTTGTCAGAAACAACTTTATCCTTGACTTGTACAATCTTTGAAAAATAAGTAGTAGTAGTAATAAAAATAACAATAGTACCCATCACTTACATAAGCTTATTGCACACTGGAGGCAGAAAAGCACCTTTGTTTTCTTCTACCCAGTTCTTTACATTCACAAGTGTGTCCTCCATGACTCGATAGCAATATGTTCCAAAGGAATTGGTACACAAACTTATTAGGTCTGGCAACTGTTTTATAGGCTATTGCAAATGAGTCTCTCTGTATAATTGGAATGATGGGTGTATGACAGTGCACTCTCCTCAGCTGATGAGTTTAAGATCCAAAAGGTTATTTATCTGATTACTTAGCTGAAGGGCATTTTCCACAGTTTAGCCAATGATCAACTCACACACTAAAAAGTACCGTATGTCTAAGATATCTTCCTCACAGAAATTTGTTCAATTTTAATAAAGAGAATGCATTGGTAGAGTGAATTATTTTTGTGTCCTCTATTCACCCTCACATATTAATATCTGGCCTATGTGTAACATAACATTTCAAGATAAAATGTTTTTAAAATCAGTTTTTATCTCTATGAAATATAGCTTTTTAGAACTTGTATGTGTGTATAATATATATTTTCTGATTTAAAAAAAGCATGCCAATTCAGATTTAGATTTTATGCAAGTAAAGAAAACTTATTTTACAAAATCTTACAGCTGACTTTACAGAACATGATTATGGAAACATTTACAGTAATTGCCACCAACTTGGATAGTTAAAAGGAAATTAAATAAGTAACAGAGGATAAAATTATTGGGAGCTACTGATGATTATCACTAATAGTTTCATTTCTCATGATGGATCCTCTGTCATCCTGGAATGTACCCAAAAGCTTTCATTACAACTGAGTAACCCTCTTGCTTTGAGGTTTCAAGGTTACTTTGGTTGACACTGCAAACAGCCACATTTGATTGTAAATGGAGAAGAAATAACTTGTAGGGCATAGACAAGTGGATCCCCATAATTACCACATTGCATTTACTATTCTTTTTCCTGCCACTCCTGGTTACTTTCCTCCCTTATTCCTTCTCCTTACAATTAAATTAATGAATCCGAATAGCAGAAAGATCCAAAAGTGAGTTCCATGTTGTTATTGTTTTGACTGATGCTATTGTTAAATAGATTGGGTTTGAGTTGCAGAACATGCTGCAGTTACACATTTTTGTTGTAAGCTTACTCAAATATGATAGGTAAAGCAAGTTTATAGAAGAGATCAACTATCACTCAGAAAAATTATACATTGTTCTTCTATGAAGAGGTAGGCAGGGGACCAAGATGGCATTTCACTGTGAAAAGATGACAGGCACATTATGCATATGAAAGAGTTACTAATTCCTCCCATACTCTTATCTTTGGCCTATATCTCTTGGGAAAACTTGGAAAGCTATAAAAAAATCAAAGTCTTAATGCTGTAGCAATAAATACATATACAACAAAATAAAAAATATTTTCAAACCAACCTTGACTCCAAATGGCTAAATCAATTTCAATTTTTTGACAGTATTATGGAAGTGTATTTTCTTTTCCTTCTAGGATTTTTTAAAAAACTTTTTAGTCAATCTGATACTCCCACATTCCTCTAAGACCATTCATCTAATAAGACCAAAATGATTCTAAAATAGAATTGATTTAGAACTGATTTGATTTCTTTTCTATTTCCCCAGTGATTATTGACAATATCTGATTTCAGTTATTTGCTCCATGGATCTTATAGCAGCAATGTCTGGTCAGCTGGACTTTGTTTCTAGATCAAGCTTTAAGAATTTAGTGTTTTTGTTTATACAGTAAATTTTGAGTGTAAAACTGCTATTCAGAGCAGTTTGCTTTTTGATTTGATAGTAAATGGCATCATTGCATAGTGATGAGGCTGACTGCACTAGAGATTATCAGCATAAATGCTTCAGTAACCCCTTCAAAGTCAAAGTGCTGAGGTTCTTGGTAAACTTTTTTGGCAGCTGTTTGGGCTTGAATGTCTGTAAGCAAAGGAAAACTCCCCCTTTTGCTGTGTGTTTTTGCAAAAGCTGAATTATGGATCTGAAAAAAATGAATAACCTGTTAGTTTGAATTATGAATACTCGCTTATCTGCCAAAGATGCCTATATTATGTTTTATATTGTTAAAAGAAATAAGGGGACACACCTGGGGTGGACCATAGATGTATTTTTTAATTTCTTGGGCATCTTAAGGGACAAAAGTTTTCATTGTTATTTTCCAAATGAAAGAAATTTCTGAGAGAAAGTTCAAACTCCTTTCCTTTGCTCCTACTTCTTTGAACGCCTGCGACAATGTACTCAGACCCGGGGACGATCCTAACGCGTCCACCCCAAAGGCGCTGGATCGAGGGCAGTCGATCACGGGCAAAAGGCAACGCCCCTCTAGGGATTCCGTGCCGGCCAGATGGCGAGAAGCCCACCTCCCCCCCCCCCATTCCTCAGCGGAGTTTTCTTTCCCTTGCCTTTCTCGGCCACGACCTCCACCCGTTTCCCCCAAAAGACGCAAATCCCTTAGACCCTCTACTCAGGCTGTTCTTCAGCACCCGTCCCACCGGCTGGCGCGCCTTTGCTACTTAGGGTCTATTTCGCGTCTTGCTCTTCTCCCCTGCCGGGGAGATGGTGGTCAATTACAGGCCTCATCCCGCGCTGCAATGGAGTCTCGCAGCGTCACGGCCGCGCCAGGGCCTAGTAACAGCCGTCGCCGCTAAAACAACGCGACGGCTGAGGAAGGGGAGAGAGAAGGCCGGTTGGCCGGGAACAAATAGAACTCGTTGCTTCTGCCTCTCTAGTGCGGGACTTCTTGTGGCCCGGAAATTCAGAGCAAAGAGAGAAACGGGCAGAAACGAAAAAGTAAGAGAGCGCGTTGAAATGGCGTCCGCTGCGGTTGAGCCCTTGATAAAGCGTTCGGGAAGAGTTGATGTCAGGGCTCCAGTGGCGCAATCGGTTAGCGCGCGGTACTTATACAGCAGTACACAGCAGAGCAATGCCGAGGTTGTGAGTTCGAGCCTCACCTGGAGCACAAGTCTTTTGGGACCGTTCGCTTTTGGGATATTTCCGCGCATTTATCTGCAGCTCGCTTGCTTCGTGCTATCACGGATTCATTCTATGTGGAGAGCTACCAGGCGAACACAAGTCATGACAATTGCAGTAATTCGCAGAGGCACTAACTTTAAAACTGCTTATCAAACTGCAAGTTATTGTTAGTGAATCTTTTCATTAGTATAAATGCAATAGTTGCATTTAAGAATCAGTACGTTTTCAGTATTTCATATTCATTATTCTGGAGCAGAAATATTCATGTGATTTGATTTACTAGTATACCTAATTGTTTTTTTTTAAAAGATATTACATAGGATCTCATAGCTAGATTCCAATTTTAGGTTGAACATGCCAATGGGAAAATTAAACCCATATTGAATAATGCATTTCCCCCCAATGAAATCCTAGAATTAAAATGAGCTTGTGTGTTCATTTTACAATTGTTACAGGAATAGTTAAAATAATAACATAGGGTAGTAATAGTTAAGCTAAGTACTTCAGTGTTTCCCAAGCAATCTATGGTCAACATTTGAGAAATAATACTTGTTACTCCTTTGGTAGATTTTGGATCCATTCAATTTTAGTAGCCAAACAAATACTTTATCCATGAAGAAGAAATGTTCATAAATGTCTCCTCAAACATTTAACAATAGGGAAAATTATTTAAAAAATAATTATTAAAAAAAATTGGATTATCCATAGAGTATCTGAGTTTTGAAGGTCTTACCGCCATTTCTTTCAGCCTATCATTATGAAAGGGCATTTTCAGCAACAAATATTAATGTAGGTGAATTTTTTCAGAGCCAACCAATTCACCCCAAATATTGATACAAGTACAGGTAATCCTTGATTAATGACTGGGTGCTTAGCAACCATTCAAAGTTACAGTGGACCTCTCCAGAGCTACTACTTATGACCTGATTTCAAAGTTCCAAGGGCTACAACTTCCCCCCTCCCCACGGTCATGTAAATTGCATTTTGGGCGCTTGGCAACTGGCTAGCATTTAGGGCTGTTTGCAGTATCCCACAGTCTTGTGACTGTGATTTTTAGTGTTTTTTTACTGGCTTTTGACCAAAAATGCCCACTGGGGTTTGCTTACCCAACCACCTCATTTGCTAATAACCACTGCATTTGCTTAATGACCATAGCGTTCACTTAACAACTCAACAACCATTACAAAAAAAGGTTGCAAACTCAGGCATAGTCACCCACTTAATGATAACCACACCCTGAAGACCATAATTCCAGGCTCAATTATGGTTATAAATCAAGGACTACCTGTACATGCCTCTCATTAAGATATGTAAATATGTGTAGCAAAATGTATGGATGCAGTCAGAAATCAAGTTTGCCTAGAGCAGGCCTGAATAATATGATGGTGGGTTCTGGATTCTTTTGCTGCCGGTTTGCTCAGGGTCGCGCCGTGCGTGTGCGCAGCAATCAAAAAATAGCTTCTGCGCATGCGCACGGCGCGACCCTGAGCAAACCGGGCGCAGATGGCGGCGCCCATGGAGACACCGACGGAACCGGCTCCATGACATCTTCGCCGAGTTACTAACGGTTCTAAAGAACCGGTTAGAACCGGTAGGAACCCACCTCTGATGAACATGCCTTGTGAAACTGTTGGTGCTTTTGGAAAATTCAATAAATCTATTACCACCAAACAGTGCTGCTTCCTCAAAAGACAAATGACTGGGCATCTCCAACACCTTCAGGCCTCGCCAACATCACCAACTGCATTACTCCTATACAGGTAGTCTTCAATGCACAACCATGATTGGGACTAGAATCTCAATTGTTTGAGCAAAGTGGTCATTAAGCAACCACATGACTGTTTCACTTAACAATCGTAATCCCCATTTTCCAAGTTGTGGTGTGATTAAGCAGCTGTGCAGGTCATTAAGCTGATGGAGCGAAAGAGTTGTCTGCCGTAGGAGGACAGACAAGTCCCCTCTGTGCTCAGTAGGAACTCATATGCTGGGCTGGAGAAATGGATTTCCATGTTGTTTTTTCACTCTGTCCTCTTTGTGTGCAGAAGGATTGTGAGCTGGAGAAACAAAGTGGGGATTATGAAGAACCTCGTTTTGCTTCTCCAGCCCAGTGCATAGGATCCTCTCCCCTCCCTTGTTTCTTCAGTCCAATAATGGATTCCGCCCCACCCCTGCCCTGTGCATGGAGAAATATTTTGGCAGGTGACAACAGTTTGATACTACCTGATACTACCTGATACTACCTGATACTACCTAATGACTTTCTCAAGAAGTTAGCAGAGATTGCAAATAGTCATCACATGATCACAGGGATTGCCAGTCTTGCCAGTAAGTGTGAAAAAGTTGCCAAGATCCCAGATTACGATCATGGGATGCAACATTTTACAACCAGTTGTAAGTGGAACACTACCTGTACCATCTAGCTTATTCGTGCACCAGCTCTTCTTTTGTGGCCTGTAATTATTTTAAATTTATCAACATGGCTCTTTCCCCTTTACAAGGTGCACAGGCCTGGCCTAGATGCCCTCACTTCTTAACTTCTTTAAAGCTCATAGGAGCCATAAAGAAATATAAGGTGCACAATGCTTATTTAAAGGATCTAAAGATAGAAAAAGTCCCATCCAATAAAAACAGAAATCATCCTTAGCAACGTTTTGTTTTACACAAAGCTGAAGAAATGTAATTTTTTTAATCTTTTAAGTGACTGCAGGTATTCCTCGACTTATGACCATAATGAGGCCAAACTTTCTGCTGCTAAGTGAGACAGTTGAGTTTTGCCCCATTTTACGACCTTTCTTGCCACAATTGTTAAGTGAATCACTGCAGTTGTTACGTTAGTAACACAGTTGTTAAGTGAATCTGGCTTCCCCATTGACTTTGCTTGTCAGGTTGCAAAAGGGGATCACATGACTCCGGGACACTGCAACTGTCATAAATATGAGTCAGTTGCCAAGTGTATGAATTTTGATCATGTGACCATGGGTATGCTGCAACTGTCACAACTGTGAAAAACAGTCATAAGTCATTATTTTCAGTGCCGTTGTAACTTCAAATGGTCACTAAATGTATTGTAAGTTGAGATAGGACAGTGGCCAGTGTGCATATATTCAGTACATGTAAATTATTTTTAAAAGGCAATTCAATTTCTATATTTTTTTCACACGAATGTGAAAGTCTGTGCATTAAGTGGCACTATTTTTAAGATAAAAGTTAAATGACCGAACCTAAGGACAAAAGTGAGCGTTTGAAAAACAAATAAATCTAAAAGGGCAGTTTTCTGAAACAAAGGACTACCTATTGTAGAAAGGGCTACCTATTGTAATAAAGGACGTATGGTCATTGTAAACATTTCTGACTTTTCTCAGGCAGAAAGTTAGTGGCAAAATGAAATGCAACAATCGCAGATACTAGGGAAACAATAACGTTTTCATTATCAGACTTGCTCCCCACACGGGTAGAAAAGTGACCACCTTCTTCCCATATGCAACTCCTGTCAAAAACCCGCTGGTTTAAAATGAAGAATTGCCCAAACGATTCCCTTCTCCCGCGCTCGCTTTTCCTTCCAACCCCGGGAACGTGACGTTCAGCTCAGAAGCGCGCGATGAAATGAGTGGGGAAAACAGTCAACAGGAGAAACGCCATTGTGCCTGCTCACTCTTTCGCCCTGCCTCCCAATTTCCCCCTTCTTTGTAGGACTCCTTCCTAACGCATTCTCTGTCAGAGATCTCCCGGCCCGCCCTTCCCTTCATCTCTCGGGCTGCGCCTCCGCCCCGCTCGCATCCTCAGGCCGGGCTCGGCCGGGTGAACGCAGCGCCTCGGCGGGAAGTGCTTCCGATTCGTCTCCGCCCAGTTTCGTGGGGGGGGGGGGAGGAAATGGGGGGGAGGTTTCCAGACATTTTACTTGGACAGGCCTCTGCACGTTGCAGGCTTGCAGCCTTCCCAAGGCGACGCGAAAGAAAGAAGCCGTGAGCTAGGGACTCGCATTGGGAAGGCTCCTTGCCTCACTGCCCCGCGCCCACCCCACCCGGTTCCTTGGAGATCGGGAGCTCGGTGGTCTCGGAGGGTTTCGTGGCTTAAGGCAGTCTTTCTATCCCCCCCCCCCACACACACTTTCTTCATGCGGGAAATGAAGAACCAGTTGAATATTTGCAGACTTGGCTATATTTGAGCCTACCCTACCAATATTAGATAGGTCAGGTTGGCCTACTCTTCAGGACGTCTTAGAAATATGTATGGACATGCGTAAGACAAAACGGGGAGGGGCAGATGCTGCTCTTCTCTGCCTTCACTTACCCATTGGGGGAGTAAAATGAAATAAAAATGCTCACACCATCTCCGGATTGAATCCAGATTTTCTAGCACAGGTGGTCCTCGACTTACAACAGCTCGTTTAGTGACTGTTCCAAGTTACAATGACACTGAAAAGTGACGTGACAATTTTCCCCACTTCTGACTGTTGCAGCATTCCCATGGTCACATGATCAAAAAATCAGGTGCTTGGCTACTAGTTCATATTTAGGACAGTTGCAGTGTCCTGGGGTGATGTGATCAGCTTTTGCAATCTTCTGATGAGCAAAGTCAACGGAGGAGCCAGATTCACTTAACAACCGTGTTAGTAACTTAACAACTACAGTGATTCACTTAACAACTGTGGCAAGAAAAGTTGTAAAATGGGGCAAAATTCACTTAAAAATGTCTCACTTAGCAACATAAATTTTGGGCTCATGCTTGTAAGTCGAGAACTACTTGTATTCGCTAGAACAGTGTTTTTCAACCTCAACATATTTAAGAAGTGTGGACTTCTACTTTGGCTGGAGAATTCTGGGAGTTGAAGTCCACACGTCTTAAAGTTGCTGAGGTTGAGAAACACTGCCCTAGAAAAACTATGCGAGGAAATTGTGAGTTATCTTGAAGTTATTTATGCACACACTCCCTGATTTTTGGTGGGTGTTCACAAATCCCTTTGTTTCCCAAATAGAAATCTGAGAAACATAACAATTCTTGAAGAGGTTAATGATAAAATTTTAATATTTGAAATATTTATATGTTTTTGTTGTGCTATTTTGTTCCATTGTTATTGGATAGTGCTCATGATGTTACTGCAACATGGGAGCAGAAGTACAGGTAGTCCTCGGCAGGAGTCCAAAATTTATGTTGCTAAGTGAGAAATTGTTAAGTGAGTTTTGCCCCATTTTACGACTTTTCTTGCCACATTTGTTAAGTGAATCACTGCAATTGTTAAATTAGTAACATGGTTGTTAAGTCAATCTGGCTTCCCCATTGACTTTGCTGGTCAGAAGGTCGCAAAAGGAGATCACATGACCCGGGACACTGCAGCCGTCGTAAATATGAACCAATTGTCAAGCATCCAAATGTAAATAACATGACCATGGGGATGCTGCAAAGGTTGTAGGTGTGAAAAATGGTCATAAGTCACTTTTTTCAGTCTGTTGTAACTTCAAACAGTCACTAAATGAACTGTTGTAAGTCGAGGACTACCTGTATAAGTTTTGCTTCTTTTGTCCTTGGCATTATGCTAATTATTCAATATTTTAAGACATCCACAGCACAACCTCAAATTTTCTTTAAAAAGAATAGATGAAATAAAAACAACTGCAGAAGAAGTTAGAGTGGTATCCTTCTGTGTTTTCTTCCCTCCTAAATAATGTATTTTCATCTTTTCCCAGGGGAAAGGGGTATCAATGTTGATACCTGAGCAGAAATGAACTGTAGGGCATTTACAGAGTGGTGTTTAATGTTTATCTTGCAAATAAGGTGAGAGGAAAGTTCTCCTTTGTTCTATTGAATGCAGAGAGTAAAAATACGCAAGAGTGAATTCACAGGCTTAATTGGCCTGTCTTCTTTATTAATCACTGATACAGAAAGTGATTTATCCATTTTCCTTACACTATTATGCATATGCATATTAATAATTCATCAAAGCAAGTATGGCTTCTGAAGCGTAAAATCCTGCTTTTGCCATAAATGTTGGGACTGTGTTTCAACATGGCAATTATTTGAATTTATATTGTCTGCTTTCTACAATCTGGACAATAGATGGCGGTGTGATCACATGGATGGATAGGAAATTCACCCTCCCCCACCCTCCCCAAAACAAGAAGAAAACTGTTCCAAAGTTTCTAAAAATAATACAGGCTGCTTGCCAAGCATTTACAATGTTTGTTCCTCAGAGCAAAAAACAATAGGCCTGTGTTCCAGTGGTTAGAGAAAAAAAACAACACAGCAATAATTGGATGGACCACAGGGATTGTATATGCCTGCATGCTTGTGTGTGAAAGAGAGAGAAAAAAAATCCTCCAGAACCAATGTTTTAAAAATGAATTGAATTGAACAAGATTGGAAGCTTTATAATTTTGAACAGTATTTGTTTTACTTCTGCATGTATTTAGCATTATTCAATGAGTACAAATGAATCCAGCTTGAAAATGAAGTTAATTGAAAATCCTTTTGTATGCAATTAAATATTTAAAAAGGTAAGATAACAAAACCTTTCTGACCATTATAATGTAAAAGATATGCTTTTATTGGCCATATTTTCTGCCAGTACCTTGTAAAGGAGATTTAAGCGAAATAATGTTATTTTACATGGAGGGAAGCATACAGTGGAGTACCTCAAGGTTTTATCTTGGGCCCAGTGCTCTTCAACATCTTCATAAATGAACTAGATGAGGGGATAGAAAGGGAACTCATCACATTTGCAGATGATACCAAGCTGGGGGAATTGCTAAGATAGACTTAAGATTCAGAAGGATCTTGACAGATTTGAGCATTGACCCCTATGCAACAAGATGCTGTTCGGTAATGAGAAAAGTAAAGTTCTGCACTTAGGCAGGAAAAACCAAATGCATAGGGACAGAATAGATGGTACTGGCTCAACAGTAGTAAATGAGAGAGATCTAGGCGTCCTAGTGGACCACCACTTTAATCTGAGCCAGCAATATACTGCAGCTGCCAAAAAAGCCAATGCAAATTCTGATATCCAGAGGGAGAACATCAAGAAGTGACAATACCACTTTATACTGTACTGTATACTGTATAGTGAGGCCACATTTGGAATACTGCATGCAGTTCTGGTCATCACGATACAAAAAAGATGCTGACACTCTAGCAAGTGCAGAGTAATTTAATTTTAATTTAATTTAATTAATTGTATTTCTACGCCGCCCAACTCCTGAAGGACTCTGGGCGGCTTACAACAGGGTATAGAAAATACATTTAAAAACATCATAAAATATAAAAAAAACCAATTAACAGTCACATACATACATATCATTCAAGGCCGGACCTCACAAATTGCGAGATCAACAAAGTAGAGCAACAAAGATGATAAGGAGACTGGAGGTTAAATCCTATGGTGAACAGTTGAGGGAGCCTATTGAAGAGAAGGATTAGGAGAGACATGACAACTGTCTTCCAGTATTTGAGGGGCTGTCACAGAGAAGAGAGGCTTGACTTATTCTTCAAAGAACCTGAGCACAGGACAAGAAGTAATAGGTGGAAGCTTGTTAAAGAGAGGTTCAACCCAAAAGTAAGGAGAAATTTCCTGACAGTGAGGACAATTAATCAATGGAATAGCTGGCCTCCCAGGGTTGTGAATTGTCCCATTACTGGGTTTTTTTCAAAAATAGACTGGACAACCATTTGACCAAGATGGTATAAAGTTTCCTGTCTTGAGCAGGGGGTTAGACTAGAAGACCTCTGAGGTCCCTTCCAGTCCCATGATTCTATGTTTTTAGTAATGATCAAGAGACAAAGAACAACCTCTAACTTTTAACAATATTTTAAGTCAGATTTGGCTCATAACCATTGTGGATTTTTATTATTTGCTTACATTGCACTTTTTTGTCCTGCCAGAATGAATACAAACAGATCTTCACATGGATGAAATGTACTGGATTGCAAATTGCTGATGGAGAGGCAGAGAAAGCTGCTTCCAGTTATGTGCTGAACATATGTGCAACTATACGTATACACCTTGTTGAATGTACCTACTTTTCTATTGTTCCTTTTGCACCCTGGATATGGATGTGTTTTACAAATTATATCTTATTTATCTCCACCACAAACCCTTGTTCTCTTCAGCATAATGATGTCCTTTGTTTGTGGAAAACAAATTACACTGTATACAGTATTCACTGGAACTTCCTTCCAAGTTATAGAAAAAGATAGGATGGGCTATCTTTTAAGCTCTTGTTCACAATCTTTCTGGAATCAAAAACCCCTAGTATCTTTCACAAACATATCCTGTCACCCCAAATGCTATGGAGACCAATTCATTTCTCCCTCTCCTTTTTTTTAAAAATAGAACTATAACTGTAAAATAATAGTTTTCCAAATGCCTGTTTTCATGCATGGCTTAAAGCGGCTCTATATTCAATTATATTTTAATATAAGAGCAGCATTGGGTAAAATGCCAGTTATCTTGCAAAAGATTCCACTATAGTTAATTTTCAAACATGAACAATATCAAATGTTATTATTTTTATTCCTACTATTCCTTCAAAAGGATTAGGGCAGTGCACAAAACAAGTTTCCAAAACAACAGTAAACCATACCCAACTTAAAAGCAATAAAATATAAAAGGATAAACTAAAAAATTATGCAGAGAAATTAATACATGATTGAAGCTTTATGTGTAAAGGTGTTTTTCCCAAAGTCATCAAGTTGAGCTGGGGTTAGACAAGAAGGACTTAGAGGGTCTTCTTAGATTGTATTACTTTAACTGATTTCCATGGAAGATAAAAAGCAAGTTAGCTCCAGAAAAATCAGCAACAAGATTAACATGAGAAGATGAAGAACAATAAACTCTTGGGTGAAGTAGTTTGGATTAATTTTTTCCTTTGAAGAAAGCTACGCCCTTTGTTTTCCATGCAGAGCCAAACCCTCATGGGGTTTAGTGTAAGCTAGTGCTTGGTGGAGAAATTCTCTTGAGTAAGGCCCAGATTATAGGTCACAGTTTGGAGGTAATACAGCAACTTGTTGAAGCTAAGCTGGTGGGATGGGAAACATTCCACAAACCCTATTCTGCCTTGAGAGTAATGCATATATTAATAGTGTTCCCAGTCTAACTATCTACTCAGAAGAAATCCTAACAACTTTAGAAGAACCTTGGGTTTGTTGAATTTGTGATATAGGACCCCAAACATCCCAATGAAGAGATAGTATGCTAAGTGACCACTGATGAAGTGTTCAGAGGAATCCTCAAAAAAAGCACCCCCAATAAGACACTATCTGTTCACCAAAGCTACTCAAAAATCACTACCCCTTTTCAAGGACATTTTAAAGGGGGAAAGTGTGTCGTGCATATATTGTACAGTACTAGCATTACAATTGTTTGTAATTTGTTTTCATTAGGGTCTAGAAATGAGAAATTGAACATTTTCCTTATGTGTTCTGGTTCTCATGAAAATACCTTCACCATGTTCTATGGGAGGAAGCTGTCTATCAATGACACTAACACCTCCCAAATCAAATACCAATGAACCCTTTCCCTATACACCTTGCTTTAATCCGGATCACTACTTTCTGAAGCTGTGAAAAAAGTGAAACCCTACCGCAGTGACATAAATCCATAGATTTAATTTCACATGCAGTCTAGTCTCACGTGCAACTAAGAATGATTACATGAATAACTAGATAATATCCATGAAGATATGAAAAAAGTCTGTCCTTAGTAAGGGTTACTCACAAAATAAATGTAGATAGGGTTTCAATCTTATACAGTGGGTTTAGCAGAAAGCAAATTACATCTGCCACAATTCCCACATGGTTTTCTCCAACCTCAATATACTTAAGCACTTTAGGTAAACTGAATTAAAAATATGTGTCACAAAACACTTCCCCCAGTTTTACAACATCAAATCCTAATCTGGATTCTTTCTTGCTTGGAACATTTTCTTCAAGAAACCAATTCAGAGCCAAAGCTGGCCTGGAATTTACACGGACCAAATTTAAAGCTTAATTTAGTATAGGTGAGCTGTGTGTTCCATCTCCAGCACTTTCCTAAAATATAGCTGTTCCAGAAAGAAAACTGGCTGCAAACTTTGGGGAATAATGATTACATTTGAAAAACGTTTCTGTGTTGAAAGATAGGTTGAAGTTGTGGGTTGATATATAATTCCATTTTCTCTTTCCCTCTGAAACACAGGAGAGTTAGCATGGCGAAAGGAGAGACCCGTCTATTCTCTGACCACCATGTGCATCAGAAGAGAAGAAACCTGTTGGCTGATTGCATATCTGAGCAGAGATGATCTCACTTTATTTCATTCTTCACAGCCACCCATTTATTTAAAAATAAAGTGAGAAGGGCATCTGTCTGTCTATCCACACTCCATCCATCCATCCATCTTTCTTTTCTTTTCTTTCTTTTTTAATTTTAAAATCTTTATTGTTAAAAAAGTTGGACATGGTGCAACCGTCTTGGCGTTATCTCCACCATACAAAACTAAAGGGTAACATAAATCTCTTATATATACAATACTAATTACTAATTATGTACACATCCTTAACCTCTTATACACGCTTACATTTACATATATTATGTCTTTCTTTCGATCGACACATCCATCCATCTTTCTGTTAGTAATCCACAATGGGAACACAAGCTCTACTGTACTCTGGAGAGTAATGGGCAAATACTTCTGATTCATTGCGTTCAGCATTCACTGATAGCTCTTGCTGGGAACGGTAAAATGCTGAACACGATAATATATCACTTTTCCTTTGCAAGGTGGGAGATATACAATAATGACAAGGATTACCAATAGCCATACTTGTCTAACTGTAGTGAGACTGGCTTTTTCCACCTCTTCGGAGGTGTTGGGTTAGAACCCCATAACTTCCTGCTGTATGATCAAGATGCATGGGAAATAACAGAGTTGCAATCCACAATCTCAAATCTCATAAGGACCCAATTAGGGAAACAGGAGGTTAATTGTTTAAAAAGGAGGGTTGGAAATCTGGTTTCATCTAAAAAGAGGCAGTAGATGGCAATATTGCACTCTGCACTACCTCCTGTGGCTAAATCAGACCCCTTTGTTTAACTCCTCCATTACTGTTTAAAATAGCAGCAATCCGCTAAACCAAAATAATCCAAACTTTATTGAAAAATGTTTTGCAAAGCAGATTTTTACAGATTATGCTAATTGTATCTTTTGGAGCTTGGGGAAAACTCCCCAGTTGTCATCTTGGAAATTCATCATTTGAGTCTTAAAAAGCAAAACTGGAATTGGTCATACAGTTTAATTGAAAACAAAGTTTGCACATGAAAAGTCTGAAAAATTGCTTGGAGCACAGGAAACTATGGCAGATAGCAGATTTAGATAGAGTACTTTCATCTGTAAAGTGTTAATGTTCCTCCTGGTGCCGCTCCCCTTTTCCAGCTTTCTCATAGATGTGAATATTCAAAATTAAGATCATATGTGAAAGAGTGCAAGTCACTTCCTCTGCTGAATATTGTGGAAGTAAGCAGATTCATCACTAACCATCTTTGTCTACAACAGTGTTTCTTAACCTTAGCAACTTTACAATGTGTGGACTTCAACTCCCAGAATGCCCTGGTTAGCAAGCCCACTGTCCTAGAATGTTTAGACCCCTTATGGCAAACCTTTTAGGCTCTGTGTCAAAAAATTTGAAAATGTCTAACTTGACTCTCTCTCTCTCTCTCTCTCTCTCTCTCTCTCTCTCTCTCTCTCTCTCTCTCTCTCTCTCTCTCTCTCT
>QLTV01003479.1:1882246-1919636 GCA_003457575.1 Thermophis baileyi
CGTTCCGTTCCGTTCCGTTCCGTTCCGTTCCGTTCCATTCAATTCCATTCCATTCCATTCCTCTCTCTTTCTCTCTCTCTCCCTCTCTCTTCCTCTCTCTCCCCCTTTTCTCTCTCTCTCTCTCTCTCTCTCTCTCATTTCTTTCTCTTCCTTCGCCACCCAGAGGACACTTTTCAATCAACGCCACCAGCGGCACCGCTCAGCTGGAGGAGTAAAGAAGCTCAGGGCAGTGGGAAAGGGGGACTGGCCCTCCGAACCTTGCACACCCACCCCGGGGATCAGGCTCGGAGAAAACTGGAGTGCCATCACCAAAGACGCTCGCCCATCAGCCAGTCAACCTGCCCGCTCAGTGCACCTTTGCTGCATTTTGGCCGAGCCCGGCTGCTCACTTGAGGGTGTCCCCACTTGTGCGCACCCTCCCGGTCTCATAACAGCCGGCCAGGGGGTCACGTGAGGAGAAGGAGGAAGGTCATCTTTGGGGAAGCTGCTGCCGTGGCTCATGCTCCTCAACTGCGGGCCTGTCCCACTTTCCGTTGTACCCTCCTCCCAGATCCCATTCCCACCCTGCCAGCCCTCATGTTAGTGAGGTTGGTGTCAGCCACGGCCGAGTTGGGCCAGTGTCTCGGGGCGGAGAGCAGGTTGTGCGACCGGGTGTGCAGGGAGCCGCAGGAGAGGGGTCAAAGAGCCACATGTGGCTCTGGAGCCGTGGGTTGCCGACACCTGGCTTAGAGAGAGCTATAAAACACTATACAAGTCTAAGTGCTATTGCTATTGCATGACAGGGCTCATGTTCCCCAGCAACTTAATAACTGGTACTAGAAGAATTTACTTAGATCATGATTAGCAACCATTGACAACTCTACTCTCTGTGAAAGCCATTTACATTATGCCCATTGCTTCATTCCTTGAAGCAAATTCCATAGTTATTTGAGGGAGAATAGTGACATATTTTCTATTTCCATCTTATTCCAATGGTGCTTTTTCAAAAGGCAACTGGACTTTCCTTGAAGACGTTTTGCTTCTCAGCCAACCTCTTCAAGGAAAAAACAAAGTCCAGTTGCTTTTTGAAAAAGTACCTTTGGGACAACCATGACCTGGATGATTGAGAATCTCCATAGACATGTTTCCATCTTACACAGCTCATATTGAACCTTGTTGAGCAACCTTGGATTCTACTATTATGAGAATAGGAGAAAAATATCCACCATATCTTTTTAACCTTTTTTTTTAATAGAGTGAAAATTTTCCTTCAAGTACAGTAGATTTTCATTCCCTTGAACATTTTTGGCAACCCCTTGTCTACAATGCATTAATTAGAGCTGACCTTAATATTCCAGATGATATTTATCAAGGCTTCACAGTACTGGCAGTTTTATTTTCCTAATGGTTCCAGTGTGGATTTTGCCTTTTTTCAGAACAGCTACACATGACTGTATTTGCATGACATGCTTAGTCATCGTTAATTGAATAATGGTTTTCTAATTATTTCAATTTTCTGGCTTGTATGTCAGATTCAAACATAAACTAACGACATGGACATAGTTCACTTAACAGAGCAAGCTAAATATGTTTGTTTCTTCTTTAATCACTAAAAGGAATTTGAAGTTGTTAGCAATCTTAGCCATTATACCTAAATCTAAGTCATCTGTGAATGAACCAAACAGCATGTAGTACATTATATGTTTAAGAATGCATGATTTTAATGTATATCTAAATAAAAGTAAGAATATGTTAAAGCTCATGTAAATTTTGAGGAACTAACCTTTGCTGCAGCTCATAAAACATGTGTAAAATGGCTCTCAAGTTTCACAAATGGTATTGATTCTAAAAAATCTGATCCCCAGTGTGCATTTTTCACAATGGTTATCAAAGTCATTCTCCCAAGCTTTCCTCCAAAATACTCAGCAAGTTTACTACACATATTCCTTGTTTCCCCCAAAATAGGTCCTACCCTGAAAATAAACCAGAGCTTGATTTTGAAGTGTGCACATAATATAAGCCCTACCCCCAAAATAAGCCCTAGTGAAGGGAGTGGGCGTGGCCAGCACAGGAGGTGGCGAGGGTGCGTGGGCTGACGGTGTCTGGCAGCAGCTGCAGCCTGCACAGTGCAGTTGAGTTGATTATTTGTCCAAGCAGCAGACACAGGCAGAGGCGGGGGGAAGGCAGGTGATCTGGATGTGACACACAGGCTGTGAGAAAGCCGAGAGTTGGTGGGCCAGAGTGGCAGGCGGCCACAGGAGGCTCATCTTTGTGAGGTGGGACCGGAAGCAGAGGGAGGCAGAGGCATGGGGGGGAGAGGCAGGCGATCCAGACATGCCACGTGGGCCACGGGAAAGCTGAGAGTCAGTGGGCTGGAGTGGGTGTGTGGCCACGGGACGCTCGTCTTCGCATCTCTCGGCTTGCCTGCAGCTCGCACAGTGGATCAGAATCACCTGCCTTCCGCCCTGCATCTCTGCCTCTGTCTGCTGCCTGTGCTGCCACATGAAGATGAGCCTCCCACGGCCGCCTGGCTGCTCTGGCCCACTGACTCTCGGCTTTGCCGTGACCTGCACAGCACATCCAGGTCGCCTCCCTCCTTCCCTGTACCTCTGCCTCCATCTGCTACTTGGACATGGAATCAACTCACCTGTGCTGTGCAGGCTGCAGCTGCTGCCAGGCACAGTCGGTCCCCACGTGCTTGCCACCTCTTGTGTGCACGCTGGGGGGGGGGGCACCCCGCCGGGCTGATCACCCTGAAACCGTGTATCCCTGAAGATAAGCCCTAGTGCTTATTTTGGAGCCCCCCCCAAAGACCAGGTCTTATTTTCAGGGAAACACAGTAGACAGATCAATATAATTGTATGTCAATTGTGTCAAATATTGATTATGGTTTCAGATTTGGTTTACTTTTACTTTAAAGAATGTTATATGACATATTTTAAGTATCAAATGTCTGTATATTACCAGCATCTAAGATAACATGTGTATGGTGCATGCACACACACAACACAAACTAAAAGCTGGTACAAATGTCTTATTTTATAATGTCCAATATATGCCAGTGTTGCATATATTGCAGAGCCAAGGTGGCGCAGTGGTTAGAGTGCAGTACTGCAGGCTACTTCAGCTGACTGCTAGCTGCAGTTCGGCGGTTCAAATCTCACCGGCTCAAGGTTGACTCAGCCTTCCATCCTTCCGAGGTGGGTAAAATGAGGACCCAGATTGTTGGGGGCAATATGCTGACTCTGTGAACCACTTAGAGAGGGCTGTAAAGCACTGTAAAGCGGTATATAAGTCTAAGTGCTATTGCTATTGCTATTGCTATATGTTATTGGATGGTATAGTTTGCCATAGAGAGCCAGTTTGGTCTATTGATTAAAACTCCAGGCTAGAAATTGAGAGAACGTGAGTTCAAGTCCTGCTTCAGCCATGAAAGCTAGCTGGGTGATTTTGTCACTCTGTCTCAGCCCAACTCACCTCACAGTGTTGTTGTTGTGGGAAAAATAGGAGGAGGAAGGTGTGTTGGATATGCTTGCTTCCTTGAGTTATTTGTATAAATAGTAAAGATGGTATTTATTTATTAATAAATAAATAAGTAAATAAATAACTGTTTATAACTCTTGTTTTGCAACTCTAGTCAGACATGCATATATTCAACCAATTGTATTTTTAAACCATTTTAATACTATTTAAACCATTTTAAATTCTCCTTTTCTGCTGCTGATTTGATTAATCTTGAAGGCAAGACTGAACCCCAGCTCTGCACAATAGAACAGATGTGATTCCCCCCCCAAAAGGGGAAATCTTACTTCCCAAGAAATGCATGTGAATTGTGGAATGCAGTAACATATATCCAATACATGTCCTCTGTATACCCAAAATCATTCACAAGGGTCAAATGGCAGTAAAATATAAATAAATGGTCATGGAATGGGGGAGCAAGGAATTTATAAATAGTTTGATGATACCTTGCAGCTCTTACAAGCTGTTTTCTGCTGAACCTATACTTTCTAATCATAGCATTCAGTGCATAAAGTGATGCTTTAACTCTGTAAAAACCATGCATTGTGTTCAGGGTGTAGAAATATTACATCCAGGATGGTTCCAGAGTTGAGTACTTTTTGATATTTTTGTGTCCCAAAGTCTGGAAATCTGGGGGGAAAAAGTGGAGGCTCTCAGGCATGGAAACTATTGTACCAGGTGTACATTCCCTAGTCAAATTCAGTATGAATGAAATGCATTACATAATATTTTGTTTATGTCCCCCTCCTTTCCCCCTGTGTGATTCTTTCTCTCCTCCTGACCATTTCTTGCTTGAGAATGTAAAACTCCAGAAGAAAGGAATATCCCTTTTACTGATTTTTCTGAATAGCATTGGTGAAACCATTGGTTCATGGCCTTCATGTGGGTGTGGGCTCCTCTCCTCCCTTCTGTGCCCATGAAGCTATTCAGTACACACACCAGAGGTGGGTTCCTGCCGGTTCAGACTGGTACTATAGAACCAGTAGTAAAAATAGGGGCTGGTTCTCCGAACAGGCGGTAACGGCAGCCTGGCCATGCCCCTGAGCTGGTTCTTTCGGCAGCGCCATAGGTGCCGCCATCTTGTTTTTTGCTTCTGCGCATGCACAGAAGCTTTGTTTTAGCACTGTGCATGTGCAAGGCATGTGCAAAGCACGCGCAAAGCACGCGCAAAGCACGCACAAAGCACACGCGCACCCACGCGGCGCGCCACTGAGCGAACTGGCAGCAACGAAAACCGGAACCCACCCCTCACACACACATACACACACACACCACATTCAGTTTACAAAAGACTTTTTTTCTGTAAGATTAATTGCTGGGCAGGTGATTTGAGACAGGTTGACAAAATATTATCTGTAATTTTCCTGTGCAGCATAACTACTCTGTAAAAATACATAAGCAAATACCCCCTTGTATAACAATTGAGTTCAAGAAGCAAGAAGCATTGTTGATATGTAAGGTGTTAAAGAGTGGGAATGACCACAGGAGACTGACTTCAGAACAGCTCTTTTTATTAGCTCAACTCAAGACAACCAGCAAAGCACAGTCTGACAGCTAGCTCTTTTATAGAGGGCTGTCAGACACAACAACCAATAGCGTTTGAGCATTCAAACGCTGGACCTGAGTGAAAACATACAGTTCAGTTAAAGTTCAACTAAAACATAACAAATCAGGGTTCATTCAGAGTTCAGCTAAGCATAACAATTTAGAGTTCATTTAGAGGTCAGTCAGAACACAACATAAGGCCTCCCCCCCCCCGCCCAAATCTTGTATGGAGAACAAACCATTTTTCTGTAGGGAGGAAAGAGGGGAGAGTAAGAAAGAAGAAAAGGAAGAAGAAAGGTGGAATCAGAAACAATGAATGACAGAGGCAAAGAAAGGAGGAATGGAGAAGGGAATGCGATCTACTAATAGCTCCAACTCCTGCCACATCTAGCTTTGTGTCCCCTCCCCATTCCAACACTATATGTTCCTGGACCCTGGACCATTGACCTTTGGAAAAGAATGGGGGGGGAGGAGATTTCCCCATTCCCATATAATAAATACATTACCATGAGATTTTTTCAGACTTAATGTGCTTAAATCCTATTCTTTCTCTCCACAGAAACTTCAAGGATTGTTCTAAGGCAGGGTTCTCCAACCTTGGCAACTTTAAGACTTTTGGACTTCAACTCCCAGAGTTCCTCAGCCAGCTTTGCTGGCTGAGGAATTCTGGGAGTTGAAGTCCACAAGTCTTAAAGTTCTCAAGGTTGGAGACCCCTGTTCTAAGGAGTAGGTGGAGGTATGAATAATAATACCTCTTTTAAATGCCAGTGGGACTAGGCTAAATCAACATTAGCTATTCTTTAATCTATTTCCTAACACTGCAATCCTTTCTTAGAGTCACCAGTTTAATTCAAATCTCCAGGATCAGACAAACAAATTTCCAGTTGATGAAGGAATAAGTAGAAATTATTTTAGAACTATGGATTGTAACTTTTGAAAAAGTACCTGGACAAAAGTCCTGAAGACTGGAATGTAGTCCTGATATTCCAAAAGAGGCAGGGGAAGTCTCCAGAAAATGATCAGACTAGTCAGTTTAATATCTATACTGTCAAGGTACTTCAACAGGCTGTGAGCCGCATGAGTAAGAATATAGAATACAGAAAAATTATACAATCACCAGAAGCTAATATAGATTTGCCAAGAAAAGATTTGCTGTGCATATGAGAAGCATCCAGAACTGCTAATGGACCAGCAGCTGAGCATCAGCAAATAGGGTGAGGCAATAATTAATATGGCTAATGAAACCTAGAGATGTGTTAACAAAACCATTCCATCTAGATCACAAAAGATAATAAGCCTCAGTACAATGACATAATTGCATGGTATAAACATATACCGGTAACAGAATTGAAATCATAACACAGGAATTATTTTTTCAGGTTAGGCCTGAATATGATGCTTAATGTTATACTTCTGGCCCAAGTCAGTATGTTTTAAGCCAGGGGTGTCAAACTCGCATTGTCACGGCAGCGTCACGTGATGTATCATGACTTTTTCCCCCCTTCGCTAAACCGGGCGTGGGCGTGGCCAGCGGCTGATGCATGGGGCCATGAGTTTGACACCCCTGTTTTAAGCTATATCATTATAACTTACTCGTAAGTAGTTGAACCAGTATACACTGATTTGCTTTTTTTTTAAGTGCATGATAATTAAAAGCCATGTTTTATTTCATACAAAGCAAAATGAATTGATTCATTAAATAGATTTTGATATCTAAACCACCAGATATTGAATAAAGTGATGGGAAACCAAATATGCATCCATGTATGCTTAAATGTGAAAGTTGCAACCAGTAACTTCTCTTTTAACAGTGCAGTCCTCATCTACTCTGAAGCACAACCTTCTAATGCAAAAGTTTCTTCCTTACTTGGTCGATATGACATGCTCTTTTTCTGACCAACATTGTTAAAGGGACTAATCCATTTACCTCAATATTGTTCAGAGAAAACAGCAGGTAAACATTGTTGAGAGAATTGCTTTGGGCTCAGTTTTGAAACTGGATTAGGAAATGAGAAGTTTCTTGCCAAGTGTTTGAAGAAAAAAAAAAGTTAAACTGGCTTTTAGGAGTTCCTTCTCAGCTTATCTACATGGTGTTTGTGTGCCCAGGTATGTTATCTTGATCTGGGAACTGCAATTTGATTATAACTGCCATTCCATGGTGGTGAAGCACTTGGAAATATGTTCTCCCCCCACCAATCTTCCCCACCCTCCAAAAATTGGAAACAAGAGAGAGCTTCAATTAGAGTAGCAGAACAATAATTATTCAGTCAAGGCCCAATTGCCTTAGGACAAAAGTGGAATAAAACAATCTTATGCTATGACCTATGGAGAAATACTTATGATTGATGCTGCTTTTCTAGAACAGATGCTGCCAAATAAGAGAGGATGGAAATTTCCACAGCTGACAAGTTCAGATTCAAGGCTTGGGCTAACCAAGCAGAGCCTTGCCTCTGTAGTTGTTTACTTTCTACAGCCTGTTTCTGTTAAGGTTTGCAAGACATTGTTGGGTAATAAGATGTTGACCTTATTGTTTAACTTTTAAAATGGAGCTCTTTTTTTCCTCTTCACAGTGTGATATGGGTCACAGCTGAAGGAAGTTAGCACCCACCCCTGTCCTAGAAAAATGAAATATCCTAGGAAATATTGAAAAGGAAGAATATGTTTCCCTGGATGAGGAGAAACGTGTTTTAAATACAAAGCAGCTCCCTGCAGCTCCCTGCCCCCCCCTTCAGCTCCAGGGTGATGGGATTAAGACATGGCTCTACCAGTAGCAAACCGCTGGTGACATCACAGAGCTGCTTCTGTCGGTGCCGGTCCGTGGGGGCCGCCATCTTTTTTTTTAAAAAATTATTTTTATTGAATTTTTTTAAAAAAATTTTCCCCTTCTGAGCATGTGCAGAAGCCAATTTCCGGCACTGTGCATGCAGTCGCCATCTTTTTTTCAGCTTTGTTTTTTTTTTCCTTCGGATTTTTTGTTACTGCCCGTGCGCGCCCACGCGGCGCACCCACGCGGCGCAGGAGGGAGCGAACCGGCAGCGAGGTAAGTTGGAACCCACCCCTGATTAAGACATTCACCCTTAGGACATGATAGGATTAGCCCTCTACCACATGGCACCTGGAAAATTACCAGCACTCAAACAAACCTGGGAGACAGCCTAAAAGGCTAGCTAAGGCCCCCGCCCCTAGGGGGGGTCTGACCACCAATCGGAGTGCATTACATACACTGGAACAAGAAACTAAGAGGTGGGGCCCAACAGAGGTCATAAAACCAAGGGACTCAGCATCTTTTCTTCCCTTTTTCTCTTCACCCTACATCTGGAAGCATGTGATCCACCTTTTCTGTTCAGGAGCTCATGCCATGTGCTCCTGTCCTCCATTAAACCTTCTTTCCACGCAACTTCCATGAATCCAGTGCCTTTTTCCCCACTTGGAACTGAACCCAGAAGGATATTCTTTCCATGTATCTAACAAATGAATGTGTCTGTGCTTGGAAGGTCATGACAGAGTGTGTTTCACCCAAACATAATGCCTGTTACTGTGTTTGCAGTTATTCAGTTTGCTGGCTTGAATGGGAATGTTTAACTACAGTATATTATATCTATATCTATCTATCTATATCTATATCTATATCTATATCTATATCTATATCTATATCTATATCTACAGTATATCTATATCTATATGTGTGTGTGTGTGAGTGTGTGTGTGTGTGTGTGTGTGTGAGAGAGAGAGAGAGAGAGAGAGAGAAAGAGAGAGAGAGAGAGAGAGAGAGAGAGAGAACCACTGAGACACACACAGGTTACAACAATCACCATTTTTCTGATAAGCCACTTAATGGCCATAAACTTCGTTTGGCTAAAACGAAGTCAGTCTGTGACTTAAAATAATGCTGTTCTTTTTGTTGCTAGAATCTAGACACAAAGCCTTCCACAAATCAAAGTCCTTCTGGTTGCCACTTGCAGAATTTCTAACCCTATAGGTATCCTGCAGAATAACTTATATTATAACATAAAGTAACAATCACAATAGCTGGACTGTGTTTGATAATGTAATCTGTTAAGGAGAAACAATTTACCTAATGTTTTCTCCAGCATATTAAACTTTTATAGGGAGTAAATTTGAATGCTCATCCTTACATTAGCAGTTTACTTCTGTAGCAGTTTACTTCTAGGAAGTTTATTTCATATTGTGTATCTAATTTTTTTTGCCTCATTTAACAATACCTTGTGAAATATTTTCCTTTGACCTATAGCCATAACAAATAGTGATCACAAGTATTTACATTTTATAGAAATCAATTATTTTTTAAAATGTGTCATCATTCCAGTTTTTCTTTCAACAAGCTAAAATCAATTTTTGAAGAAAGAAAGAAAGAAAGAAAGAAAGAAAGAAAGAAAGAAAGAAAGAAGAAAGGAAAATCATTCTACTTAAACTTGACACCTGGGAATTCTTTATTTGTTGGCAGCAATAAGGAAATAGTTTGCAATTTTCTTTTTTGGGGGGTATCTTTTCAAACTTTTCATTCCTTCCTTGGAATTTCCTGGTAATCTCCCAGTACAAGTCTGATTTTTTTCAAGATCAGCTAAAAGATGATCTGCGAAACACTCATCGAAAAGATTTGTTGCAGCATGCACATTGGAAGGAATAACCTGAATAAATTAGAAAGGTTGAGAGATAACAGTAAGAGTTTACAATTCAGCTCCCCCTGCCTTAAATCTTGTGTCCTCCAAATGGTTTGGACTTCAATGTGTGCCCAGAGTTTTAAAACATCTGAATCAACAAAGTTGGGAATGCTTTCTGCAGCCCATGCACTACACTGCTAATGTGGGTGTTGGCTTGACTGCAACCTTCCTTTCTCAAGGTTGCCATTGGTAGAACTTATGGATTCATTTAACAGCTGTCTCAAACAAGAGGGGCAGAGGATTGAAGTAATGTCAGGAAGGAATGGAAATGGTTGGGGAAAGGGCTGAGAATGAAGAGGAGCTGTTCAAAGAAACATCATTTTGAACAATTAAATACACATTACTCCATTTTAGTGCTGAA
The DNA here is from genome assembly GCA_003457575.1 of Thermophis baileyi. Classification (NCBI taxonomy): domain Eukaryota; kingdom Metazoa; phylum Chordata; class Lepidosauria; order Squamata; family Dipsadidae; genus Thermophis; species Thermophis baileyi. Next base: position 1,892,336 of record QLTV01003479.1, read on the forward strand.
GACTTACAACAGAGATGACTCACATTATATAGACTGTCATCATCTTTCTTGTCATCCTAGCAGGGAACAGGATGATAAGCCTGTTAATAATTATAAATTTGTGGCCTTCTGAATTCACTTCACTTTGTTGCAAGGAAGAGATGGCTTTTGAAAAGCCAGTGCTGACATATTGAAAAGTTTAAGGCATTGACGTGTGGCATGTTTTACTCATGGTTAGATGGACAGGACAGTTTGTTCCAGTTGTTATAAATATTATGTAGACAAACATGGAGTTATGTTTACCACTAGTAGAAGTGTGAAAAAAGAGACATCTCAATCACACTGCCTCAAACACTGTTTCAATGGATACCCTTTGCTAGCTGTTAGTCTATGATATTAATATCTTTGATCGGTATTTTATAATCTTGGCTCATATCTTATTTTAGAAATGGTTTGCTTCCCCCATTATCTCCATCATTGATTTTGCTGACTGGCATCAATGAGTGCAACTAAATCAGGACCTATGATCTGATCCAGATTTTTTTTTTTAAATATCTAGCAGTACTTTTTTTATTTTAATTTTTTGTAAACTGCTGAGAGATTTTGATAGTTTGATGGTTCATCAAATCAGATAATTATATAGCAATAGCAATAGCACTTAGACTTATATACCGCTTTACAGTGCTTTACAGCCCTCTCTAAGCGGTTCACAGAGTTAGCATATTGCCCCCAACAATCTGGGTCCTCATTTTACCCACCTTGGAAGGATGGAAGCCTGAGTCAACCTTGAGCCGGTGAGATTTGAACCGCCGAACTGCAGCTAGCAGTCAGCTGAAGTAGCCTGCAGTACTGCACTCTAACCATTGCGCCACCTCGGCTCTATCAATAATATAATCTTCAATTTTTTTCTTGGGAAAGTTCCATGTTGTACATCAAGTCATCTGTCATCAATCAATGGCTTTACAAAATGCGAGCAATTTTGTGGTACTGTTTGAGAAATGCAAGGCTTGTACTATTTGGTATGTTTGATGGGAAAGGTGAAATTATGCTACAAAAAATAAAATAAAAAAGGAATGCCAAACACATGATCCATTGTTCCTCCTCTTGGGATGGGCCTCCAGATGTTGCTGAAGGACAACTCCCAGCAGCCCTAGATGGGGATGGTGGGAGTTGTCATTCAGCAACATTTGATGAGCTACAGTTTCCCTATCCTTGCTGTAAGGAATGAGCTCTATAGGCCCAGCAACTGAGTTTCAGACTCATTGAAAGCTTAGTCTGTGGCTTTCTTGTTTTTTTTATATTCTGTGGTTCAATATTCTGACATACTAGATGCTGGCATTTTGAAAAGCATCTGTTTTAGCATGTTAAGGTAACTGCTGCGTGGCTCCACCTTTGTTTGGTCAGGTGTCAGCTCACTAACATGAATTAAAGCTCTATTCATTATGCCATTTCTTTTTACATAGTTAGCACCTCTACTTGATTTTTCTTTTTTACAGAACCTCCAGTAATCTCACTGAAAATATTCCCCCTTCCAGTTAATAAGTACTTTGGTATGGTATTGTCCTGTTCCTGTGAAAGACATTGATGATTGTATTTCCCTGACATAACAGTCAATTAGCCATCTTGTCAGTACATGCAGAGATACAAACATTTCTGAACTGTGAGCATTCCACTGTGTGATCAAGATACGAATGATAGACAGCTGCACCAATCTTTTCCATCTATAAATCCTTTTGCAGAGATGATAAAACTCTTAACAAGGAGCCTTCCTAATTGGATGAAAAAGAAATGAGAGTGGGTAAATATTTCGGTGACTGCCTTTACAATAGTAGCATCAGTACTATATTATTTGTTCTTTGGTGGGTTGGAGTAGTGGGAAGTTTGATGACCAAGCACGTCAACTGTGCCATCAATCATAGCTGATTTTTACACCCATCCGCAGGTCCTTTCCCCTCTGTATTGGAACATGTGAAGGTCCTGGAACTGACAAGGGAAAAAAAAAAAGACAGACAAGAAAACAAGTTATTTTTTGTTTTCTCTCTCCCTCCCCAAATCTATTTCTCTGCTGAAAATAGACCTAAAAATCTAAAATCTAATTTGATGACCAAATGATTGCTTGAATACAGGAACTGAAAATAGTTGATTTTTGCCTTTTATTTCCCATATATTTTTATCATGTGTAGACATATTTCTCTCTTCAGGATCAGGTCATAGTATGAGGAGGCTGCTTGGAACCATTAGATATCTAGAAAAGAGAATGACTAATTCAACTATCTGACAAGGTCAAAACAGGTCATGTGGTACATTTCCCTCATTCTCACAAATACTTTTTTTCTTTCTCCCTTACTGCCAACAACTCTGGCTGATGCCATGTAGAAATACAACATTCAAATACAGTCTACAAAACGCAATATGTGTAGTTCAAGAATGCAGAAAATTACCACATCACAAAGAGATCCAGGGATGTTAGCATTGTGGTGTTCATATAAGATAGTGAAAGAAAGAGCATTATTTGAAAGTGTTTTCTCTCTTTATATTTACTAGATCAGAAAGTTGTAGTGTTCAATACAATCTTCTTTATCACCACTTCTTACTGTGTTCCTTTGTGATAAGAGCTTAAGAACTGTCCGTACTTGGATTGGCTATTATGATACAGTGGAGAAAAGTTCAATTCATGTACTCTAGGACTCTGTGTATCTTTCTTAGTTTAAATGGCCATTAGTGTGTCTTAGCACCACATGTAACCAGCTACTCACTTAATGATTTTGGGTGCAGTTAATCATTACCTTTAATGTCCCTTTGATCATGTACAGCTATTGCAGTCTGCTTTGTGAGTTCATAAATATTTACAGGAGTCACAAGTTTCTTGCTTTGTTATCAACCCATCCCTGGCTTATTATTGATAAGCACCTGCTTGAAGTGAGTTTGCTTCTAATTGATCTATGCTAGAAGGAAGTTATCTGATTCACAAAGTGGTTGTTGAGTTTACATTCAATGCTACTTCACCGTTCTATTTCTTTTGTTTAGTGAGTTTATTAAGTTGCCAAGGTCATCATATGCGTTGCTCTGGACATAACTCTACACTACTAATGTACAATTTTATACCTGATTACCAGACTTGAACCATTTATGACCGGAAAGATTAATATAATCTACAAGCAATATAATAAACCATGGATGTGGTCAAGAATCTTGCAGTGTTTGTTCATTGTGTTATGTACTTTATTTGCTTGTCCAATGCAACAAACATGATGTTTGAATACTTCTCATTATTATTTTATTCAAATAACATGTATCAAATAATAAGTATCGGGGCAAGAAGCAGATTTATCTTATTTCTAGTTGTTTTCAAGCAAGTGCATTTGAGACTTTGTCTCATTTTATCATTCTTATAGGAACATATTTTTCATATTTCTTACTCAAATGAGATATTTTGAATGGGCATTCACATACTGCTTGAGTATCAATGTTTATGTACTCTCCATGGTATGTCTGACCTAGTGAGTACCTCAGTTTGATGAAATCTCTTACTGTTAGATAGCAATATCCTGGCCAATTGTGAGACTATATAAGCTCTCAGGGAAGAGAAAATAAGACTGAAGTTTATGGGAAAGCATTCTATTTTTAAAAGGAGTGTAGTGTTTCCATATGAGAAGATGTCTTTAGGTAGTTTACATAACTGGAAGCAAAGTGGTAAATAGTTATATCGGAATAGTATAAGAGTAGACTGAAATACTAATTTATTGAGCTGTAGGAATTAACTGCCTGAATTGTTTGTAGTTTCCTCAGAGGGAATTTAGGGGAGGTAGCAGCAAATCTTTATTGCAATTCATAGGAAAATATGACTTTTCAAAGGAAAACAATCCTCTATTTTCATTATTATCAACAAATGCAAACAGAGAGAAATTGAAGTTTTTGGAAATTTTCTCCTTCAAAATGAGGGAAGATAGTCATTACAGGGCATGATAGTTCTCTACAGATGTCACAGTGATGTCTCCCTCTCTTTGATGATAATAGCTTGAGAGAACCAGGATTATGCTCATTCATTTATTCTGCATTTTCTGGCAGAAGCTCAGACAACAAACAATTAAATTACAATAAAAACAACATTGACATTCATACCATCTGTTATACTACTATTCTTATTGTTAGGATATCCCCCCCCCCAAATATTAATTGGAATCTGTCTCCCACAGTGAAGGGACACAGGGCAGAAAACATCCTGCAGCCAAGAAGGCTCCACATCCATTTGCACTACTCATGTGACCCTGAGGACACAGATAAATCTCCAAGTGGTCTCAACAGCTCTCTAAAATAATGCAAATGACCAGCTCTCTGCAAGGAATATAAATCCTTCCATTCCCCACCATCCAGTCAGAACTGAAGAAGCTTCTTGAATGAGAAGCAAAATGTCTTCAAAACAAAAAACAAGAAAGTCCAGTTGCCTCCTGAAAAAGCATCTTTGGGATAGATGCATAACTGCCATCCCACCCATACCAGAGATCATTCAAAAGTGTGACCAGTTCTGTTTCCATCTGAATATTGATTTACTTTTTTGGCAAGATGGTGGGGAAACCTGTACTTATTAGCAATAGCACTTAGCAATAACACTTAGACTTATATACCGCTTCATAGTGCTTTACAGCCCTCTCTAAGCGGTTTACAGAGTTAGCATATTGCCCCCAACAATCTGGGTCCTCATTTTACCCACCTCAGAAGGATGGAAGGTTGAGTCAGCCTTGAGCCGGTGAGATTTGAACCGCCGAACTGCAGCTAGCAGTCAGCTGAAGTAGCCTTCAGTGCTGCACTCTAACCACTGCGCCATCTTGGCTCCAATAAGCGTGCTTTTATTGTTAGTTCTGGTACATATTTCTATTAAGAAAGCCAGGGTAACTGCAAACCATTGGAGAAATAATGAGACAATAAAAATGCTGTTGATATAAATATGTCCTCGTCCTCTTTAAAACTAAGACAATTTGAAAAACCTTATATCCCTCCCAGAAATATATTTGAAAGCAACTTCTTTTCCATTAATCTGAATGGGGTGATAAAGCATAAGAGAAATTTATTTAAAACATTGCCCATCTTCTAGCCAACTCTGGGTGGCTCCTAATCAAATCTGATGTCATGTAGCTACAAACTGCTCTATGAAGTGAAAATGATGGAGGTCTATAGGCATTACACTATTTTTACAGCTGTTTGTTTGAGACATGGATTTATATTATCAAACACTGCTTAATGTGTGTACTCATATATCTGTTGCTATAAGCCATGGAAAGGAAACTGAATTATATGCATTTCTCATTTCCTGTGAGATTTTGAGAGGAAATGAGTGCTAGCGATGTTCTCTGAAAACCTTTGTAGAGGATTAAACAAAGTGTAGAAAAAAAACAAAAGTTCAAGAATTATTGGCCTTGATTGTGGCTGCTAAATCGATAACGGTGTAACTGACTTCCTGGATTGTCTGCTGGGGGTGGGGAGGCTGGGTGCATTTTAACTACAACATTTGCTTAAGAGAGTCATAGTTAATTCAGCTTTCCTTCCAGTAAACTCTCCATCCATTATAGCCAGTGATGAATGCTGATTGGGAACTGAAGGAATTTGAATGACAACATCTCAGGAGGACCTTAAGTTGGGGAAGACCCATTTAACATGCAGAGATGGATTTTACTTCCACTTCTCCTGCAAGCTACAAGTTCTCCTAGATTGCTACAAGTTCCAGCTTGATAATTTGCCACTGAGAACTCTGCTTTCTTCCCACGTGTATGTTGCCAGGAGAGGGCTGGGCTCTGCCAAGGCCAAGGCAATAGTCATATGTAAACAAATAAAACCTTACTGTTTATATTTTGATCAAGATTCTTTTTGGCTTAGCAGTAGCTGCGTCAGCAATTGCCATCTAAGCTCAAAAATCTTTGAAGAGGTTTTAGAAAAATTCTCAAAGGGGTAGTAGTTGTGGTGGTGGTGGTGGTGGTGGTGGAAAACTGACTTTAAAACCATCAGTACCCTTCAAACCATGTAGTACTATGAACTTATTTCTTGGCTACCAGTTATCTTTTGGGACTACTTGGTTTGCTGAGAATTAGTTAATATTTGTGAGAATCTTTGCTGCTAGCCCAATGCTCTGTGTTGAGGGCTAGAAGTTTGCCATTATTACCAGAGCTATCATGTTGTTTTCCAATCTGTAGTATCCCTCCAGATGTGCTGAACTAATCACATTTCCAAAAATGAACACCTTATTTTGCAGATAACTGGAATAATTAATTAATGGAACTAAATGATATTCAAAGAGAAAGATGATAATATCAGATATTTGCCTAGATGTTACTTCCATGAACTGTTGAAAAGGTCTACTTATTAATTCTGTGCTCTATAGAGTCAATTTCCATAAATTACTTTCCCAAATGGCTTTATTATTATTATTATTTAATGACCCTGTTAGAAAAACATGATATGCTTTGGAAATAAATCATTCCAACTGTGCAGTAAGATTTTGCCTGGAACATACCTAAATGCAAAAGCATAATGAAAGACCATTATTGCAAAGTAGATTATATGAAGCATGCTGGTCTTGTGCCATATGTTGTGATGTGGGACCAGCAACTCATCTCAAGTATAATTAGCTGGTTCATGAAGCACAAAAGGCAACACACATTGATCAACCATGAGTGCAAATGTGGGAAGAACCAGGATATTTTGAAAAGCAGGCAGCTGAATGCATCTCTGGAGGCTACCTCTTTGGAATTCAAGGGATAATTGGATTGGACCTACAGCAGCAGAAAGCTTGCAAAGGGAGTGAGGATAATGACTGGCTGTTTTGCAGATGTTCCTACAGTCATCTCTGAAGACTATCTTATACATTAGAACTAGAGCTAACTCAAAGTCATTCAGTAATTAGAATAGAATAGAATAGAATAGAATAGAATAGAATAGAATAGAATAGAATAGAATAACAGAGTTGGAAGGGACCTTGAAGGTCTTCTAGTCCAACCCCCTGCTTAGGCAGGAAACCCTACACCACTTCAGACAAATGGTTATCCAACATCTTCTTAAAAACTTCCAGTGTTGGAGCATTCACAACTTCTGGAGGCAAGTTGTTCCATTGATTAGCTTTGGTAAGAGATTGTCTCCCATCATCCTGAATTGATCAGTGCTAGGGCAGACCGTGGATGACTTCAGTAATTGATTGTTTTTCCTATTTAAAATATATTTTCATGACAAAACAAGGGTTAATACAATTTTGCTTGTGCACTGGCACACACTTATAAAAATTGAGGCGTGTCAAAGAAAAAAAAATAGTTAAATGTTAACGCTCAGTATTGATGTTGCAATATATGTCTGTACCCTGTTTGATATAGAAACCAATTAATACTTTCATAGAGAGTGGTGGTGAATGGTTCATTTTCCTGGGTTTGTGATTTCATTCTGTGTTGCATGTGATTCCTCCCCTCTTCCCACACCAGAAAGAATGAGGCTGAACTCTGGAAATGCTTTATCTATGTCTTTGATGGATTGATTCACTGATACATAGCACCTTCTAGCAATTTAAACAGGCAATGTATTCACTATGATTCTATCTAGAGAAAAATAACACATCTTAAATGATTCATTGCCAAGTGTAGGGAGGGAGTGGCAATATGTCAGTGCTGCTGGTGGTACTGAAGATAGTGATACTGCTGGAAAAAAAATTCTGCTCTCTCCCTGCAGCAGTTTTCTGATGAATATCCACCTACTCCCATCTAAGCTAATAATGTGTGTGAATGTATTTTTGGAACAGACTCAGTTCCAATCAGTGCTATGAGAATGGAAAATGAGGAAAAAAAATGGAAATATATTATTTCCATTTTTTTTCCTCATTTTCCATTCTCATAGCACTGATTCTTGGTTTAGCTTGAAATAAAAAGTAATGAACTCTCTTTCTCATGATAAACCAAAGAAATGGGGGTAAGATTTGTTATGGCAAGCATCTCCAGAAGGCAGGATGAGATATTTTTCAACAGTCTCTGGCTCTATGTGTCCACCAGCCAAAGCCAGAGATAAACTTTTCTTTGTCTCCTCATATCAAGAGGATATGTCAATTGGTTCATCTACTTCCCCAAAAATCTCACAATGACGGTATGGAGTGCCTTATGATATTTTTATTGATCTCCAAGGACTGGCAAAGCTATGAAGGCAGCTCTGAGAGTTATAGCTTTCCTGCCTTTCCATTTGGAGTCTGCTTGTTGCATTTACTGCCTTTAAACTGTGAAGCTTGTTCACTTTTATTACTCATTTGTTCTTGCATGCAATGATAATAAAATAAAAGAAGCAATCTGCTGTTGCAAAATTAATGTCACCATGGGACATGCTTTATGTTAAATCCTCTATTAGCTGCTTATAATTGTGAAAAGATGTAGCACTAGTGCTTTAGAGAATTTGATATATTATTGAAAGATATTTGTCTTGTTTCTTTTTATTCTTTGAATGAATATAAAGACTCATTCTATTTGGAACACAATATAAACTGCTGGTTTTACAACACAATGTGATTGTTCTCCAGATGTATAGTATGGAATATTGATTCAGGATTCTTGAAATTGTAGTTCAACTTTTTTATATCATCAGATTTCTCTAGAATAAGAGTGAGCAGCCCACAGTCCCCCAAATGTGATGAACTACCGGTATCTTGCATGGTGAAAAGCTGGGATGATGGCAAGGAGGGCAGGTTGTCTACTTTTGCTCTAGAAATAATACTATTTTTTCTTTGAATCATGCAAAGGTATTGTTAAAAGGAGCTATTTAAAATATCTTCCCAAGGCCTGTGCAAATCATCCTGGGAGGCACCTTGTCAAAAGATCTGCACAGGCCTAATTCTTATTTAGTTTTGAAAAAAAAACCTGGAAGATTTCCAAAAGTTAACGTAAATATTTTTTGAAGAAATCAACAACTCCATAATTAAATCAGCATCTCATACTTCTGGAATTTTCTAAATAATTACAAAGATTTATGTAAGCATTATGATTCACCATTCATGCTGTTCTATGCGGAATTGCTGTTGTCTGAAACCAATGTATGTATTTTGAGCAGAACCAAATAAGAGTGTCTGTCTGTCGGATGGGCATTACATTTTTAGCCTGTTAGTGTGTTTGCAACTTTTTCTTTTCTTCCATTCAACCGTGTCTGATTCTAAGAGACTACCAGGACAAGTCCCTGAAGTTTTCTTGGTGACATTTGCAAAAGTGGTTTGCCATTGCCTCACCATCTCTTGGTTTCTAGTCTGATACTTTAACCATAATACCAAGAAAACATTTTTTAGCATGTTAGTGTTTTTGCAACCTTACTTATTTAGTTTGCTTATATGCTGCCACTTCCTGAAGTCTCTGGGCAACTAACAAAAATATCATGAAGTCTTCCTCCCCCCCCCCCCGCCAAAAAAACCCACCAAAAAACAAAAAGAACAAACCCCTTAGAAATACGTTATGCACACATCAAATAAACTAAATACAATATCAGAGTTGTACACTAAGGGGAAAAACATTCAAAAACATGCATCCACCAAATTCAAAGCTTATATTATAACCTATTCTCTTCCTATACTTTATGACAGCTGTTCCCAACCTTTCCAACTCTGTGGACTTGCAGCAGTGGGAAGGAGAGGGGATGGTGCGTTGGCCCACCACTTGCACGCCCACCACTTATAATACACGGTCGACCTCTTGCATAGCCCAGGCAACGGACTGGGGATTGGGGACCCCTGCTTTATGGAATAGCCAAGTCCTAATTGATCTCCTGAAGCCCAGAAGGTAAGGAACAAACCAGACTTCCAATAGGGAAGGGATGGCTCTCAAAAATTATTGAGGACCAATCAGGTGGTATAGACAGGATCCTTCTGTTCCTTATAGAGAAACAAAGAAACATGGAAGAAGGCAGTCTAGTAGATAGCCCACTCTGAACTCATGCAGGACTCAAAGATAATAACCAGCACCTTGAATTATACCTGGAAACAGACTGGTAATCAAGCAATGAGGTCACTCGAGTACATTGAGAAATACCCATTCTTGCCTTGGCTGTCACTGTTTGCCCCAGCTGTAGTTTCCAAATGGGTTTCAAGGGCAGACCCAGTTTGCTTTGTTCCATTTTGTAGAAATATATGACATTCCTTCTAAAACACAATAGCAAGTCCTGCTACGAAAGAAAAATGAAGATTAGGCAAAGGCTATGCCTTCATGTGTTGCTGTCATTTCAGGGTAGTTTTTTCCCTTTTCATTTGCAGAAATAGCTTTATCTTATTCTGTGCCAGTCTCTCCTTTAAGGAGCCATTTCTTTTTCCATGCCTGCTGTCTATGGAGTTTATTACTTGGTTATAACTTAATTCTTCCCCTTGGTTGAAACTTGTCATGCAAAAAATTCAGCCCAAGGGATAATGTTCTGTCTCTTTCCTCCCAAAAGGTATTTCAGATTTCTGAAGATATTTATAAAGTATGTTCAGGGTTTGGGGTTTTTTTGTTTTTGTTTTTAGCTTTGAGGAGTCAAACAGGTGGTTGGAAATTTGGATCTGGCATCCATCAAATGACTTATGACATACAGTATGCTGAAAATGTAATGTTTAAAAACTCTTTCAAAAGGATGCCATAGTATCCTTTTGAAATTTGAAAATTGGGCAAATTTTTGACTCTGTTTGTTAGGTCTGTAAAGTTTATTCCACTGAGTGTGAGAGTATTCAAAAAGGAACTAGACCTGATGAAAATTAGACTGCCAAATGGAAAATTCTTCAGTATTGTGAGGGGTTGGTCTAACAGTGTAAAACCATACAGTTTGTTTCAGAGATATTGTAAGTCCTACTGAGTGTAACTGTGTGTTCTGCTGAGTATAATGGGTAAGTAATCTTCACCCTTAACATTCATGGCCAGCTCTACTACCTATCAGTAGCTATTAACCATATTATCCCAGATAAAATTTAAAAGCACTCACATTTGTTAAAATACACAGCTGTGTATTAGCCCTATAAATCCTAAGCTATTTTTGAACACTATTCCACTGCCAATAAAATAAAGGAGAAATGACACAAGTTGTTCTTTATTTCAGAGTGCAAAATGTCACAAGCCAGGTCTAGATTTTAATTTTTTGAATACTCTAGAGTAGTGTTTCTCAATCTTGACAACTTTAAGATATGTGGACTTCAACTCCAAGAATTCCCCAGTCAGCCATGATGGCTTGGGGAATTCTGAGAGTTGAAGTCCACACATCTTAAACTTGTCAAGGTTGAGAAACATTACTTTAGATACGGCACAATACAGGTTCCTATAATGAAGAAATGCAATTCCTTTTCTATTGCTGCCATCAATTTAATCAGGCAAATAAATCAACTCTATTTTGCTTCTTTTTATTTTTAAGAAATTAGGGAAACCTATATAAACACAAATGTGAAAAACTTTAATTGGCAAAAGACACAGAGCCATATTTGTTTGACTTGGTTTAACTGGATGGAAGTGTAATACAAAATATGTATCTAGTTTAAATTCCTCTTGAAAAAATATTCATATGAATGAATGAACAGTTCATTACATTCACAAACAACAGAATATTTTTATTTAGGTCATTCCTTTCCTTCTAAATTGTTGATGATTTTGGATGAGAGTGCGCTGGGTGGATATATCCTTTCTATGACAATTATTATGCTTCATAGAACAGGCTAATAGCTGGGTTTTTGATCATTAAGGGAGGAAAGAGAATCAGCCTGGTGTAATGGTTAAAGTATCTGATTAGAAACCAGGAGATTATGGATTCTAGTCCTGCCTTAGGCACAACGCAAACTAGTTGACCTTGAGTCAATTACCCTCTCTCAGCCATAGAAAGGAGGCAATGGCAAACCACTTCTGAAAAACCTTGCCAACAAAACTGCAGGAGCTTGTCCAGGCAATCTCTGAGAAGATATGTTTTTTTGAGGTAGGAAAACCTTTTACACCACCTTCCTAAAAAGTGTTAAGAAATTGTTGGTGTTTCTTTTACATATTAAGCAGCAGCTCCTAAACAGTTAAAAACACCAAGCACTTCCACAGTACCAGCCTTGCCTGTACAAATAATTCCCAATTTACTTTTAAATCAACTGCAATTTCACCACATTGTCCTCACTATCTGCAGACTTCAGATACTTTCAGCATGACATTGTCAATCTATTAAATTAGAGGTTTTAAAAATTTTTCAGGCCGAAGAACCTAATAGAAAAGTAAATAGATGGCAAATAGAAAGACAGCAGAATGTCTAATTAAAAAGCAAAGCTATCTAGTAATAGAAAATTGGTTGCGTTTGAGTGAACTTTTTCTTTTTGCCCATATTCTCTCATGAAATCCCATTAAGTTCTCATGGGACACTAGGCCCCATGGAGTATTGTTTACCAAATCATTCAATGGGAGAATGAAAGCCACTTGTTCCAAGTATATTGACCATCAGGAGGCAATGTGTGATCCGCTTGGTCCTGTTTGAGACTTCTCAGATGTACATAGCCAAATGTTATTCTATAAGGTTCAACTCACTAAAAAGGGATTTGAAGTGTCCCAAATAAAATGAAACCTGTCACACAGAGTCTTCCATTAATGTGCCCGAAAACTGTACACTAATATACTATGTAAAAATAGAATAATTTCAAATCCTTTAAAAGGGGATGATAGTGGAAACCATGACATAAGCGGGCATCTATCTAAATTCTCTTTCTCTGAAGATGGACTGTATATGCCTTTCTTAAAGATGGTTTCAAGAAGAGCTATTTTTCAAGAAAGGAGCATGTAAACAATTAAATTATATCAACTTTAGTGGATGGTAAGGTAAAGGTAAAGGTTCCCTCGCACATATGTGCTAGTCGTTCCCGACTCTAGGGGGCGGTGCTCATCTCTGTTTCAAAGCTGAAGAGTCAGCGCTGTCTGAAGACATCTCCGTGGTCATGTGGCCAGCATGACTAAACGCCAAAGGCACACGGAACGCTGTTACCTTCCCACCAAAGGTGGTCTCTATTTTTCTACTTGCATTTTTTTACGTGCTTTTGAACTGCTAGGTTGGCAGAAGCTGGGACAAGTAATGGGAGCTCATCCCGTTATGCGGCAGTAGGGATTCGAACCGCTGAACTGCCGACCTTTTGATCAACAAGCTCAGCGTCTTAGCCACTGAGCCACCGCATCCCTTAGTGGATGGTAAAACCGGTTTATTTATAAAATATAAATTATAAGTGATCAGACTATGTACATAGAAAGATACTGTTCCCAATAATTTCAGTACAAATGACAAGGAAGGGAGAAACAATTACATTGTTCAATTGTTATATTTATTCTGTGATACACAACAAAATTAGAATTTAAGGCAGAAAAGGTAACCGTTCTGAATACCAATCACTAAACAAAATATAGCTACAAAACAATGAGACCCAGTCATTAGTCCATGGCTGAAATACGTCCCTCCATCCAATAATGACATCTTTGTTGCTTATAGACTTTGTAATATTTTCTAAGACTATTCACTGAGAGAAAAATGCAATATGCTTGCAGCTACATGTAAATTATGCATTGGACAAAGGTCAATGCAGGTTCAAAATCGGTTCAGCATGTGAGACAAAAGAGCACACTGTAAAAATAAGTACACCATATCATGTCAGTGGCCAATTCAAACAATTTCTTAAATAACTACAGAGATTTATTTCAGAAGAATGATGACAGGAGGTTGCCTTGGTTAAAATAATAAAGAGAAAGTAAACATATTCATAGTTAGCTTTTGCCTAGGATTTTCTTTTTTCACCTCCTTCAACTGTCTGTATATTTGGCCTCTATTCTTGTCACCCTTATTATTAGTCCCTTAAAAGGGCAAAGCCTATGAAACTGGTCAAGAGGCCAATCCACTGACCCAAAAATTTATAGTTGAAATATTGGAATGGGAAGAAGAACTGAGCAAGGAGGAAGCAAAGGAGAAGATGAATATGCACATATTGAGCATTGTCTCAGGCTTGTAGCTGGCCATGGGAGCTAACAGAACAGAGACAAACACAGCCTGGAAAACATGGTTTCTGAAAAAGCCAAAGAGAGACAATCATACTGATTTCTAGAAGAATGCTTCAAGCACAGGGGGCAACAAGGTAGAAAGAAAAGTCAGCTGTGGTAAAAATGGAGAGGGGGTACAATGGAGAGTTTAGTTTCCCTAACTCTTTTTCACCTTTCCCTAGAAAATAGATACTGGTCCTTATGAGTTGTGCCATGATCCTTATGGGCAGCACTTGCTAGTGGAACATATTCCCCCTATCTTAGAGCTCACTTTAGGCTAAGGCTGAATAGGCACTGGCCTAGGGCATTAAAGCTAAGGGCACTCTAATACTGTTCCTTATCCCAAATCATTCTAAGAATGCCAATCCTTGGATTGTCAGGGGGTGACACCAATCAGCCAATATGGTCTAAAGCACTATATTCCTTTGAACCCACATTCCCTTTTGCACCTTCATACCTAAAACCATTAGAACTGGACTGCAAAAATGCAGACTACCACTACATGGTAGCAAAAGGTACAGAAAACTTCAACTTTTTGCTGGCATCAGAGCTTTGTATCCTATAACCAGATGTCTTATTCACAATCCTTGGTCTTCCCTGGATTTGGAAGAGAATGAGAGTGAGTCTAGGATTACAGTGAGAAAAGAGAGTAAAGAGACTTCCTGCAAGCAGAAGTGAGCATTATTCTGATTCCCTATTGCAACATTCAGCTGAGCAGAGAATTCTTGCTTTCTAAAATAATCCATCTTGTTTGCAGTTTACAATCCACATACATTTTTAGAGAAACAAAGAAATGATCCCTATACGTCTGTGCAGTTATCTCCTGTCTGTTTTTCTACCAGGTGATTTCCTAGAAGTCTAAATTACTTTGCAGAATCTCAAAAATAGAAAAAAATATGGCAAGAATTTGACTTCCCTTTAGGAGGACAACATGGTATATATCATGAGAGCAAAGTAAAGACATATATTGGGCCTGAGTGAAGTGGAAAATCTCATTGCAAGATAAGAAAAGTCCAGAAATTATAGTTTGGTTTCTAGTTTTCATTCTGGGGTGAAAGTAGCAAAAGAGACTGCAGATTCTAACAAAAGCTTGCAAAGAAGAGCCATCTTTTGCTGCTTCTGAGCTTCAATTAGTTCAAATTTTCCTTTCTTATTGATACTCAGATGTGTTCGGTTTCTCATAATCTGGGAGCTGTAGTCTAACCCTCTTCAGGTGGCACCATGTTGGAAGGCTGATGTTAACTGCTCATACAGTTCTAGAACTATATAGAACTATAGAATTGTATTGGTCTAGAACAGTGGTTCTCAACCTGTGGGTCGCGCCCCCTTTGGGGGTCGAACGATCCTTTAACGGGGGTCGCCTAAGTGCGCGCTAGCCCGCCATCTTGGTGCCACACCCCCTTTGTCAATTCATCGTGCGTGGGAGGGGGAAGGGCGGGGGTCATGGCGGCAGGGCGGGGGTCGTGGCATTAGGAAGGTTGAGAACCACTGGTCTAGAATTATTATCATTCAAATCCCAACTGATCCACCCTCCTTTTCAATGTAAAGCTTTGTCATTTTTTCAGATGAGAAACCCTCTGATGACTTTAGTAGACATCAGATAGAAAATTGTTCTGTGTTATAAAAAAAGAAAAAAAGAAAAAGAAAATTGTTCCGTGGATTTTCTTACATATGTATGATGAGCCAAGTCTCCTTTATGGAAGGGGAAGGAAGTTATATCACATCATATGTCCCCTATTTCCTGCACAAATAGGCTACAGTAACCATTTTTATGCCACATCTTCATGACAGTGCCTTCTTCTGATGTCCAGCCCACAAATGAGAAAGTTTAACTGGAGTAGCTAAACATAACTTTAAAGTGGTATGTCTTCTCCCAACACAGTTTTGACTATAGATATTATCAAGCATGTCTGCTCAGCAAACTAGTTGATGACATGGTGGAAGGTGGCATCTGTCCAGTTCCCACAAGTCCTCCTAAGCTCCTGTGGCCAGTCATTTTCCACTCGGTGGATGGTCATTTTTGCTTGACAACTTCTGCAGAGTCATCTGTCCATGTACTACCAAAGGAGTACATTCCAGCTTCGGAAATCTCCAGAGAAATTGTGACACTGGATAACTCCATCCAAATTCTATGTAGTTGGACTCTCCCAATATTAATGTGTCTTTCCTAGACATTTCTATAATTTGGTCCAAGAGGGGTGATATTCAGATTTTCCATTTGGCTTGGCAATCTATAGCATAGTTCCACCAGAACATTTTTGTTGTTTTCCCTTACTTGTATTCTTAGCCAAATGCCAGAACCCTTATGCTCAGATTCTTGGATCTCTATACATACAGTACCTCTACTTCTTTCATGCCATAATGCCATTACAGTATTTGCTTTTTGTCTGGCCTGTTCCTTTTGAATAACTTATATCTTTCAATCCTTGAATTCCACTCATGAGGGTTGTCTGATCTGATGTCAGTAATGCTCACTAAATCATATCTGCCTGCCTTTATTAAACATTCTCATTTGTCTTGCCTGTTCTACACACTCTGTGCATTTATACAGAAATCATGGAATCCTTCAATCATATAAATTATTTCTTCCTTCACATATGTGTTTATTATTATGTGTGTCCACAACTTGCATCCCCTTCCCTAACCCATTCCTTGGATTTAGCATTACCCTATTTTCTGGGCTGCCTTCTTCCTCCTTTGCAGGATTTACTTTAAAGCTCTGCAGATCAGATAGTAATAGCAATAGCACTTAGACTTATATACCGCTTCACAGTGCTTTACAGCCCTCTCTAAGCGGTTCACAGAGTCAGCATATTGCCCCCAACAATCTGGGTCCTCAATTTTACCCACCTCGGAAGGATGGAAGGCTGAGTCAACCTTGAGCCGGTGAGATTTGAACCGCCGAACTGCAGCTAGCAGTCAGCTGAAGTAGCCTGCAGTGCTGCACTCTAACCACTGCGCCACCTCGGCTCTAAGATCTCTAAGGCATCTTCCAAGAACTTCCATCCCAGGTTATATGAGGTGTAATCCATCTCTTGCTAGGAGTCTCTTATCTAATAAACATACCCCTTCTATGAAATCTAAATTGCTCCTGTTGGCACATCTATATAGTCAATTGTTCATATTCTGAGTTCTTGTCCTTTTGGACTACATCCTTTAACAGAATAACAGAGTTGGAAGGAAACTTGGTAGTCTTCTGTGCAACCCCTGTTCAAGCAGGAGACCCTATACCACTTCAGATAAATGGCTGTCATATCTCTTCTTAAAAATTTCCAATGTGTGAGCACCCACAACCTCTGAAGGCAAGCCATTTCATTGATTAATTGTTCTCAGTGTCAGGAATTTTCCCCTTAGTTCTAGGTTGGTTCTCTCCTTGATTACTGTAGTTTCCATCCATTGCTTCTTATCCTGTCTTCAGGTGACCAGGAGGAGATCGGAAAATATCCCATTTGCCAGCGGTTCCTTTATGCCCCTGTCCAGTGCTTCATAATCTCTTGCAAAGTCTTCAAGTTTGTATCTGACTATAACATCTATGCTATGTGGGACAGATGTTGTATTTAAACCAAGAAAGAGAGCTGTTGTTGGTTTTGCTGCAATTGGGTGCATTACAGGCTCATCACTACTTCTGCCAACAAGAGTTTTGCATGGCTATATTGTATTCTTTATAGCTTTTATTATTTTTGCGGGCAGCACCATTTTCCTTTGAGTTTTCCATGTCTGTCCCTTGTCTACTTGATGGTTTTGCTAATCTCAAAGACAACTGGACTTACTGACAGCACTTCTGTTTCCTTGCAGCACAGCTGAGGATTGGGCTTGTTCATTATCAGTTGTTCCCTGGTACTCCATCCCATATCTCTCTATATCTGCATCCTGACAGCTGGGCTATTTCTGGAAATGGGTTTATCATTGTTCAGAATTGCACAACACTGATGTTCAATAATAGCCTGACTGACATTTCTACTCTTACTGCCTGCTAGGCAGGCTACTTGATAGTTGGGTAAATGTGCCATAATAAACAACTTCTTCCCAACCTCATCCTATTCCTAGAGAGACGGATTGGGGTTGACTTTCCCAATGCCAGGCAACAATTACTGGAAGAACAACCTGGGTTCCAATCACTTTCCTTAACTTGTCCTGCATTAAATGAGTAAGGAGAACACCATTTATAGATCTTCTTATTGATAGAAGACTCAGCAATCAGGACTGTAAAGTTTATGCTGCCTTTTCCCTTTTTTTTTTATTTTTTTTTTTTTTTTTATTAATAAAAGACTAAGAAAACAAGACTTTAAATTTTTTGCTGTTTTTTCTTTTTTTTTTTTTTTTTTGCTGGTGGAGGGAATGATAAATAGTACTTTAGCAGTGCCATCTGGCTGTGCCCTCTTTTTCTGTAAATAAAATGAGCTTGAAAACAAACAAAGATACAAAGAAAGAAAGCAGCTAAACAAACAACCAACAAAAACCAGATTGTTTTGGCTTCTTGATAAAGCTTCCCACTGTTCCTTCAATCCACATGTAAGATAGCTTCCAGCAGCTTGTTTATTTTTCTATAGTGGTGATTCCAGGCACAATAACATAACCATACAGCTACAATGCAATAACACATGTGGATCTCTTCACAGAAGGATTCACATTTCCTTAGCATTTTGCATCTTGAAACAAAGATAGCTATTTTCATCTTCCACTCCTGCCTCCAGGCTTGTCTTAGAGTATGAAATATAGTTCATAGCTCCCACTGCCAAGAGTTTGAACCTGATTGGCTCCAGATTGACTCAGCCTTCCATCCTTCCTAGATCGGTAAAATGAGGACCCAGATTGTTGGGGGCAATATGCTGACTCTGTAAACCGCTTAGAGAGGGCTGTAAAAGCACCATAAATCAGTATATAATTCTAAGTGCTATTGCTATATTTCCTCAATGGCAGAACAAAATTATTTGCTTTTATTTATAACATTTGCTATTGAGGAATTTAGCGTTTTCTGAAAACAGCATGAAACACTTTTGGATAGAATGGGGAGGTTAAGAATGATTTAAGATAATGACAATGGCCATCAATTTTTGGCAATTGCACCATTAATAAGTTAACATGTGCCTCAGTCTTCTCCACCACAATTTTGTGCTCTCTTTCTCTGCCTTCACCCCCCCCCAATGCATAAATCCCCTTCTCTCTTTCAGAGGGTTTCACTTTAATCTCTGCAAATGGTGAACAGGCTCAGGCAGCATTAGAGAAATAGGCAAGAATGTAAAATTCGGCTGGACCATAGCCGAGTTTACATTGTCTCTGCTCTTGCTGTGAGGCAAACTCCTACATGCTCCATCATTTCTGGCCGCTCTACCAAAAGTTGTTCACCCATGAGACATGAAAACACCACAACCTAAACAGTGATGGCGAACCTTTTTTGGCTCGGGTGCCAAAAGGGAGCGCGCGCACGCACGTGCTCACACCCATAATGCAATGCCCTCCCGTGCATGCGCATGCGCACAATCCCCACACTGCCCCCCCGCGCATGCACACAGCCCCCCGCTGCCCCCCTGCGCATGCGCACAGGCCTCACTGAAGTTTCCGGACTTCCGGTAGGTCCATTGGGCTGTTTTTCGCTCTCCCCAGGGTTTAGGAAAGCCTCCTGAAGCCTGGGGAGAGTGAAAAACAGCCAAATGGGCCAAACGGAAGTTTGGAAATGAACTTCCGGTTGGCCCGTTGGGCCGTTTTTCGCCATCCCCAGGGTTCAGGAGGCTTTCCTGAAGCCTGGGGAGCCTGGGGAGAGCGAAAATGGCCGAAAAGAAGGCCGAAAATCAGCTGGCCAGCACGCGCATGCACGCTGGAGCTGACATAAGGCAACACTTCACGTGCCCTCAGATATGGCTCTGCGTGCCACCTGTGGCACGCGTGCCATAGGTTCACCATCATTGACCTAAACACCACAACCACAATATTACACCACAACCTAAATTAATATATAACAAGCATGGGGCCAAATCTAATGGAGAAAACTCTGCAACTACTCCAGAAAACAACCCACTGCTCACAAGCAAAGATATAACATCTGTTGTTGCAAAGAGCCCACCAGTCTGGCTGTTCTGTGGTTTCTAGAAAGCAGCCACTTCCTCTACATCAGGAAGAAAAGGGTCTCTGGTGAATTTCTTCCATCCTTTGCCTCTCAGCAGGAGAGGCTACTTCAAACTATTATTCTTTGCTTCCCAGATTGCTCCAAAGGGTTCCTGACACATAGCAAGTCAGTTTGGATTAAATTGACATGGGACCTGTTAAGCTTCTCTGGGCAACAGCTTGCAAATTTAAGGCCTGGTTAGTTACTTGCATGGGAGAGGTCCAGAAAATCCCAAGGCTGTAAGGTAGGCTGGGAAATCATGAAAATTTTTCCAGAAGTAGAAGATGGCAAGAAAACTACATGGAAGCATCCATGAAATTGCCAGGAATCAAGCTTGCAGGAGGTTTTATATTCATTGTGAGACATCTCACATTTGGCCAAAATTAGGCATTTTTAAATCCCAGTGGCTTGACTTAGAAATCTATTACACACTTAATTCTCACGATTAGAAGTGAGCAGTGCAACCTTCTATCTGAATCCAATATCATGTAATTCAATGGTAGTTACACTGAGATAACTTGAAAACAAGGCTAGATCAATTTATATGGAAGCATCCATATGAGGGCTCTAAGAGTCAAGATGGCTGCTGCAAACACATAATCAAAGCCCAATCCTTTCACATTGGATTGCTAACACTAACACTTTCTTAAGAAATAATTGGGATTTCCATCCCCCCACCTTGGATTTATGATTTCCAAAGCTGATCTTAATGGAACAGGAGCCGAGGTGGCGCAGTGGTTAGATTGCAGTACTGCAGGCTACTTCAGCTGACTGCTAGCTGCAGTTCGGCAGCTCAAATCTTACCGGCTCAAGGTTGACTCAGCCTTCCATCCTTCCGAGGTGGTTAAAATGAGGACCCAGATTGTTGGGGGCAATATGCTGACTCTGTGAACCGCTTAGAGAGGGCTGTAAAGCACTGTAAAGCGGTATATAAGTCTAAGTGCTATTGCTATTGCTATAAACACTGAATGGCAAAAAGGGACGTTTGTCAATATATAAAACATAAGGAACTCATTAATGCTTCCTGCTTTGCTCTTAAGCAGAAATACTACAATGGTAAAGTTTCTTGAAAGTACAGTTGTGCAGGTGGAAACACAGCCAACCTCTACTCAGCCAAAGATCAAAGATGGATGGGTTTTCCTCACCTGTAAGCTTCAGCTCAAAACTTCATTTTTCTTGCCAAGCCACAGAGAATTGAACTGGAAGTCCTTGAGCCAAACTGTGATTCCTAATTTCTTGTCATGGGTGGGAAAGTTCAAAATAAGCAAAACATGTTCAGTATCCCCGTGTAACTTCAGAAACACAGCAATATTTGAAATGCCTTCTGCCTTCAGACCTACTGCATCAAGACCAAGACAAGGCATTAATTTGAAGGGATTTAGAGCCATGTGAATGATCATTGCCAGCATTTAACAAAAAAGGTCAGATGAGTGTCTTTTCCTACCCTGCTATTAAAACATCCAGCAAATGGAGGATGCAGTGCTGGACTTCAGTTTTATGAGGTCTTCTAGAAAATGCTTTATCTGTATGCATATGGGCACAGTATCGTTTGAATCAGGGGTGTCAAACTGGCGGCCCATGGGCCGGATGCATCATGCACAGGCCACGCCCACCCCAGCTCCGTGAATGGGAAAAACATCGTGAAACATCACTAGCCCAGATTGGCTGGGAAATGCAGTTAAAGTTTGGTGACGGGAGGCTTAGAGTCTGGAATGGAGAGAAATAGGCTGAGTCACAACCTAAGAAAGAAGACAGAATACCTTTGCTACAAAAACAGCTTCTGGGACAGTACCATCTTTGGTTCTCAGAGGATTATGCTCCCCCTCCAAAAGCTGGTGTACAATCTGGGATTCTCCTTAACATTTACCTTTTTTACATGCTGGAACAGCATGTGGAAGCTTTGCCTGGTGTGCTAATTGCATCAGTTCCTAAAGTGCTGACAAAAGTCACTTCATCGCTTTATGTATGTATCATGGGGCTACCTTCAAAGAGCACCTGGGAACTGCAACTAGGGCAAAATGCCATGGCCCACCTGCTATTACCTGGGATAATGTAATATTCCTATATAATATCAGTACTGCAGGAGCTGCACTTTGTCAGTTAGTTTCTGGGTGCAATGCAAAATCTTAGTTATCACTTTTGTGGTTTAGGACCTGAGAGTCTCCACCCACTATCAGATGTGATAGGAGAAGCAGATATTTTCTGCAGAAGCTCCTCTCCTGTGGAATGCCTTTGAATCAGGGATGATTGTGTGTGTTAGGATTGCTAATGCTTACCTGTGATTATTGAATTTGGTGTTTGAACATTATTTTCATTATTGCACAAATATTGGTTTTGTTTTATGATTACATACTTGTGTTTATGCTACATACACTATCTGTGTTGTGAACCTCTTACAGTCAAAATAGCTAAATGGTATTATACAAATAAATGTTAAAGCTAATTACAGTATTCTGTTCCATCCAACCTAGATAGATATGATAGTTACAATACTGTTGATGTGTTATTACACACATCTTCAAATGTTGTGCTACATTCCTAAGCTCTCAAATGCATATAAAATAATACCATGAGAGGACATACTATTTTTAGATTTTCATCCCATCTTTTTTTCATATCCACCTAAAGGCAGACATACCAATAACATACCAATATTTCTTGCTCCTATATTCTCTACAACCACCCTGTGAGGTGAGTTAGGCTGAGACAGAGTGACTGGCCCAAAGTCACCCAGCTATTTTTCATGCCCAAGGCAGGAGTCTTGGTTTTTAGACCAGCACCCTAACCACTATACCACACTGGATCTTGGAAATTGTAACTTTTCCTGATTTTATTTAACCTACTATGATAGAGAATTACAGATAAGCAGAACTGAAATCTTTTCTTCTGACCAACTAAGACTAAATTTATACAATACACTGAATCACACACAAGAAAAACCCAATTTACCCTAGCACATCCATGTTGTATGTTATAGTTCAGTGTAGCATATGAACCCTGAAAATAAGACTTAATAAACCATGAGTAAAAACATACACCCCCTTTGTGTGAATGAGCACATACACATATGCTCTTGCCCAGGGGTGGGTTCCGGATTTTCTTACTGCCGGTTTGCTCAGGGACACGCCGTGTGCGCGCATGCGCAGTACAAAAAAAACCTTCTGCGCATGTGCAGAAGCAAAAAACAAGATGGTGGCGCCTATGGTGCCGCCAAGAGAACCAGCTCGGGGGCGTGGCAGGCGTGGGTCGCTACCGGTTCCAGTGACCCATGCCGCCACGTTACTAACAGTTCTATAGAACCAGTCTGAACCAGTGGGAACCCACCTCTGCTCTTACCATTGCTTTTTAGACTAAAGGAAAATGTTTTCCTTCTTGGTTAATGACTAGGAACATTAGTTTAACTCTTTAAACATTCAGATTTTTCTATTCTACCTTACAAAGAAGAATTAATTCCAGGTAATTATGTCTTTTAGCTCATTGGTCCTAGGCAGTCTTATTAACAGGGTGCCAATATTAACAATTCAATTACTTGCTGTGAATCTTGTTTTTCATTTTCTTATTAAAGCAATTATCTCAAGGCAAAGACATCTCCTGAAGGCTCTTAATTTCCTTCCTTAGGCCTTCCCTATTATTATTTTTAAGGCAGAAAGTAAAGCAGTCAAACCAAACAGAAGATCAATTCTCCATGACTCTTTGAGAGTATGTTTTCTGCCTTTTCACTGAGGTTGTTACCTAGTGCATAGCTTCAATTATCTTGACTGTTACTCAGGGGTCTCCAACCTTGGCAACTTTAAGACTTGTGGACTTCAACTCCCAGAATTCCTCAGCCAGCAAAGCTGGCTGAGGAATTCTGGGAGTTGAAGTCCACAAGTCTTTAAGTTGCCAAGGTTGGAGACCCCTGCTGTTACTAATATAAATATCATTTAGTTGAATTCTCCTCTGCTTTTCATTGGCCAAGAGATTTTCATAGCATACAAAGAATAGAAAGAGTTTAGGCTTTTAACAGCTGGAACTTATATTTCCAAAAATGTGGGTCTTAACAAATATATTTTATTTATTTCTCTTCGTTGTAAGATGTGGAAGAACCTTTAATGCAACCAGCACCACCTATACCTAGTATGACCCAACTTGCATGTCTAGAAACACTCTCTAACTCTGTTTAAGAATATAGACATGGCACAAAAATTTAGTCATATTATTTTCTTTGCCTGCCACTGTGGGCATTCAGGTGAAGGTCAAAAAAGACAAATAATGACATGTGTATGACAACATTATCATTCAAATGCTGTTATTTAGATGGTGGGGTAGATGCATGTAATAACAGCTTGATACATGCAGGATGATGAATGAGCCGAAGTAGCGCAGTGGTTAGAGTACAGCACTGCAGGCTACTTCAGCTGACTGCTAGCTGCAGTTCGGTGGTTCAAATCTCACCGGCTCAAGGTTGACTCAGCCTTCCATCCTTCTGAGGTGGGTAAAATGAGGACCCAGATTGTTGGGGGCAATATGCTGACTCTGTGAACCTCTTAGAGAGGGCTGTAAAGCACTATGAAGTGGTATATAAGTCTAAGTGCTATGTAATTGCTCAAGTATTTCTTTTCTGGCTTCATTACTGTGGCTCTCACTGGGCACCACTATGGTTTTTTTTTTTTGGGGGGGGGTGTTGCCTGATGATGAGATCTTGAAAATGGTAGCAACTGTTTTAGTTGCCCAATAAATACTTCTATTTTTCAGGAAGATATACAGTAGGGATCAACCTTGCAGAATAGGTGCAGCCTCCAAATGATCTTCAAGGGCAGACTCATGTAGAGTGCATTGCAATACAGTAGTTCAAATATGAAATGATTAAGGCATATATGACTGGGAGAAGGGGGTCCCAGCCCAAGAAGTGTTATAACTGGCATACCAGACAAATTTGGGCAAAAGCTTTTCTGGTCACAGCTGTCCCCTCCCTGTTCGTTCATTAGAAGCTGAAAATGCTAATTGCACACTGATTCATTTTGGGGAAATGCAAATCCATTCAGAACTAAAGTTGGCATATCCTTGATAGTGGGAGAACTGAAAAACAACAGTCACTCTGTCTTATTTTTGTAGTCACAATATGAATTAAATATAAATACCATACAGTGAACTTCTAAAATGTTAACTTTTTTCTTGATTACATGTTTACTATGTATGATTAAGTTTCAGTATGCAGCATTTGTGTAGAATGTTTAAGTTTTGTTGATTGTTTTGAACTAAACTGATGTGAAGTGAAAGTTTTGTTGATTGCTTTGAACTAAACAATCAGGTCACTTAATCAAAAAGCAAAAACATTTTTCATCCAGAACTTTCACCAGTATACAGTAGTTGATCAGCCTATTCTGAGCCTATCTAGAACTCAGCAGTGGAAAGCAAGGTTGACTCAGCCTTCCATCCTTCCGAGGTGGGTAAAATGAGGACCCAGATTGTTGGGGGCAATATGCTGACTCTGTGAACCACTTAGAGAGGGCTGTAAAGCACTGTAAAGCGGTATATAAGTCTAAGTGCTATTGCTATTGCTATTGCTAAATGTCTATGAAGATTCTTAATCATCCAGGTCATGGTTGTCCTGAAGGTGCTTTTGAAATGGCAATTGGACTTGCTTGGTTTTTCTCCTTGAAGATGTTTCTCTTCTCATCCAAGAAGCTTCTCCAGTTCTGGCTGGGGAATGGTAGGGAATAAAAGGATTTCTATTCCTTAGAACTCATTTGTTTGTTAGCATTCTGCAGGTTGGTTGTTAGCTCTCTGAGAGTCATTGAGGCAACTTGAGATTTATCTGTACCCTCAGGGTCACCTGACTCAGGGTCCAAATGGGTGTGGAACCCTCCTGGGACTGCTGAGAGGACTATGTTGTAGACAGTGGATAGGTGATGTCATATCCATGCCCCTCTGTTGAGAGAGGGCTGTTCAATTTTGATATAGAAGGCCTCAGGCCTATATTAAATTGAACAGCCCTGTCTCAACAGAAGGCGAACTGAAGAAGCTTCTTGGGTGAGAAGTGAAATGTCCTTTTGTCCTCAAGGGCAAAAAAACCTCAAGGAAGTCCAGGTTTGAAAAGCACCTTTGGGTCAACAGTGGAAAGAACAGATTCCTCAGTAGTAGTGCCAATGATGCACAATTGCCAAATCCATGCCGACCATATAGCTCTAGGCAGCACATGCTTATGGATGAACTCAGAGTAGATACTCAAACGTTGATTATTGCTGCTTTCAGATGTAGTAGGGCATGCTGTCTCATGATCAGTGCAGGAGATTCAATTGACAGTACAATTGACTTTGTAGAATAGAATAGAATAGAATAGAATAGAATAGAATTCTTTATTGGCCAAGTGTGATTGGACACACAAGGAATTTGTCTTTGGTGCATATGCTCTCGGTGTACATAAAGAAAAAATAAAATATATTCATCAAGAATCATAAGATACAACACTTAGAGATAGTCATAGGATACTAATAAGCAATCAAATCATACTAGGAAACTAAATAAAAACAATATAAATTGCAAGATACAAGCAACATGGTTATAGTAATAAGTGAGAAGAGATAGATACTAGTAAGGAAGAGAAGAATAATAGTAATACAATCTTAGTAAATTATTTGACAGTGTTGGGGAATTAGTTGTTAAGCAGAGTGATGGCATTCGTGGAAAAAACTGTCCTTGTGTCTAGTTGTTCTGGTGTGCAGTGCCCTATAGCGTCGTTTTCAGGGTAGAAGTTGAAACAATTTATGTCCAGGATGTGAGGGGTCTGTAGATATTTTCACAGCCCTCTTTTTAACTTGTGCAGTATACAGATCCTCAATGGAAGGCAGGTTGGTAGCAATTGTTTTTTCTGCAGTTCTAATTATCCGTTGAAGTCTGTGTTTGTCTTGTTTGGTTGCAGAGCCAAACCAGACAGTTATGGAGGTGCAGATGACAGACTCAATAATTCCTCTGTAAAACTGAATCAGCAGCCCCTTGGGCAGTTTGAGCTTCCTGAGTTGGCGCAGAAAGAAAGTTTGACTGGAATTCTACTTTATTGTTAAATGACAGCATCTTGGAAAAGTGACATATTCTTTTTCTCTCTCACACACATACCAAAGTGAATCAAGATGGATCAATCCTGAGTTTCTTCCTCATTCCTTCCTCTCAATCCAGGTTAAGTTGGTACTTGTTGGTTAACAAGGTTAAGAAGGTTGTTTGGTGAAGAAGGAATTTGGTGAAT
>QLTV01003479.1:1919921-1933208 GCA_003457575.1 Thermophis baileyi
GGTATCTGATGTGATTTTGCCTAGCTTCACCTGCTGCTTCCTGTCTGTTAGGAAGCTTATGATCCATTTACAAGTGTGTTCAGGTACTGCTAGCTGGTTTAGTTTAGTTAGAAGAATGTCCGGAATGATGGTATTGAATGCTGAGCTGAAGTCTACAAAGAGGACCCTTGCATAGGTCTTTGGAGATTCAAGATTTTGTAGGATGTAGTGCAGAGTCATATTAACAGCATCATCTGTCAATCTATTTGCTCAGTAGGCAAATTGCAAGGGGTCTAACAGCGGATCCGTGATGGTTCTCAGGTGGCTGAGCACTAGTCTTTCAAAGATCTTCATTATTGGGAATGAATGGTGGTTAAGAAAGTGTGTGTATATGAACTTGCCCTTCACAACAAGCAACAAAATGTTGATGGTCTGCCCTGCTTGACTACCCAAATCAATCTTAATTAATATTTATTTATTTATTTATTTATTTATTTAGTCAAACATGTACAAGATAACAGGTATAAAGAGCCGAGGTGGCGCAGTGGTTAGAGTGCAGCACTGCAGGCTACTTCAGCTGACTGCTAGTTGCAGTTCGGCGGTTCAAATCTCACCGGCTCAAGGTTGACTCAGCCTTCCATCCTTCTGGGGTGGGTAAAATGAGGACCCAGATTGTTGGGGGCAATATGCTAACTCTGTAAACCGCTTAGAGAGGGCTGTAAAGCACTATGAAGCGGTATATAAGTCTAAGTGCTATTGCTATTGCTATAAGTATAAACATGGACATGAACACAGGAAATGAGTACAAATAATTGGGGACAGTAGGCACGCTGGTGCGCTTGTGCACATCCCCTTTACGGACCTCTTAGGAATGGGGTGAGGTCCACAGTAGACAGTTTAAGGTTGAAGCTGTGGGGGTTTGAGGATGTAACAACGGAGTCGGGTAGAGCATTCCAGGCGTTGACCACTCTGTTGCTGAAGTTGTATTTTCTGCAGTCGAGTTTGGAGCGGTTTACCTTGAGTTTGTATCTATTGTTTGCCCGTGTATTATTGAGGTTGAAGCTGAAGTAGTCATAGAATAATTCTCAGGTGGAGGTTTTGTCATCAAATACTGGGGAAAAAAAGTTAGAAATGATTTAGGAAAAATGGAAGTCAGTGAAAAATATCTCAGCATGTGCATACAATTTATATGGGTAAATATCATGACCCATGTTGTCCTTACCTACTTAAAAAGATAAGAGTTTTTTTATTGTTCTCTGCAGGAGTGTATGTACATAAAACAAAGAGCTAGAGAAAGACTGATAAACTACATAAATAATCCTCAGGAAGACAAACATTCCCTGTAGTTTTAGAGGTATTCACTGCCAAAGGAAATGTTAGTACCACAAGAATTTCAACAAGTTTCAATATGCAGTGCTTTTTCTAAGTGGGATTACTTGTGTGGAGTTTGCTTACTAATCAAAGCAGTGGAGGATTAGGAACAGCTACATGTTTAAGCATTAACAATAAATGTCAGTCCCATCCTGGGGTGAAATTCAGCAGGTTCTGACAGGTTCTGGAGAACCGGTAGTGGAAATTTTGAGTAGTTCAGAGAACCGGCAAATACCACCTCTGGCTGGCCCCAGAGTGGGGTGGGAATCGAGATTTTGCAATATCCTTCCCCCAGGAGTGGGGAGGGAATGGGGATTTTGCAGTATCCTTCCCCTGGAGTGGGGTAGGAATGGAGATTTTGCAGTATCCTTCCCCTGGAGTGGGGTGGGAATGGAGATTTTGCAATATCCTTCCCCCAGGAGTGGGGAGGGAATGGGGATTTTGCAGTATCCTTCCCCTGGAGTGGGGTAGGAATGGAGATTTTGCAGTATCCTCCCCCCTGCCACACCCACCAAGCCATGCCCACAGAACCGGTAGGGAAAAATTTTGAATTTCACCCCTGGTCCCATCTGAAGAAGACTAACTTTACCTTTTCAAGGCATATCTTTCATTCATTGTTATTTATTTATTTATTAAGTGTATTTTTATGTCACTGCATTTAAAATTATTCTCTGTGGCTTATATAGAAAAAATAAAATTTAAAACATACCTGATACAAAAAACAAATACAGCATGAGAATACATGAAAAATGAAAGAATATAAAAAGCATCTAAGACTCTGGATCAGTGATGGTTGCCATGTGTCACAGGCAACTTCTGAAGGCTGATCACATCCATTCATTCACAGTTTAAAAAGCAAAGTTAATAAGATGTGCTTCCTCAGCCACTTTCTAAAAGCAGAGACCAAAGTGGGGACTTGTTCCAGCTTCATGAGCCGTGGTGGCACAGTGGTTAGAGTGCAGTACTGCAGGCTACTTCTGCTGATCACCGGCTGCCAGCAGTTTGGCAGATCGAATCTCACCAGGCTCAAGGTTGACTTAGCCTTCCATCCTTCCGAGGTGGGTAAAATGAGGATCCAGATTGTTGGGGGCAATATGCTGACTCTGTAAACCGCTTAGAGAGGGCTGTAAAGCACTATGAAGCGGTATATAAGTCTAAGTGCTAAGTGCTATTGCTATTCAAGTAAATGCTAAATTGTAAAATAAAATGATTTAAAAATCATTTCAGGTACACATTTGAAACAGGGTTTGTAAGAGAGTGAATTTTAAAAAAAAAAGTATCTTGTGCAGATTTTGATAATAGAACAAGCCCATCTCTTGGACAACTAGGTCATACTGAATTTGAACAGTTAAAATCAGCAGATAACTACCAAAGTACAATTTTCAAATATTGGGGAAATCTGATCACAATCTCATCTAAAGTAGAAGTAAAAGCTGCCAGTGCCTGTGAAAACTGATCCCCAATGGTTAAGACCATCAGCCAGTGGAGTCTATTCCTCTATCACAAAAGAAACATTTTTCCCCAGTGAGAAAAAAAGTCTGACCTTCCTCTCCAAATTGTCTTATGTAGAGATTTTTTCATGTGAAAACAGAATACTTGCTGGAATTCTTGTGTTACTTTAACCTACTTTATAATAAATCTGATTAACCAGTGATCTGTGAGAATTGAGATTAAGTGCCTCCAGCCTAGGCTGTTACTAAAAGCAGGACAGGACAAAAGAACTCTGTATTTATAATGAGAAATATAGTAGGGCTATCATTGACTGAAGAACTCTTGACAAACATAGAGATATAGTAGATACAGAAAATCATATTGTATTACTGCTATCCAGGCCACATTCCAGTGGTGCCAATATACATACATACACACTATGAGACTCTGTTGTCAACAGAGTCTCAGAAATATCTGAAAAATATGGCTTGAAGCATAACACCTCAAAAAACAAGATCATGGTCGTCAGCAAACAACCCATTAATTTACCACCGATAAATTTGGAAGGAATACCACTAGAAAAAGTTGAAAGGATCATGTACCTCGGTTTTAATTTACATGAAAGCTGGGACATGATCAGTGAAGTAAAAACAAAGATAGAGAAAGCTCGAACAGCATTCTTCAAAATGAAAAAGGTCTTCTGCAGTCACGACATAAGCCTAAGACTGAAAATCAGGCTTGTCAGATGTTACATTTTTTCTATCCTGCTCTACGGAGTAGAGAGTTGGTCTCTGACAGAAAACCACTTGAAGAAACTAGAAGCATTTGAAATGTGGATTTACAGAAGGCTGTTATGTATAAGCTGGGTTGACAAAATCAGAAATGTGGAGGTGATAAGCCGCATGGGAAAGCCAAGGGAAATGTTAGAATATTTTGGACATGTGATGCGACACCCAGAAAAATACGGCATCCTTCACTTAATCCTCCAGGGAAAGATTGAAGGCAAATGAGGTCCAGGCAGAAGAAGAACATTATGGCTTAAAAACCTAAGGGACAAAACTCAGCAGCACTTTTTCATGTGGCTGTTGACAAAAATAGGATTGCCAACATGATCGCCAACGTCCGATGACGGATATGGCACAAGAAGAAGAAGAAGAAGACACACTATGTTATGTGGGGTAAGTGGTGTTAACAAAGTACAGAAAAGGACTAAGAAACAGAAAGGCAAAGAAACTATAGATATGTGGTAAGGAAAAAGAAAATATAGCTATATCTAGTTTATACCAATAACATTCATTATTCTGCTTTCTATCTTTCTATCACATCCATGCACTGCTTTATAAATTGTCTTTTTTTCTTCTTCAAAATTCTCACTTCTCTCTTTCTGAGAACCTTAGCAGCCTTATCCAACCATAGTTCTCCCAGTCTTTTCCTTTTTCTTGACCCAGTCATTCTTGTTTTATGTACTGTATTTGTTTTGCCATTTGGTCCTTGTTCATAATTTATTTGGTGTATTATTTGTTTTGCAATTTAATCCCCATTCATAATTTCTTTGGTGGATTTCATTCATGCTGGTTGCTCACTTCTATCCTCAATTCGCCTTCATTCAGCACTTAGTCTTTCTTGTTCCATTTCTTCTTTGATCAAACATGTAAGTGTCCCAGTCCTATTGAATTTAACTTATTCACATATCCAGTTCCCATTTTCTTTTATCAAAGGGAACAAGCCCACACTCTTATTCAGAGCCACTTTTGCTTCTTTCAATAAATACTCATTCTTCACAACAGATACCATGCTAGGCACTCCCTTTCTGCAAGCATTTGCATAAATAAAAAATTCTTCACACATTTGCTCTTTTTAGTAAACCTTCTACAAGAAACACAATTTTATCTACTTGCTTCTACTTTTATAGAAAACATGTAAAATGTAAACATGTTCATTGCTTCTCTAAAATATTATCTTGGTCTTTGATACATTAATGTTCAGGTCTATTCTCTAGTTGAATCATGTACCCTAATATTTATTATCATTGGGTTCTCAGCCATTAACTATTGTCTACTTATTGTACGTTCACATCCTTATGTTTCTAATATCTGCACAAGCGTTGCTTATACTTTTTTCCTATTAAATTACCTTATTTTTCTCCTTCCTCAATGCTGAACCATTTGCTCAGCATTCTACTTATTTTCACAGCCAATTAACTTAATCCTGTTCCTACATCGCTAATACAATTTTAAAGACAGAATTCTCAGCTTTATACTTGCATTATAGTCCATTGAAGTCTAGGACTCAATTTTTACTGTAGTTAAAACTTAAGAATAAAATTCCAGTCGGATCACTGTTTACATGAAAATGTACTGGATATTTCTGGGCATATCTGTCAGCGTGTATTTATCTTGCACCATTGTGGTTTAGGGAATGTGTTTCCAAACCAAAATGTCATAACCAAAATTTGCTGGCATCTTAATATGTCAGGGAAGCATTTCAGTTGCTTCAGATATGTTTTGGGGAAAACAGACTTCAGAGGGTTGTCAAATCCTAGAATTAGGAGCAACTACAAAGAACTTTTGAAACTGTAAATAGGAAATTAACCTTTAGGTTTGTTTGCTGATATACAGTTTATGCATCACAGATTTTATTGTATTGATTGGTTTAACTGCAAGCTTTAGCTATGATTTATTTCTGTTTCTACATTGAATACACTCATTTTCTGCACATGTAGAGAATGAAAACCTAATATGAGTGTTATAGTTTGCTGAGTGGAATGCTATGTGAAAAGAATGGGGAAATAACATGTAGAGATGGTAGTAATTATAGGATTAAAGCTGGTTTTGCTGACTTCAAAATCTGTGTGTCCAAGTCAAGATTTATGGTAAAAATGTTCAGAACTGGCAAAATAGTAAAACCAGACTTACAATTAGAGTTGCTAGGACTGAACCAAACTGGCATTATTTGAAGGGTAACACTAGTAAAGAAACATTGAATGTTGTATTCAGTGAAAGCAAGGTTATCTCTGATATGCTTTTTCAAACAGTACTCGCAATCTTAGAAAACAACTGCCAGGACAAAATTTGGTTAGTATCTTAAAAGAAGACATTATAAGCCCTTAATGAACTTTTATTTGGCTTACAGTAAAATAATAGTTCCAGCTCTCTGGTTGATAGAAGATCATTTAGAGAGTTTGTTTATTCATTTGAAGCCCTTAGTTCTAGAAATATTTTCTTGCATTTAATAGAATTCAGGATCTTCCAAAGTACAAATCAGTTCCTAGACCAGGGGTGTCAAACACAAGGCCTGTGGGCCGATCCGGCCTGCAATGTGGTCAAGCTGGCCATGCCCACCCAGTCGGCCACAGCCCTGATGCGGCCCTCAATGAAATTGAGTTTGACACCCCTGTCCTAGATACTGTTCAGCTTTTTTAAGTTCTTCAATCTAATATCTTTTGTTTATCATAATCCTTCTCCCTTAGAACTTTCTTTACAGTTGTTGCATTTTTGCAATGTACACAGATCTGGTGCTCTCTAAACAGACATCATCAGCTATTAGCCATAAATAGACATTTAGAGGAGATTTTTCCAGTGGTGAAATCCAATTTTTTTAAATACCGGTTCTGTGGGCATGGCTTGGTGGGCGTGGTGTGGCTTGGTGGGTGTGGCTTGGTGGGCATGGCAGGGGAAGGATACTGCAAAATCTCCATTCCCACCCCACTCCAGGGGAAGGATACTGCAAAATCTCCATTCCCTCCCCACTTCTGGGGGAAGGATATTGCAAAATATCCATTCCCACCCCACTCCTGGGGGAAGGATATTGCAAAATATCCATTCCCTCCCCACTTCTGGGGGAAGGATATTGCAAAATCTCCATTCCCTCCCCACTTCTGTGGGAAGGATATTGCAAAATCTCCATTCCCACCCCACTCTGGGGCCAGCCAGAGGTGGCATTTGCCGGTTCTCCAAACTACTCAGAATTTCTGCTACCAGTTCTCCAGGACCTGTCAGAACCTGCTGGATTTCACCCCTGGATTTTTTTTTTTTGATTCTTGGTTATTTAAATTCCTCATCTTTTGGCAACTTTGGAAAAGGTTGAAAAACAAAAGATATTACTGCTGATGCATGTTGGATAATTGAGAATGCCAAAGAATACCAAAATAAATTCATACAAGTAGTCCTCGGCTTATGACTAATTGAGTCATAAGTCATGGTGGTCACTAAGAGGGTCACCATGGTGGTTGATTTTATGACCTTTTTTTCTGGCAGTATTGAAGCAAATGCCATGACCATTATACAAATGCAGTAGTCTTTAAGCAAACATAGTGGCCGTTAAGCAAACACAGCAGTTGTTAAATGAATTCATTTTATCCAATGAGTGTTTTCTGCCGGAAACCAGAAGTAAACACTGGAAACCAGCAAAAAGTGCCAAAAAATATGGTTACCTGATGGTGGGATGCTGCAAACGGTCGTAAATGTGATCAGTTGCCAAGCATCCATAATGTGATTGTGTGACTCTCTCTCTGTGTGTGTGTGTGTGTGTGTGTGTGTGAGGCCATCAGAATCTCAGAACTGTGTTTAAGTACTATTTGAAGGGTTCGTTGTAACTTTGAATGCTCACTATATGACTGGTCATTAAGCAAGGACTACCTGTAATTCCTTCATTATGTAAAGCTGTCTAATGTACTTAGGACCATTGGTATCCCAGAACATATTAGGCAAAACGTGTACCCAGATCAAGAAGCCACATT
This sequence comes from Thermophis baileyi, assembly GCA_003457575.1. Classification (NCBI taxonomy): domain Eukaryota; kingdom Metazoa; phylum Chordata; class Lepidosauria; order Squamata; family Dipsadidae; genus Thermophis; species Thermophis baileyi. The sequence continues at coordinate 1,927,441 of QLTV01003479.1, forward strand.
TCAGATGGAATATGATGCAACAGATTGGCTCCTCTCTGGAGTGACGCAATGAAGGAATGAGACAAGTTTGTGAGTGGGAACGAGCAATAGAGTGAGACAAGTTTCTATGTTCTCCCCTCTAGTAGTGAAAGTGAAGGAGCATAGTGAAAAAAAATGACGCTTAAATAAATGAATGAATGACAGCAGCAGCGGCCAGCCTTACAATAGAGAAGCAGTGAATATCTTGGCTATTTAACATTGACTATCAACAGTAAAGGGACCAGCAGTCCAGAAATATGCCACAGAGTAGCACGTGATAGAGTAGCAATAGACGCCTTGGAAAAGATATTCAGATGCCACCTTTTGTCTACACACCTGTAAGATCTGAATTGTGCAGGCAGTAGTTCTATGTGGGTAAAAGTTGGACTTTGATGAAGCTGGACTGAAAGGACACTTCTGAACTTTGGTGCTGGATAAGACTCCTGAGAATATAATGTATAACTAATAAAACAAACAAATAAGAGCTCGATCCAGAGTTCTGGCTCAAATTATCATATTTTGGGCACAGAGCTCTCTAGAGATGTCTATTAACACTGGGAAAAATGAAAATAAAGAGAGAGAGGGTACAAAAGAAGAACAACAGCTAGGTGGGTAGACTCAAATATAGCAGTGATGAATACATATTAAAGTCCTGAAGGACCTGGATCATCCTGGAGAAAATCAGGATGTGGTTGCTAATGGCACACCATCAATAGGTGGCACACCATCAATATATAGGATGATTCAGAAAACTAATAGCAAAAGAAGTTTAAATAAAAGCAATAAATAATTGAAAAGAAAGGATAACCTTCTAACTCTCTTTGCTATCTATGTATAAATCTACTCTTGAAATACTTTAGTCAGCATTTTTCTAATAGAAGTAGTAACACATTTTATCTAAGTCAGAAATTCACAATGACAGTAATGTAACCTTGAATTAAAGATATGTTTGCTTTTTGGAAGAAAGACTAAGACAATTCTAGACAAAATATTGAGCGGTAGAAACATTATACTGCCAAAAAGGATATGTTTTCTAATGTCCAGGGTCTTTCTAGTCATAACATATTGCTTGAAAGCTGAACCATCAGAAAGGCTGAATGAACAATCAGTCCCTTTGAACTATGGTGATGGAGAAAATTGTTGGAAGTACTTAGATAACAAGAAGAACAATTCAGTGGTACATGAAATAAAACCAGCCAGTTCAATAGGAAAAAACTAATAATGAACCTAAAGCTGGAATATTTTAGATATACAATTAAGAAACAAAGTTTTTCCTGAAACTTGGAAAAGTGAAAAACTGTAGAAAAATGAAAGCAAAACGTCTACATACTGATATCATGAATATGGAAGAACTCAAGGTGGTTGCTTAGAAATTTCGGACTGTTGAAAGCAAGTATGCAAATCCTTTTGGCTTTTTAGATGTTGGATCACCAATCTTAGCTAACTTGCTAATGATGAGAGATTCGTGGACTTCAACTATACATACAACCTAGAAAGGGCCATATTCATTGTTGATTTAGATAGGGCTGCCAAATCTGGGCTACATAAATCTGGATGTCCACTAAATGGCAGGAAAGAGTTACTGAAAATGGGTTAATTTCAGATGTCATCCAATAATTATCTATGGTTTTGCTAAGATCAGATCTAAGATACTGATACTAAGTAAAAAAAAAAAAGGAGAATCTTGATATTTGAATGAAGCGGTAATTGCAAACATAAACTTAATTCCAATTCAGTACATAGAATCTCTAGTAAATCCAGTTAGGAACTGAGAGAACATCAATAACATTCAAAGCCAAAATAATTGTAGGGAAACCAGCGATATCCAAGAAGATGTAACACTATAGCAATAGCAATAGCAGTTAGACTTATATACCGCTTCATAGTGCTTTACAGCCCTCTCTAAGCGGTTCACAGAGTCAGCATATTGCCCCCAACAATCTGGGTCCTCATTTTACCCACCTCGGAAGGATGGAAGGCTGAGTCAACCTTGAGCCGGTGAGATTTGAACCGCCGAACTGCAGCTACCCTTATGGAAACATTAAGTATATATTCCTAAGTACTATAGAGAATTGTACTAAAATCTTTCCACAATATGAGCATGTGGGAATTTTTTTTTTTCATACCACTTGGAGTCTGTCTGTAAAAGCAAAAGTCAACATAAATTACACCTCAGATGGAAAAACAATGCAGTAATGAAGCATTCTGACTCTAGCAAGATTCCGTACCAAAATGGCAACTAGCAGATAGACTCCTTTATTTTGACATACAATTAGTTAGTTTTCTGACTATTTCTAAAGGGTAGCCAAAGATAAAATCAAAGTCAGAATAATAAGACTGAGAACTGACAGTCTATGAAAGGGTGTGTTTTGGGGCCAAAAATTCTGTTCAGAATACAAATGTTATTGGAAGAATTCCATTTGTGCATTCTTTGCTAATCAAAAACTTTGTTGAGCATTCCTGAACTATGGTATCTGCTGAAATGTTTGTAACAACTCACAAAGTTGAAACACCTATCAATCAAAACAAAACCAATGGTTTCTTTTCCTAGAGGCGTAGAGATGGTGAGTATAGGGATAAATGTTCCCATTTCTCATCTGTACTCCCCCTAAATCAACAGAACATATAAGAATCAAGAATTCCTTCCTTTGTCTTTTTATTTGCTGAGCCATTAGAACACAATTTCAAATGAACAGACAGCCCACAAGTAACTTGTGTATTGTAAAACCTAAGAGTTCTGTTCAGACTTGGAATAAAATATCAGTGTAAGCAGTTTGAGTATTTAAGTCATACAGCAGGTTGGATGTCTCTCAGATTTAAAATCCTCAATAAAGATATATTATCAGAATAAGGTCACAATTACACTAATATATTATTTAGGTTGGGAAGTAGGCAGAGTACAGGTAAATCAGGGGTGGGTTCCTCCCGGTTTGGACCAGTTCTCCCGAACTGGTAGTGGCCCGCTGGTGACATCATGATGATGTCACCGGATCGGTCGGTGCCAGTCCGTGGGGGCCGCCATCTTTTTTTTAAAAAAATTTTGAATTTTTTTTGGAATTTTTTTTTAAAAATTTTTTTGAATTTTTTCCCCCTTCTGAGCATACGCAGAAGCCGACTTCCGGCACTGTGCATGCGGTCGCCATCTTTTTTCGGCTTTGGGTTGTTGTTGTTTTTTCGGATTTTTTGTTACTGCGCATGCACGTGCACGCAAAGCGCGCGCACACCCACGAGGCCCACCCACATGGCGCAGGAGGAAGCGAACCGGCAGTGAGGTAAGTTGGAACCCACCCCTGAGGTAGATGTACTCTTCAGTACAACTGAGTCCAAAATTTGTGTTGCTAAGCAAGACAGTTGTTAAGTGAATTTTCCTCCATTTTACATTTTCTTGCCACAGTTGTTAAGTGAATCATTGCAGTTGTTAAGTTAGTAACACGGTTGTTAAGGGAATCTGGCTTCCCCATTGACTTTGCTTGTCAGAAGATTGTAAAACGTGATCACATGACCCCAGGACACTGCAACCGTCATAAATATGAGTCAGTTGCCAAGCATCTGAATTGTGATCATATGACCATTAGGATGCTGCAATGGTTGTAAGTGTGAAAAATGGTCATAAGTCATTTTTCAATGCTGTAACTTCAAAGGTCACTAATAATTGAATGGTTTTAAATTGAGCAATACCTACCGGTATATTGAAATCCGTGACTGACAGGATGCCCTCAAATTCATCCTTGTGGTCAGATTTGCAATTACTACTCTAAGCATAGACTTTTAGATGGGTAGAAAGATTTGGGAGGATGGACAATTTGGGAAAAATGAGGGATATCTTTGCTTTCATATCTCTCAGTCATATCTCTGCCTTCTAGACTTTGATGGCAAATGATGCTGTCATTTTCTTCTGGACTGTTATTTTTCTCATATCACTTACTACCTGATAAACTTCAGTGCAAGGGAGTATAACAGACATTGCACATCGTTAATCTGAATCCTAAAATGGACATAATTTGATTATGATATTAATGTAATTACTTTAGAGTAAGTGGCTTAAAGGGAGCAGCTTTTTTACATTCAATTAACAAAAAGGAAACAAAACCTCAAAAAAGACTGAGATTCTTGCAAAAAAATAATAATTGCAAAAATGGGTGGAAAGCAATTCCAGAAGGGAAAACTGTAGGTAAAAAAAACAGGAAGAAGTAGCAGAATTTAATGGAAGCTGTAATTCATGATGCTTCCTCTGGAAATTTTAATTTTGATGAGGATTTAAAAGATAATTCTGAAGAGGTGAAGCTAAAAGTGTCTTTAAACCTGAGTTGTACACAGCATTTATTTCTGTTTGTTAAAGACCTCTTTAAAAATACTTCATGCACTTCTGGCTACAGCTTTGTTTTTCTTGGCTTGGTACAGAAAGAAGTGTCCCCAGTCCATTAGTTGGAGGGAAGGAAAAGAACAGCCAGGTGGCAAGTCTATTTGCCACCTAGTTAGTGGTGGAAAACACAGAATGATTGAATGAGAGTTTGTTAAATGACATGAATACTCAGACAGGAAATATGCCAGAGCAAGGAATTTCTGAGTTTAAAGGAAATTCAGTTACACTCTCCCCCATTTTATTCAAAGTAATTATATTCTACTTATTCACCATAGTTTATTTCAGTGTTTTTTCTTTTTGATGTTAAAAACATACCAGTCTTTAGCCAACTGTGTGCTATGTGCACACACCCTTGTATTGTGGAAGGGAAGAGTGTGTGCCTTGAAAAATTACATCAGTATGTCATATGCATTTCCCAAGTGATAATCCTTGCATGGTCAAAATAAATTGTGCGACATTGGTCTCCTATAACCAACAGCACTGGTATATAAGCAGTAGCAGAATCTTGAGGAAGGGAGGAAAGATCCTATAAGAGTTATCATCAAAATATCAATATTAAGAAAGGCACAAGATAGAATCCTAACATTCCTCATAAATGATGAGGAACCGATTTTATTCCTCTTCAAATTCATGACTGAACTGCTGCAACTAAACTCCTTTTCCCAATTTAGTTTATTTTGCAAAAAGAATAGCAATTTAAAACACTTTTCTTTTGGGACTGTGCAGGAGAGTTGTGTTAGTCTACGGCAGCCAAAAATTAGAAGACATCTGCTAGCACCTTTAAAACACAATTTCACTAAAAGACGTGCGTTTTCGTGAACTACAATTCATGCATGCATATGATGAAGTAAGTGTTATGTTCTAACTGTTTCAACTGTGTTGCATGGTTCCAACCAGGTCCAGCGTTTGAGCGGGAAAAAGCTCAAACGCTATTGGCTGGTCTGTCTGACAGCTCCCTATAAAAGGGCAAGCTGTCAGACTGCTCTTTGCTGGTTGCTTACACAAGAGCTGAAATAAAGAGCTGCTTTGGAAGTCTGTCTCCTGTCATCTCTACCCACTATCTAACAGTGGCGACGAGGGCTTGGGCCAGGAGAACTGTGACTAGCTTCTTCAGCACTTTCAACCAGCCAGGCAGACATCTNGGTCCAGCGTTTGAGCGGGAAAAAGCTCAAACGCTATTGGCTGGTCTGTCTGACAGCTCCCTATAAAAGGGCAAGCTGTCAGACTGCTCTTTGCTGGTTGCTTACACAAGAGCTGAAATAAAGAGCTGCTTTGGAAGTCTGTCTCCTGTCATCTCTACCCACTATCTAACAGTGGCGACGAGGGCTTGGGCCAGGAGAACTGTGACTAGCTTCTTCAGCACTTTCAACCAGCCAGGCAGACATCT
>QLTV01003479.1:1949154-1975510 GCA_003457575.1 Thermophis baileyi
GAAGGTGGACATAGCGGCAGAAGGAGGCAGGAAGATGTCTGCCTGGCTGGTTGAAAGTGCTGAAGAAGCTAGTCACAGTTCTCCTGGCCCAAGCCCTCGTCGCCACTGTTTGATAGTGGGTAGAGATGACAGGAGACAGACTTCCAAGCAGCTCTTTATTTCAGCTCTTGTATCAGCAACCAGCAAAGAGCAGTCTGACAGCTTGCCCTTTTATANGGCAGGCAGATGTCTGCCTGGCTGGTTGAAAGTGCTGAAGAAGCTAGTCACAGTTCTCCTGGCCCAAGCCCTCGTCGCCACTGTTTGATAGTGGGTAGAGATGACAGGAGACAGACTTCCAAGCAGCTCTTTATTTCAGCTCTTGTATCAGCAACCAGCAAAGAGCAGTCTGACAGCTTGCCCTTTTATAGGGAGCTGTCAGACAGACCAGCCAATAGCGTTTGAGCTTTTTCCCGCTCAAACGCTGGACCTGGTTGGAACCATGCAACACCGTTTAAACAGTTAGAACATAACAATTGTGTTCAACTCTTATTCCTTACTTACAATTGGAAAGAAACCTAGATATTTATAGCTATAGTTTTGTCAGCTTTGTTTCTTGCCTTCATGCTGGCTAAATGGATCTTTCTTTAGATAAGTTGTGGTGTAAAATGTCATGATGACATTTAAAAAAATGTTTCATTAAGAATGGATAGCAAGGTCTTTAGGGTTAGGCATTTGACGAGTACCAATTATTCTAACCACTGCCTACATTTTTAAAAAATCTAATATTTTAATTCTATTATGTACACTCACTACAATATTTTGGAACACTTTGTGTTGTCACCTTTTTATAATTCCTAACCTGCAATCAATGTTTTCCATTTCATTTGTCAAAGAACTGTTCTGTTTTTTACCTTATTACTAAACAGGGGATCCTCATGTCAACCAACTTCATTCTATTTTCACCATGCTTCTGGAAACCAGATTTCCTAGGTGTTTTCTAAGAAATAGTATGCCATCATACCTGTGTTTCCCTGAAAATAAGACCAGGTCTTATTTTGTTTTAGGCTTGAAAATAAGCACTTGGGCTTATTTTTGGGGAGGTTTTATTTTTTTTGAGGTGCAGGAGGCAGCGAGTGCAGTCACCTCATGGCTGCTGGGCCGCTTAACCGCGGCCTGTGGATCAGCTGATCCAGCGAGGGCTGGGAGTTCTGTCTTTCCAGGTGCCTGGAGATATTTCCAGCATACTCTTGCTAGCCCCAGCCCTGCCCACGGTGCCAGGCAACCTTGCAGCTGAGAGCCCCTCTGTTCCGTAGCTCACCTTGTGGCTATGGAGCAGGCGGCGAGCACTGTTTGCGCTCCACCAGGCCTGCAGCTCAGGTGTTGCTTAGGCTGCTGCTACGATGAGGCAGAAAGCTATGCGGCCTATTGGAATCGACTCCCCCCCCCCCGCCTCTACCCTGCTGCTTTGAGAAAAGGACAGGCAATTGTAGAAGATTGTGGGAAGTGTGTGCTTATGATAGAAGCAAAGCCCAGCCTGTCCCTTTCAAGTGATCAAATGTGTGTGTGTGAGAGAGAGAGAGGGGGGGGAGAGGGAGAGGGAGAGGGAGAGGGAGAGAGAGAGGGGGGAGAGAAATGATGGACGGGAGTAACAAGAATTGCAGGCAACACTGTTTGAAAGGGTTTCTTCTCCACCGTTTCTCTTTCTCTTTCTCTTTCTCTTTCTCTTTCTCTTTCTCTTTCTCTTTCTCTTTCTCTTTCTCTTTCTCTTTCTCTTTCTTTCTCTCCCTCTCCCTCTCCCTCTCCCTCTCCCTCCCTCTCTCTCTCCCTCCCTCTCTCTCTCTCTCTCTCTCTCTCTCTCTCTCTCACACACACACACACACACACACACACACACACACAGACATTTGTTGAGAAACGGTGGAGGGCAACTGGGTAAGGAGACTGAATCTCCCCCACCTCCAGCTCGGCGACTGTCCTTTTCTCAAGGAGCAGCAGGGTAGAGGCGGGGAGGGAGCCAATTCCTACAGGCCAAATGCCTTTCTGCCTCATTATAGCAGCAGCCTAAGCAACACCTGAGCTCCAGGCCTGGCAGAGTGCAAACCGTGCTTGCCGCCTACTCCATAGCCACAAGTTGAGCTGTGGAACAGAGGGGCCCTCAGCTGCAAGGTTGCCTGGCGCCATGGGCAGGGCTGGGGCTAGCAAGAGTGCGCTGGAAATGTCTCCAGGCACCTGGAGAGACAGAACTCCCAGCCCTCGCTGGATCAGCTGATCTGTGGTTAAGGGGCCCAGCAGCCACAAGGTGACTGGGGAAGGGAAGGGAAGGGCTGCCTCTTGTGCTGGCCATACCCACCACTTCACTAGGCCTTATTTTGGGAGTAGGGCGTATATTAGGCCCACCCCAAAAAAATCAGACTTGGACTTATTTTCGGGGTAGGTCGTATTTTCGGGAAAACACGGTAGTATTTGAATTCAAACTGCAAACATTGCAAGGATGCCCTTCCTGGGCTAAAACAGTTGCTACATTTTTTTGTGATTTGTGGTTTTATAAAGGCCAGACATGCAGTTTGAAAAGAGGTCAGCAGAGGGTATGATAATGACATATATGCATTGTGAACAAAAATGGCCAAAAGGGTTCTTCCATATAGCACTGTGATGGCAGGATTGTATTTATTTTATTTAAAGAACATGGCCACCTATCTCAGACAATGACCCTATGCAGCTCACCACAACCAAAAAAGAAAAAGACTAAAAACCAAACATCCCTTCCCACCAGCTGTTAGCTCAATCAGACTATTAACCTTCTGACTCAACCTCCATTCTAGCTCAATGCTTAGGGGAAAATTCAGGTCCTTAGGACCTTCTAAGAGGGTACAGGCCTCTCACATCTTAGATGGGAGTCTATTCCAAAGGGCTACAGAGAAGCCAAGATCCCATTAGATGACAGCATTCAAGGAAAGGGACTCCCATCACCCATCAGTATGATGTTTTCCTGGCCATAATTTCAATGATAACATTTTGCAGGATTAAAAAAAGAAGCATGTGACTTTAATGACACTGTAGCAGGGGTGAAATCCAGCAGGTTCTGACAGGTTCTGGAGAACCGGTAGTGGAAATTTTGAGTAGTTCGGAGAACCGGCAAATACCACCTCTGGCTGGCCCCAGAGTGGGGTGGGAATAGAGATTTTGCAATATCCTTCCCCCGGGAATGGGGAGGGAATGGGGATTTTGCAGTATCCTTTCCCCGTCATGCCCACCAAGCCACACCCACAGAACCGGTAGTAAAAAAAATTGGATTTCACCACTGCACTGTAGGTATGATAGCCATAAGGGAATAAACATAGGAGAATGGTTTCAAAGAACCCTCTGATGATAAAACATATTATTCTCAAGTCTAAGGTCCCAATATCTAAGATAAACTTAGCATAGAAAACATTACCCCAAAGTCAAGGTGCATAACAGCTTCCCAAGTTATCAGGCACCTTGGTAGAACTTCCCACATATGAATGAGTCAAATGAGGAATTATGAAATTGGTTTAATCTAGCCATATGATAAATTAGGCAATATTTTCTATAATGTGTCTCTGTTCTATTTCTTTTAAAACGAAATCAAGTTTGCTGGAGGAAGACAAGAGGAGGACATCAGCCTGATGCTTTGCTCAATCTAATTCAAACACATTCACAAATAACTATGTTATCAAGATGTTTTAAAAGATGGAGTTCAATATTGTGGATCACAGATTCATGATAAAAATGGTATCACTTCAGTCAAGGAACTTAAAATAAGCAATGATGGATATGTTTGTTACTACCATACTTTAACTTTTAATAAGACTTTACTGCTACTTCTATCTTAACAACAAAAACATCCATATTTTTAAGTAGTCAATTCACCTATCAATTCATTTTATATTCAACAAAGTAAGGACATGTTTAATTTTTCTGTGTTAATACAAACCATACTTTACAAATTATGAAGCAAGTAGAAAGTTAGTACATGTTTTTTCATCATCATCGTTTTTCTTTTGTTTCTTTCAAGTCACAGCCCATTCCTTAAATAAACAGGAATTTCCTCTGCAGCCTACTTCATTGCTTTGACAAGTGGTGCAGTATGTTTTATTTTGGCTTTCTCAGAAAAAAATTGCAATAACAACAAAAAAAAAAGATTATCTTCACGGGAGAAGTAAAGTTGATAAAAAAAAGAAAAGTAATGAAGCCTTGCAATCAAAATAGGCCTTGCCAGGGAGATATAAAAAGAGACTGTACAAACATTCCTGGAATAATTTATGCTGAGTTCAAGTTGGAAACCATAGACATAATGGCATATTATATGTTCTCTTGGTGTTCCATTTTTGAATCAACAAGGCAAGCTCACCTTTTGCCCTCCGCAGCACAACCCTCATTTCCTTTATGTGGTATAGCCTGGCTTGCAACAAACTCTAAACAGGGTGGCTAAGAAAGTTGCTTTTCATACAGAGTGCTTTTGGGTTAAGAAAGCATTAATTATTTCTCTTTTCTCCTCCATCTTTTGCATTTTTCTTTGCAGCCAAAAGTTTTCCTTTCTCTATCCATCCACTGTTATGTGGAACACAGTTGTCTGCCCTCCCAGAAAACTACTTTCTGTTCTTTTCAACCCAACGTCATGTTGGAAATTGATTTTGTGAAAGGGATGAAGACATTTTATCTATCTACACCTGCGAACCTATTGGCAGATTAATTCTCTGAAAACTAAACCAAATAGGATCATAGGCAAAACAAAGATCAAGTTTGTGTGCTGGATCCAACTGGGATCTAAGGAAAAAACAAAAACAATTCTCCAATGGATACCCGTGGGAGAGGTAGTTGAGCAATGGCTATTCCATTCTAAGAGAATGTCAAATTGGGGGGGGGGGAAATAGCATATAAATTTGAATGTCAGTTCTCATAAGTCCTGTCTGTGGTATTAAATGTCATAATGATTAGGAGAAAAAAGATCAAAGTGTTGATAAAGGTGGGATAAATAATAAATAAAAGTTGTGATCCTTTGAATCTTGTAAAGTGAGCACTACAGAATTCATGACAAATAATTTAAACATGCCTGAAGTACATTATGTCTCTATCAAGGCTTTATTTCCATGAGTTCTCTCTAAACATCTGGTTAATTCATTATTTCATTGCCTCTAACCGAGTGTGTTCTAAGATCATACATTGCACTAAAATTGCATACATCATACAAAGTAGAGGAATCTTATAAGCAGTGGATAAATAGTCACAATTTTGAAATTAAAGAATTTGTGTCTTTGGTAAACGTACCTGGTATATAGGTTCTATTTAGTTATAGGATAGTTAAACATATGGTCTGAAGTAAGAAGGGGGAATAATGTATTATTTGCTCTCCAGGATTATTCTGTGTCAAAGGTCAGGAGACAGTGTGTCTGAACATCAGAATGATATTTGAAGTGTATGTGTGGAAGTAAAAGAATACCTCTGCTATTATATGTTGGAATATGTTTTTATTGTTTGCTTTTTCTGTTCTTTGAAAAAAAATCTGCCTGAAAATAAGTTAGCCCCAGGCAATCAGCCGTGTACATGCTGAAAAAAAGATTCAATGAATTCAGTAATGGACTTTGTTTCAGCCTTCATTCATTCATTCATTCATTCATTCATTCATTCATTCATTCATTCAGAAAAACTGTTTTTTTGTTTGCCTAACCACTGATGACTCTGAGCACCTTACAATTTAAAAAATGAGTAAGAACTGTACAATTTAATGAATCACAGAAGACAAACATATAAACAAATGGGTTCCAATAGACTCTCAGCCATCAATGGGTCCCAAGAACTGGGGGAATAGCCAGGTCTTCAGTAGTTTTCTCAAGGTCATCATGGTGAGAACCATTCAGATTTATGTATATAATCTCCCTTAGCGTCTCATTTTCTGATTTTTTAAAAGTGCTTTCCAATGCAACAACCTAACCTTTGCTAGGACAATATCTGAACCAGGGGTGAAATCCAGCAGGTTCTGACAGGTTCTGGAGAACCAGTAGCGGAAATTTTGAGTAGTTCGGAGAACCGGTAGCGGAAATTTTGAGTAGTTCGGAGAACCGGCAAATACCACCTCTGGCTGGCCCCTGAGTGGGGTGGGAATGTAGATTTTGTAATATCCTTCCCCCAGGAGTGGGGAGGGAATGGGGATTTTGCAGTATCCTTCCCCTGGAATGGGGTGGGAATGGAGATTTTGCAGTATCCTTCCCCTGCCACGCCCACCAAGCCACGCCCACCAATCCACACCAGGCCCACCGGTCCACGCCCACAGAACCGGTAGTAAAAAAAATTGGATTTCACCACTGATCTGAACTAAAGTTTTCTTTGATAAAAAGAGCCCATCATAATCAGATTGTAAAGCCCACTCAGCTCTTTAATTTGTCCCCAGCTCAGGTTATACCTTACTTCCATTCTCTACCCATACCTGCATATTCCTACCCTTTTAACCTGTCATTCTTGGATCCTCCAAAGTCGAAGTGCTCTGTGAAGGGTTTTAGAATGAACTTTTCTGGAAAGAAGAATATTTAAGTGGCCATTTAAACCCATCTCAATGCTGATTTTTTAAAAATGTATTTAATTGTATTTTGTTATTTTTATACACAAAATATATATATAAAAGGGAATTGACATCATTTTGAACATACAAATTATACGTTGGACAAAGAGACTTTTCTTCTGAAGTTACTGAGCTACTTTTCATTTTGATGGATGACAACAGTTTTATTTATTTAAAATGTGTTGGTGTCAGAATGTATTCATCTGTTCCGGGAAGATAGGGAAGATTTTTATTGCCTCTGGGGAAAATTCTTTCTGGCACTGATTTATTTATTAAGCAACTGTTTTCTTTAGAGAAGGACGCATCTCCACAGAACTCATCTGTTGGAAGTGGCATCATATGCTAAGAACTGGAAGAGTTAAAGCAAGTAGTGAATAGGTCCAGGGCTCCAAAGTTGTGATACCACTATTGTGTCACACTGTTGACAAGATGACTTTTCTCAGCTACCTAAATTGATTACTTGCAAATCCTTTCTATATTTATTTAATTAATTATTTATTAGAGTGTATGCTGTGCATCTCATATGGAGATAATTCTGGGAAGCTTACAAATATTAAAAACCAGAGAACATTAAAATGGTAAAGCAATACCAGTAACAATAACAGTAATAATTTACAGTTAAAATATGGGGAGGAAGGGAGCAATTAAGGCACCAGGCTAGTGGTTAAGGCACCACTAGAAAGTGGGAAACTGTGAATTCAAGTCCTGCTTTAGCTATGAAAGCCAGCTGGGGGACTCCTAAACACAATATAGCACCACAAACAGATTAATATGATGAATTTCACTGGTGCCAGCGAATGTGTGTAATATGTATATACCATGATATACGATCATACACCAGAGTAATATACATGTTGCACAGAATATGACGTACATATGGAAACGTATGACTAGTTTCCCCCCCTAACTACTTGTATAAGGATTATTCTTTATATTATTCATGTTGTCTTGTATTCTTGTATGGACTGCACCAGTAGAGGCTAAACCAATTTCATTGTATACATGATGTACAATGACAATAAAGGCTTTGAACTTTGAACTTTAGACCAGTCACTCTCTCTCAATCCAATGCACCTCACAGGGTTCTTGTGGGGGAAATAGGAGGAAGATGTGTTGGATATGTTTGTCATCTTGAGTTATTTGTAAAAATAATAAAGGTGGGATACAAATAAAATAAATAAATAATTATTAATCAAATGTTGCAAATGAATTTTAAATGATCCCTTCCCTTCCCTTCCCTTCCCTTCCCTTCCCTTCCCTTCCCTTCCCTTCCCTTCCCTTCCCTTCCCTTCCCTTCCCTTCTTCTACTGTATATAAAAGAATGCTTTCTATTACTAAAACCTTCATTTTATTCTTCAAATGCATCTGCCTAATGGCTGAAGGCAGCCTGAAAAATTTATATTTTCTTTGATCCTAGAATCCTCACGGCTGTTTCTTTTCTTTCTTTCTTTTTTGGTCCCCAGCAATCTTCTACTTGTTTCTCTTATTTGGGGAGTCAATATACACTCACTAATGAAAGCATAATCTTTTTAAGTCCAAAAGAGAGTTGGCTTGATAGCTGAAGCAAGGAAATGGCTAAAGCAAAACAACAGCTGCAGTGGTGTGTTGTGTCATACGATCCTTCCTTGCATCATTGGTCTTCTACCTCACCAATTTATAGCATAAAAAAATGTGTGACCTATGACTGTTCCCACAGAATATTGACAGCAACCACAGACTGGCCTGAAACACAACATTTTGCCACATTAGATTACAAGTGGCCTCAACTCACACCTGTGTAGCAGGATATTATCAGCTTTACGTGTCAGATGGCATAAGAGAGGAGACATTTGAGTTGCCTCACCAGGCACTGATTCATGTTTTCTTGAAAGACTCAATATTGGCATGCATTCCCTTTGAAATGTCCATAAAATTTATATGAATTGGGTTCTTGCTTAAGTTCAAAGAATCTCAAACTGTCCTAGAAAATCAACTTCCAGGTTGATTCTGTTAACAAATGGATCCAGGACCTTCATCTTTTATAATAAGCTTTAACTTAAATAAGGGATAAGGGAGAATGATGACTATTCCAATATTATCATTCAAAGGTTTAATGAAGGTTTAGCCCAGGGGTGGGTTCCTCCCAGTTCGGACTGGTTCTCCTGAACCGGTAGCGGCCCGCTGGTGATGTCACAATGACGTCACTGAACCGGATCGGTCGGTGCCGGTCTGTGGGGGCCGCCATCTTTTTTTGAATTTTATTTTTTTTATTTATTTTTTATTTATTTTATTTTTCTTCTGAGCATGTGCAGAAGCTGAGTTTCCGGCACTGTGCATGCAGTCGCCATCTTGTTGTTGGCTTTTTTTAAAATTACTATTAATTTTTTTGGATTTTTTTGGCACTGCGCATGCGCGTGCCCACGAGGCGTGCCCACGCGACGCGTGAGGAAGCGAACCGGCAGCGAGGTAAGTTAGAACCCACCCCTGGTTTAGCCCTTTTATTATTTTAATTAGTGTCATTAATTTATGTATATACTGTACTTTTTCCAGGAGTACAGATTTGTGAGAAAATAGTAATTTAGATTGAGTCATCACAATCAATTCAATAAGCCAAAGAAAGAAACAATTCCTTTAAAAAAAATAAAAGCAATAGAGCAGAACATCTAAAAGACAGTATAATCCTAGAATCGATGTTAGCTGGTGAAAGCTTGGGAAAACAGGTATGTCTTCAATTTCATGGAATAAGAAGCATGTAAGTCAGCCAGACTTCTCTTGAGAATCTCATAATTGATCATAGACAATAAGAGGGTCTTAATCATGTAGAGTCATTGGTGCTCTCTGAGCTTGGTTGTTTGCTTGTAGACATTTCATTACCCAGTTAAGTAACATCATCAATATTGTCTCTTAGAGACAATAAAAAATGATAAGAAAAAAACAAAAAGACCAAAAACACGTCTTCACCAGCAGCTAACACTCAGATAAGCAGGGATTAACACCAGACAAACAATCAGGCAGAAAACAATATCGTAATCAAAAAATTACCAAGGAGAAAACAAACACCTCCACCAAAACTGGCAGGGCAATCTACTATAAATAAACAGGGAGCAAACCCTATACTCATTAGCACTAATGATGTTACCTAGCTGAGTAATGAAACATCTACAACAGGGGTGTCAAACTCAAGGCCCGGGGGCCAGATTCTGCCCGCGGGGTGCTTAGATTTGGCCCGCAGGACCACCCTGGAAACAGCAAAGGACCGGCCCGTGGTGCCTCTGACAGTGAAAACAAAGCTTGGGAGAGCCATGCACTCCGGCCCCCGAGGTCAAACACAACCCTGATGCGGCCCTCAATGAAATCGAGTTTGACACCCCTGATCTACAAGAAACAACCACGCTTAGAGAGCACCAAGGATTCCACATTTCAACCTTGAGCCACATATATTTTCTGTTGGTCTTAATCGTGGCTACCACGTGAGAGGCAATGGTACACACACATACACACACACACACACACACACACACACACACACACACATATTGATTCATACATAAAATGATTGAAAAAACAATATCATACATTAAAAAAAGAATAAAATACATAAAAAGAACACAAGCAAAAACTGTAGTGCTGATGCATTTATATTTTTTTTTAATTTCAAAGTGTGTTCACAATCATACAATGTAGCTGTTAAATCAGTATATGCTTTCAGTATGTGACTTGACTTATATGGTTCCTAGATACAGGAATGGCTTAAGAATAAATATAATATATTCACTTTCAACTAACCAATTATTTAGTTCCTTGTTTTCCATTAAGATTTAGCAGGCAGAGTGGATTCTTCCCTGATCCCAGAAGTTGGAAAACTACTAATCAATTGCAAGATGTTGGAGAAAATAGAGACCATTCAATTAAAGCTGGGCTTAAAAGAAGCCAATTATCCATTTAAATCTGGCTTCAGGCCTACATAAAACATGGAAATAGCCTTAGTTGCCTTGATAAATTATTTTTACTGGGAGACAAATAAGGGGATTGCTAGTATGTCGTTTCTACTAGCACTCTCAATAGATTTTAACATCACTGAACATGAAATATTTCTGGGGTGACTCACTAGATTGGGAAATGGAGGTACGATATTATATAGTTATACAGTTGCTATTAGATAGCGGCAATCGGGGATTTTCATTCGGTTCCTTGGTGCTTGTGATATAGAGTCCCACACAGATCTAGCATTATCCCTTTATAATCCACTGATTACACTAAACACTGTATATAGTCTTCCAGAGTCTTGGAGTGCATGCCATCAGAAGAAACAGTCTTTTTTACCTCCCTAGGAGAGAACTTATGCTTGACAGCTGGCCTGAAGTCAGTGATGGACTGCACAAAGGTCTAAGAATAGAAGCTGAATCCAGATGAGGCGGCTGAATAGGTAGCATAGGCAGCACATATTCCAAATGTAGCACTAGGGCATCCCTAGGCCATTTCTGTATCCAGGAACAATGTATCTCAAGTCACATACTGAAATCATATACTGCATGGTTGTGGACACACTTTGAAATTAAAAGCATTTAAATGCATCAACACTACAGTTTTTGCTTGTTCATTTATGTATTCTTATGTATTTTCTACTTGTTTAAAGTTTTTCCATTATTTATTTTTATGTATGGCAAATTATTTTTATTTTGTATCATTTTATATCATTTTATGTATGAATCAATAAAAGTTAAAAATATGGAAGCATTATTTCTACAAAATCTGTGAAAAATCATTTTGGGCCTAGAAAGTTAGACAGAATCAATTTGGTTAGTGAGGTCTATGTAGAACAGAGGTGGGTTCCTCCTGGTTCAGACCGGTTCGCCCGAACCGGTAGCAACCTGCTGGTGACGTCACAGAGCCGGTTCGGTCGGTGCCGGTCCGTGGACGCCGCCATCTTTTTTTGGGGATTTTTTTAAAAAAAAATTGGGGAATTTTTTTATTTTTTTTTCTTCTGCGCATGTGCAGAAGCCAAGTTTCTGGCACTGCACATGCGTCACCATCTTGTTTTTGGCTTTTTTTTGGGGGGGGGGAATTTTTTGGGATTTTTTGGCACTGCGCATGCCACTGCCATGCGGCACGGGAGGAAGCGAACCAGCAGCAAGGTAAGTTAGAACCCACCCTTGATGTAGAACTATCACAGGAAAAGTCCTCCTGTGCAGGGGTGAAATCCAGCAGGTTATGACAGGTTCTAGAGAACCAGTAGCAGAAATTTTGAGTAGTTCGGAGAACCGGTAGCAGAAATTTTGAGTAGTTTGGAGAACCGGCAAATACCACCTCTGGCTGGCCCCAGAGTGGGGTGGGAATGGAGATTTTGCAATATCCTTCCCCCAGGAGTGGGGAGGAAATGGAGATTTTGCAGTATCATTCCCCTGGAGTGGGGTGGGAATGGAGATTTTGCAGTATCCTTCCCCTGCCACGCCCACCAAACCACACCAGGCCCACCAAGCCACGCCCACAGAACCGTAGTAAAAAAAATTGGAATTCCCCACTGCTCCTGTGTATAAACAAATATGAAGATGCTTTACATAGTATAGGATGTTTTATTTCGTTACCCTTGGTAACAATGCACAGTCAGAGAAGTATAACACTAGCTTTGAAAACAAAATGGAAATCAGAATTGACCGGAATGGAAACATGAAACTGAATGGATTCATTTTATAGCAACCATAGCAAGAACATTTGAAGTCTGAGAAGTTACTTGGATTCCAAAAATTAAGCAACTGTAGTCAAAAAGACTATTATCACATTCCAATCTGAATAAATTCTTAGATGAACCTGCAACCATAAACATATTTTTCAAGTTAGATGCATCAGCTGGGCTTTGGCACATCCAGCTGTGGATGAAACACATGTCTGTGTAGACTAAATAGACCATGCAAGTGATACTTTTTAAAACCTTTAGGTTGTGTTTTCTAAAATTTCATGATCAGTCATTAAACTGGAAAAATTCAGATACTCAAAGAATAATTATTAAACAAAAACAATTTTTTGAAATAAATTACAGTATGTTATACAGCAGGGGTGTCAAACTCAATTTCATGAGGGCCGCATCAGGGCTGTGGTTGACCTTGGGGGGCTGGCCAGGCATGGCTGACTGGGTGGGCATGGCTGACTGGATGGGCGTGGCCAGCTTGATGCCACTCCCCAAACTGCTGGCATGTTTCCTCTTCGACTGGGTAGACTGGGCCAAAGACACACTGGCCCGTTGTTTCCTCTTTGCATTGGGTAGACCGGGCGGAAGTGACGCGGGCTGGCCCCTTACATTTTCCAGGATGGCCCCACAGGCCGGATCCGACCACATCACGGGCCGAATCCAGCCCATGGGCCTTGTGTTTGACACCTCTGTTATACAGCATTAGTTCAGCTGAGGAGCTGCTTAAAACAATGTTCTAAACTTTTTCCTTCATTACCTAAAGCCACTCTATCAAAATGTCCTTTCTATTCCATGTAGGTAAAATACTTTAGATCAATGTAAATGTCCCTGATAAGATTGGGTAATGGGTTCATGTATCGTTATCCGAAGCAAAATCACTTTTACCCAATTTTGGGTGACATACCCAGTGGGAACCACTGGGTTAGAAGTGTCACTATGTTCATTTTAATTTGTCAGATGGACTCTTATTTTGAAACAGCAATGTACACTGATATGCAGTCATGTGATACCTGTACTGCGCATGTGTTAATCTTTCCTTTGTACTCTTTTATTCTTTCCTGGACTCTGGTCTTATTCTTGAGGGTTGAGAGCAGGGAAACAAGATTCATTTCACCTCTAATTAATTTTCTCCGCAACAAGAAGAAACAACTTTCAAGTATGTCAAAACTATATATTTGCTACACATGACATGCCATGAGTTGTGATAATGGATAATGGACCACAATTTCCTAATGTTAATTGAAAATATTGCCATAGCATATGGATTTGAACATTAAACACCAAGTCCTTACCCCCATAATTGAATAAACTTGCCAAAGCTAGTATAAAGATTAGCAAGATTTTCCTGCGGAGGGCAAGTGATGTTAAAGAAATCCTTCTTTTGAGCTATAGGGAATCTTTTTCACAATGTGAGAAAACCAAAGCCAACCTTCTATTTGGGAGAAACTTGATGACACAACTTCCTGTTGTGGTTCCATGGCAACCTATAAGGTATTGGTGTTATTTGGGAAAGCACTCAAAAGAAAAAAAAATGAAACTTTCACCACAAAACCAAAGTTGCATCTGTCTACTCCTACAAAAATGAAGTGTTAACATTTCAAAGTACCAGTATAATCATAAAACCACTACAATCCTTTTGGGTTGAAATAGAATTGAAAGGTTTTATTTATTTATTTTTTGACATAACCAAAGACACCTTCCTCCAATTCCATTTGATCCAAAAGTAAAGACACAAAACAGTCCAAAGCATTATCAGTGAAAGTTTAGAAAAACCGGTATCAACCAAGGATGACTTTGGATATTCAGAAACTAGTGTGCATGTTTCATTTATAGAGCAGTTTGAACTTGGGAAACCAAACAGACTAACTGAAAGGATTGAATGTTGCATGAATAAGTTATTTTATTTACAAAGGAGGAATGTGAGGAAGTTGGTGTTTACCAGAAGTGGAACCTTGCCATATTATGGAGAGTGCTGGCATGTTTGTTTCAAGATGTTAAATTTGCTTTTGTTCCAAGTCAGAGAGGAGTCCAAGCTGAGCTTAATAAACAAAATTAACTTCTTGTCTCACTGTTGTGTAATCCATGCTTATATTTTGATTAACATGACTAGAAAACAGCCCATGCTTATATCATGATTATTTACTTGTTTATTTGCTTACTTGTATTTATATAATGCTTTAATCTAGGGAGACTGAGGGAGGCTTACAAACCCTCTCCAGTAAACCAAAAACTACACTGAAACAACAAAAGAAATAACAAGATGAAGCCACAAATTATAATTGTAATAACTTCTGTGGAAACGAAGGAATAAACCAACATTGATGCATAATGAAGCAGGACCCCACTCTACAAGATTCCCTACTTCTAGCCTTTGGAACAGGCAGTCTTTACAACTTTCCAAAGGTTAACGTAGAAAGAGTGGTGGTGATGGTGTTCCAAAAAAGAGGGCCTATGACTCAGAAGTCTGGTCCTTGGGATCCCTGCAAATAACACTCTCTCTGTTGTATTGTTGCCTCTCTGCATTTCCCTCATGAAATGGTCAATTTACAGGATCATTGAAAGGTCTAAACCAGGGTTGTCCAACCTTGGCAACTTTAAGACCCAACCCAGTTTTACAGATTTTCCTGTTCTTGGCTACATTTCTATCCTCCAAGAG
Source organism: Thermophis baileyi (assembly GCA_003457575.1). Lineage (NCBI taxonomy): Eukaryota > Metazoa > Chordata > Lepidosauria > Squamata > Dipsadidae > Thermophis > Thermophis baileyi. The sequence continues at coordinate 1,964,032 of QLTV01003479.1, forward strand.
TTAACTGGTATGCAGATAAAATGGAAAAAAGCTCTTCTTCCACCCTGTCTCTGATCCACAGAACAAAGCGAGACACAGCTCAGGATATGGTATTTGTTTTTTAAACTGCTGTGATACAACTTGGAGAGATGTGCACAGAAGTGGCTGTTGAAAATTTAGATAACAATGAATTCCCTTCATTTTCAAATGTTACGGTGCATGCTGTTAATGTAAAGGGATTTGCAAACCCAGCTTGTGAAGCGTAAATACACACAAAAAAACCTGAGGGTTTTAGGAGTACTGGCACAATCTAACTTCTTTCTAAAAGATCAGCAAGATGTAAAATGTATATTTTTAAAGGATAACTTGTTGAATGCATTTTAGAATGTTGTTTCTAATTTCTCCGCATGTTCCCTTTCATTAGGTTACGGCTAGATAAATCTCCTGTTCCTGCTTTAAGATATATTTATTGTCAATTTTGTAGATCGAATAATTTTTTTCCAGGGACTTTTGGGGGAATCAGTTGATTTTTGTTGATATACAATACACTATTCCATCTGCTTTATGCTATCAAATAGTCATCTACTTTGTGCGGAGGGATTTTATCTACAGTTTACTGAGATTGCGTTTTTATTGTATTTTGTAAGGACTTGGGTTGGGGGGGGAAATGATGTGATATATACACACACACACACACGTGCATGCACACACAAACAAACATATCTCTGAAAGAGTGCTCAAGGACAAGGTTCAAGAAAGGAGCAAGAAAGTACTGAGAGTATGACATCTGGATCTCTGTAGCTATACCATTTGTGTCTTCCATAATGTTATTGGGTCCTGATCATGAGAGCGTTTGCTTTCAATCCAGCTAATGGATGCTGGGAAGCTCATCATTATGATGAGGAACATCTAGACATGAGCTAACTGAGCTAACTCATCACAAACTGAGGAGAATAGGGACTTCTAACCCTCAATTTTTCAGCTGTTGATTGGTGTGACCTTCCCTCTAACACATGTTAAAAGTTCTTCTGTGCTGCTTTCAACCTTTGTTGAAGATGCATATTTTGTCCGCTCCTGCCAATATTCAATATTGCATTACTTTCATCAATATTCACTGTGCAGACCTTTTAAGATATTAGTTTTAAGGCAACACTTTCATGGGTTTGATATTGTGTTATTGTGATAATAGTTTAGGGGTTGTATTAAGAAGAAGCAGTTCAGAAACATTTCAAAACAATGAATATAATAGTAGTAGTTCTGTCTTTAGAGGGCACTGTCAGCCAACTGCAGAATTCAGTGCAGATGGAAGAAAGGAGATAATGCATAGGCCCAAGCTGCTCAGGGATTTATATACAAAAATAGTTACCAGGCTATCTTCATTTTGAAGCTATGCTTTGAAGTACTCACTTACAAAGTCCTCCATGGCTGCAAAGAAATGATATCATTTTTACATCGTTGTGCCTTTCATTCTTTGTGGTTGCCTTTTCTGGGACTACAACTTGTTGTTGTTCACATTCCTTTTGTTCAGGCTGCTCCTTCATTAGTAAAATAGTTTGTGGTCTTTATTTTGCATCAGTGCATGAAACTGCAAACACCTGGGAAGATTTTCCATGGTGCAAGCACTTAATACACCCCTGGTCTGACATCTGAAACTCATTTGGTGCTCCCCAAAGGCCTCTTCAATCACTGAGTAAAATGACTTTCCCCTCCCCTTTATAAGTCACAGTGCTCTACGGGGATGGATCCTAAAGAGATAAAAGGTGTGTTTGTGTGTGTCTGTGTGCACGTGCACAAATGCCTGCCTTCCTCCCTTTCTGTGTGTCCATTTTGCTGTTCAAATTCAAAATGAACTTGATTTGAAACATATGCCTGCACAGTTTTCTGTCTCGTTAAATATATCAATAGGAAAAGATTTCATTTATCTGATATTTAGCAAATGTTCAACTAGTCTTGGGTGATTGGTGATTGTATATGAAATACAGTAACTTACACAGAGCGAAATAATAATAAAGACCATGAGCTCACACTTCAATTGAACAATTTTTAATATGTTATGAAGTCATTGGCCTAGCCCAACATTTTTCAAGTTGTGAACTTAAAAATAACAAGTTCTTTAAGGACTGAACAGTATAAGATCTAGCAGAAGTTGATAAAATTAGTAATGGTAAGGATGATTTCATATAAAATAGCTTGTTCAATAATCTTGTCCATAGTACATTCCAGAAGTTGATCAGATGCTCAGTTTTGTCATAAGCATACTTGTGTGCACTTTGTTTATGTGTGATACAGATTGACAGAAAGCTCTTGTTTGTTGGTGCCATTGAATCTTTTTGATATCGGTGAAGAATTGCCAATATTAACAGATTATTTAGCTTCCTTTATCCTCTGGCAAAAATCACAAAACTGTGTCTCACTTATTTTGTATATGTCATGCAGGAGAATTCACTGGAGAAAGCAATTATGCTTGGAAGAGCTAGTGGGAAAAGGAAACCAGACTGCCAAAGAACATGGTGGCTGGACACCATCAAAGCTGACATCACCCAGAGCATAGAGCAACTCAAAGAAGTAGCACAAGATTGGAAGATGTGGAAAGACCTGGCCCATGGAATCATCAAGAGTTGCACATGACTGAATGGATAACATCATCATCATCATCATCATCATCATCATCATCATCATCATCATCATCATCATCATCATCATCATCATCATCATCATCATCATCATCATCCTCTGGCTGGCTGTGTAGAACAAATACAATAAGTCTTGAGCCATCAGCCAGCTAAACTGCAGAAGACCAATTCTAATGATGATGTAAAATGATGGTACTAAAAAAATGTGGCAAAATTAAACCCAAGACACAAAGTAAGATCAGCCAAGATACCTTGGCATGCATTGTGTTTTCTTAAATCTCTAGTTAAATATCTGTGAGACATTTGTGAACTTTGGCTGATCCTATTGCAGGGCATAATTCTTGGCAAATATTCTACTGATGACTGCCTTTGTATGTATGTGTTGTTGATAACAGATCAGATACTGACATTTTGATTACCTATTAACTTCTTGTGTGCATTGAGTTAAATGTGGAGAATGTTATCAGCTCATAAGGAGAGCCATTTATGATGGGTTTATTACAAAGTTTGTATGTACAGTGCATATGAGTCAGCTTTATGTCTGAACTACACTTGGACCTTGATATTGAAGGACAATGCTATAAATCATATATTTACATAGGTTTTCCAAAGCATTGCCTCAGCTTAATGAGCTTGTCAAATCAAGCACTTTGTGACTGAATTTTCTGTTCTTTTCATTGATGCATTTATAAAGGCCAACAGAAAATGCTGCTTTCATAACTATTTATAAAAGTGCCTATATGGTTTTGAAATTGGACTTAGACAGCAACTGTGCTCTAATGCAGTGGTCACCAACCAGTGGTCTGTGGACCACTGGTGGTCCGTGAGAAAATTTTGGTGGTCCGCAGAGAAATCGTTGCATTTCTCTCAAGGAGTCTGGCCGAAGTTCTCGTGCCGCTCACGCTTCAGTGCTTTGACTCCCAGGGACACGATTGGGTCCTTCAGGCAGTTAGCTTGGCCACCTGTTAGTGGAGAGAAGAGCCCGGGGTCAACCCTAGCTTTGCTGTCCATTGCAGCTAGAAATCTCAAATGTGGCAGAGAATGTGGCTCTTGTCGCCAGCCCGGACGCTAGATCGGCCCCCTGCAAACTCTCGTCTCTCAAGGAGTGCTCGCTGAAGCAGAGGGGGAAACTTCGGCCGGGCTCCTCGAGAGACAAGAGTTTGCAGGGGACCGATCTAGCGTCCACAATGGACAGCAAAGCTAGGGTTGACTCCGGCTGCTTCTCTCTGCTGTAGTGCTTCCTGGATGCTGTTTACCACTCCGAGCCCCAAGCAGCAGGAGACAAGGGCTGCCTTGGCACCACCAGCTGGCGCAAATATACCGCGGCGAAGGCGGAATGCTGATGCCGCGCAAATGCAAGTAGCACTTTGCTCCCGCACCTTCCAGACATCGCCACTGCTGCTTGGGCCCGCTTGGGCCGCCTCCCTCCACCACAACAGCACCATTACCTTGTTCCGGCCGGTGAGGGCTACACTCCTTTTTGCACATTGCACCACCTGCACAGTTGCACATTGCACATGCCACCCCCTGTGGAGGAGATTTCCAGCCCCACCACAGGCCGGTCCCATATTCCAGAGCTGTAGTAGTCACAGCTACTTGGCCCTTTGGTCATCCCGGAGCAGCTTGGATGACCAAAGGGCCAGTCCTGTGACTACTACAGCTCTGGAATATGGGACTGACTTTCCCACCAACATCAGCAAGCCACCGTCAGTCTGCCCATCTTCATTTTCCTTCATTCAGATTGACCAAGCTTCTTGAGAGAAGGAACACAAAAGAGGTTTCCAGGCTGTGTGCCTGGACCAGGCACTTTCTCTCGGGCCTCCCAGAAGCAGACAGGTAGGCCCGAAAGGCAGCTGAGTCTCCCCCCCCAGTGGTCCGCGGGATTTAAAATTATGAATTTGGTGGTCCCTGAGGTCCAAAAAGTTGGAGACCCCTGCTCTAATGTATTGTCCCATCTTGTTCCCTTCCAACTGTGCTACCTTGGATTGGGGCTTGCTTGATTAATACATATTGTTATATTGCTATAACCTCTTCAATAGTTTATATCTGTTAGAATTCAAAAAAGGTTCTATTTACATTCTATTTACATAATGTGCCTCTATTCCTTAGCTTCTTACAGGTTGGGTTAGGGGAAGCAAAAATGATTGAAATGCTATTTGCACGAAAATAAATTCTTCTGCTCAATAGGTAAACTTTTGTCTTAGCAGACACCACTTTATTCCAATAAAATGAAATCAGTTGCTATTGGAACAAATCAATGTGTCATTATCAAAAATAAATTAATAATATGCTTTCCCTCTTTATGTTTCTCCTCATCTCAGAAAATGCAGAGATGGGAAGACAAATAATTCACTACTACTATTGAATATTCAGACCACTAATGAATGGAAGCTCAAAATTATGAAAAATTCTAGCTATATTTTGGTTAGTGATAGGGCTTACCAAAATTGTCATCTGTACAAACTGAGAGAGATAGAACATACCTCTTACTAGCCAAAGAATGTAAACAGCAGTACAGTGTTGTTGTCTACTCTCATTTCAACATTTCTTACACAGGTTTCCATGTATTGTTTCCTCTCCTACCTTGACTGCATGAAAATGAAAAATAAGCATATTTCCAAAAGAAGACAATTCTCTTCATCTTTGTCTACTTCTCTTGAGGTTATGCAGGGCACATGATCATACAAGTTAGATTAAAATTATATACAAAGTACCATTGCTTGACCAAGAAAACTGAGTGGAATTTTGCAGAACATTTAACTGATTTCAACAGCCTTCAAAGTATAAATAAAGGATTTAGACATAGACATCATATTATGAACTGTTTGAATGTATAAGTACCAAATTGCACAAAGCTGATTACAGGAACAAGGAGTACCTTTTCTTTTTAAAGTATGCATATTAGAGGCTGCAGCCATCTGTAAGCATTTCCTGAGAATTGCCTTTCACTTGATTTTCTTAACAGCCAACATTTAACCCTAGGTTAAGTTGGGATTATCTTCTAAAACCCAACTGTTTTAGGTACTTATTAGCAGGGACTGAATAGTCTTTTCTTATGCAACTCTGAAAAGAGCTTCAAAGAAGGAAGTAATGGGTTCTGATTGGAAAACGAAAACAGGTTTTCAACATTTGTTTACTTCCTTATAGTATCATTTGCTACATAATTCCTTCCATCAATCCCCCCTCCAAGTTTATTAGTATAATTTGCTTAAATTTCCATTAAATATTTCCATCCTATGTGGAATACCCATACATATACTTACACACACACACACAAAACCAAACCATCCAGGGATAAGACAAAAGACAGAACCATAATTATTACAAAATTATTTATTTGACTGAGAACTTTAAGAAATGCTGGGCCATTTTTTGTTAGTAGGAATGCAACTATTTCAAATGAAGTCAAATGGAATCTGTATATTTAGCAATCCAATTCTTACAACCAATGACAGTCTGTGATTGTCAAATTATTTTGGAAAAGTTAAACTCTGTTGTTTTCTTTTGCCTTTACTAAGTAAAGGACCTAACATGGTACTTACTGGTAGATATGCATGCAGTATTGCATTTTGCTGTAAAAACAATGGTTGGTCCTGTTGAAAAAGCTGATCTTTAGTTCTATACAGTATCGATTCATAATATGATTTTAGTAATGGGAGGCAAAATTCTATAAAATATATCCCGGGAATGGCTTCCATTTTGTTGAGCATTCTCAGTAAATTCTCAGGAGTAAAACTAAGTTTACACCGGCTTTTATGGCTTCAGAAAAATTAAACTTAAGGGAAATCACCCTGAGCCCTCTTTGACCAAGCAAATTACTTTTAAGATGGAGTGTGCGTCCTCTCATAATTGGATCTATTCATTTATTAGTTTGATGTTCACATTCTGGTATCAATAAATCTAAAAACTGTTTTAAAAAACACCATGGAATGGAATATAGCAGCATGAATAAACACATGGTTTAATTTGTGCTGGTCAGAGATAATCTTTTTGCACTGTTTTCTGCATCAGTTCTCATTAAATTTGAGGAAACAAAATTTACAGTGAAATCCTCATGAACAGAGAGTGGTGTTCTTGTATTTATTTGTTAAGTGGCAAAGAGGGTGATTGGATATTTTATTTTTCATTGGCAGTCATTTGTCAGGATCTCTGATTCTGATACCTCTGTTAAATCCAACAGAAGATACCATGAAGCAATTCCTGTCATTGGGCACTTTCAGTTGTTGTGCTGCCATGGGAATTCTGTCCTTAAGAAATATTTTGAGAATTTCTCCCTTCCCTGTAGAACTTTGGAGAAATTGTTTATCTAATTTGTCCACAGATTTGGTGAAACATTTTCTACCTTGTAGCAGCCCAGAATAACAATTATAAATCCCATCCATTTCAGCTGAAAATAGCTTACTGAATCATGCTCAGGAATATGTTAGCCAACTGCTGGCTCTTTCTGTTTTCCATTCCTGAATCCATTCCATTCCATTCCATTCCATTCCATTCCATTCCATTCCATTCCAACCCAGTTCAGTCCTGTCCTTATTGCAGGGACTGGGAAAAGACAGAAGTGGAAGAGAGTTAAGGTGATTTGGAGGTTGGTTGTGACTGTCTCAGGTGGCTGGAAAAATGTTGAAATAATGGAACAGCAGTAATTTTAAAAATAAAACACAAGGAGAAGAAGGAAGCTTGAAATAATACTTCTTGGGAAGAACTCAATACATATGAAGGTCAACACCAGCTAAGGAACTACTAGCTGTGGCTTCACAAAGTTGTGAACTACTACTACTACTACTACTACTACTACTACTACTACTACTATTACTAATAATAATAATAATAGAGCACCATAGCAAAAAACTCTTGGACACTACTTAGAAAATCTGTGCATTGACAAAATCTGTCCATGCTGGCTCAGGAATTCTGGCAGTTGAAATCCATAAGTCATAAAGGGGCCATAGTTCCCCACCTCTGTCCAAGTCCCTGGGAAGAACTTGATGGGTATGAAAGTCAATACCAGCTAAAGAACTGGCAGCTGTGATTTCATATTCATAGGTTATAATAGCCTATATCCAGGTCCTTGGAAAGGACTCAGTAGGGTGATAAAAATGCCAAAGCCAGTCTAAACATCTGGCTGACTGGGCAACCAAACATAATAATACAATTTTTTTCCTGGAATTTGAAGCAACTACATTTGATTTGTAAGACAGATACTATACTGGCTGCGCTATTATAGCACTCAGGGTAAGACGAGGTCTAAAAGGTAAGACGTGGCTTAGTTGAAGGGCTATTTCTTTCTCTGCAAAGTAGCCAATGGTTTTAAAAAGAAATAAAGTGCTCCAGCTGAAATAGACAGGTGCACCAGAAGTGACATGAAAGGGGAAGACTGCTTTAAAATTGCAAAATGAAAAGATGCAGCGTTTGTGATGAGAAATAAGTGAGTAAAGACTGACCTTGCCCATTTCTGCCTGATTGCTGTTCTGTTGTGCAGTTTGTTTTCCTAGTCTGGTGATGGGGCAACCATCCAGGGCAGATTAGCCCTAAAGGTGTCCGTCTTAAGTGAACACTCAGCCCAACAGTAAAAATCTATCTTTCAGGATCAGTCTGTTTGCTAGACACCACATGAAATTTGCTTGAAATGGCCTTTCACAGAGACTGCTTTCAGAATAAATTATAGAGGTGGGGAGGGAACAGATTGACATTCTCCATGGAAAGATGGCAATACCCATATCACAATGTTACTTAGAGAAATAGGTGATCATGTACCAGTGAGGGAATCTAATATTCCCTTCACCTCTCAAGAGCCGAGGTGGCGCAGTGGTTAGAGTGCAGTACTGCAGGCTACTTCAGCTTCCTGCTGGCTGCCTGCAATCTGGCAGTTCAAATTTCACCAGGCTCAAGGTTGACTCAGCCTTCCATCCTTCCGAGGTGGGTAAAATGAGGACCCAGATTGTTGGGGGCAATAGGCTGACTCTGTGAACCGCTTAGAGAGGGCTGTAAAGCACTGTAAAGCGGTATATAAGTCTAAGTGCTATTGCTATTTATTGATTACTTGTATTTCATACTCAGATAAGTTTCAGGAGGTTTTGCATTCATCAACTCGAACCTCCTTAAGCTTCAGCAGCAGAAGATTATCAAGAGCCTCCAGATCCATCAGTGGGTTTGCCTAATGCAGCTAATTGGACAAGATGCTCATACCAACCCCTTTAACAGCTAAACAAACCTATGATTCTATTAAGAAAAGTGGACTTTGAATAGCTGCACCCTGTCAAAGTCAGTATATTTTTGATGATGAAAAAGGGCTATTTGGCTCTGTTGCTGGCAAGCCAGAGTGCACTTTCCCCCTTAGGTCTCATTTCATAAACACCTCCTGGGTGTAAGTACAATGAGTGCATTATGCACTGGAGTTCAGGGACCTTCCCCCAAAGAGAATCAGGTTGGAGGGTCGAGGCTGCAGTTGAGCTCTGCTCATTGGAGCAGCAGGGGCAAGTTGAGCAGTCGCATATCTAAATATTTAGACCAAGAGATGCACATTAAAACCACTTAGAAATAAATACAAGTTTCTGAAAATAGAAGCCTCCGCAATGACATCAGGAGCTGTTTATCTTCAAGAACTGTGGGAATGGGCTCAAATAATGAAATATTTCATTTAAGACAAAAGGGGGAGGGAAGGAGAAAACCAACCTCAGATGGAGTTTTGACATTTATTTTGACATAAGCCATCTGGCCATGCTGAGTATATGGATATGGATAGTTCTGTTTGCCACAATCCAGACCTCACCTTCATGCCAAATACACTGAGCACTTGGAGACTCATTTCTCACTGGTGCATGATTTCAGCAGCCACATGAAGATAATTCAGCCCCTAAATTACATGTCACTTATTGTTATTGCCATTAATGTTTGCAAAACTCAGTGGCCAACAGGTGGAGTCTTTCCAAAATGGGTTTCTCTTTTGTTTTGCTTTTGCTTAATAGGGTTGATATACTATATGGGTTATGCTACATTTTCCATGGGTAGAGATACTTTGAGATATTTGGGAAGATTGGATCCTCATTTCATTGCCCTTTACAGCTGCTGGACTCTGATTCCCATAGAGGTGGTATCCTGCCAGCACAAGGAATGGCTCATGAAGCAATAGAAACCAAGATTATGAGAAATGGATCCAGATATATGAGAGACATCTGAACTAGACATTGTAAGAAGAGAACCATGTTGGTCTATGATGACAAAAATATAAGAAGGAATAATTAAACATTTGTGCTTTTTAATAAGACATGTTAGTTATAAAAAGTGCTATCAGACTCATTCTGATCCTGGACTAGAATATTTACTTGCATAAAAGGGAGGGTTTGTGATTCAGTGGAAGAGAACACACTTTGTGTGAAGAAATTCTGGTTCCATCCCTAGCATTTTTAAAGGCATGTGAAGAAAAGGGGGGGGGGAGGGTAATAGAGAGAGGAATTGTGAGATCCATTGCAGGAAAAAAAAAACTTGAATATTGCCAAAAGATAGATTTTCACCCCCAGAATGTTCTGTATCCTTTATCACAGCACACTAAAATAAATGGAAAACAGGTCAGTGCTAATGTTTCTTTCTGTTTATTGAGTAGCATGCACAACTTTTGGGCCAAAGGACCACCCGAGCTTTTTAGTAATTGCCAAGACTCAAATCCCCAAAGTGAGCAGTGCCACAATGAAATTTATGCTTGATTTAATTTAAACATTAATCAAAATGAAAATAATTAAGTGCCATTAACACAATTCTTGCACAGAGTACACTTAATCCTTTCTTCTTCCATCATGTTAAAAGTTACAAAGTTGCAGCAACTTTGCCAGCAAAATGGGTAGAGAAGCGTTCTGACTTGTCCTAGATCTGATAATATGAAAGCTGACCCAAACAATACTCATCTTTTCCTATTCATTTTCAGTTTGGGATTGTACAGATTGTAAATTCAGGCAACATTTCCCAGAATACTTTTTTCCCCTGAGGGGGAAAAAAAAAACAACTGAGATACTACTCTACCTTATTTCCCAGGAATAGCACCACTTCATAACATTTCTCTGGATATTTCTCTTTCTTTTTGATGTTGGTCATTGCAATTATGCCCCCAAATGACTCCATCCATCCAAGCCATAATGGTGCCATTTATATTAGCCAAGCTGCCTATACAGTCGATACTGTTTTACTTGTAGCAGCTGTGAAGGAAAATTTTCTGATGCACAGTAATAAATTGTATTTCTGCCATAGCTAATGGTGAGCCATGAAATTTTCTCTTGGAGAGCTGTGATGAATTCATGTTTCTGCCCTTAATGTTTCTGCCCACAAGTAGTGCAGGGTGGAGAATATCTGTATTTTTAGTATTCAGTACTCTAATTCAAACAAGGCCAGAAAGTGAACTTTTGGAGATATTATGTAGGAAGTCAGTGGGGCTTGTTTTTAACAGCCAGGACTGCTCACTGTAGCGTGATGATAGGGAGTCTGATTACATAAGGCAGCATGTTTTGTTTTGTAGTTTAAAATCAGAAAGTTCATGGCTTCCAGTTTGTTCTCAGCATCCATACAGATTTGGGTTCTGTTGAGTAAGCCAAACATTTGCACCCTGTGATTATAAAAATGTTGCAACCACTTCTTCCTGTGGAATATCATTTGATGACCGCACCCAATCTGGAAAAGCTTTCCTTGGCTAGGAGGACTTATAATCATAGAGGGTGACGTGATGAGTTGCTTTATGTTTGGAGGCCTTGGCTATGTCCTGGGAAACTTTATAGTTCTGAAGGCATATTAAAAATGAATCTACTTGGGAACTAAATCTCTCTCTCTCTCTCTCTCTCTCTCTCTCTCTTTATCTCTCTCTCTCTCTCTCTCTCTCTCTCTCT
>QLTV01003479.1:1987646-2003507 GCA_003457575.1 Thermophis baileyi
CCCACTAGGACTCCAAGATCCCTCTCATAGTCACCACTATTGAGCAAGGTACCACATATACTGTACCTGTGCATTTTGTTTTTCTTGCCTAAATGTAGAACCTTACTTTTTTTTTCTTTTTTTTTTATTTTGTTAGATAGCGCCCAATGTTCAAGTCTTTCAATATCCTTCTGTATCTTGAGCCTATCTTCTGGAGTGTTGGCAATTCCTGCCAGTTTGGTGTCATCTGCAAATTTGATGAGTTCCCCATCTATCCCCTCGTCCAAGTCATTGATGAAGATGTTGAAGAGTACTGAGCCTAAAACAGAGCTTTGGGGTACTCCACTGCATACTTCCCTCCATGTAGATGCAGTTCCATTGAGCACTACACGTTGAGTGCGGTTGGTCATTGCCCACAACGTTATTGTTTACAGCTTCACAGTAAAAAAAGATTTACTTTTGCCACTTACACTTTGCATACACTCAATCATTATCCCATTCTTTTGAATAGTCTCATCATTTTTTAAGGTGCTCATAAAAGCTACATTTACTTGCATATTACATTTTCCTTATTCCATTCGATATTTTCCTGTCCCCAACAGATACCCTTTATAAGCAACTTCCCTAATGTATTACAGCGACTATCCCATGCGTGTCTTTTTGTATGCAGTTTTTGCACTCTGGAAAAGTGCAGAGTTTAAAGAACCAGTTGGTCCCTGTGTTCTAATGGATGTTATGTATTCATTAACATTAGAATCTTCCCTAGCTTGTCCTCTACAGATGGATGGATACAAAGTCCTAACGTTTCCAAGCAGCATGTTTGAAGTATGGCCATGGGCAATGGGATTATGGGTGCTGAAATCAGACACACCTATAGAGTACCAATTTGGGGAAGAATAGAACAGGTAGAATGACTGTTAAGGTAAGTCCCTCAGGTCTGATTTTAGAAACATGCCAGGAGAAATGTAGGAATCAGTCTGTCAGTCACGTAATTGTTGTTGATTATTGTTTGGCTCATCCAGGCGACATTAGAAAAGTTCCCAGCCTAGATAGTGGGGCCCCTGGAAACAAAACCAGTATGCCAAGTCATATTTATGTTTATTTACTATAAGATGAAGGGCAAGACAAATAAATGGTACTTTTAAAAAGTGTTTCTTCCTAGAAATGAGAAGCATTGGAGAAAAGGCAGCCACTAGTAGGATGTAGATATGATTTAAGCTTTAAAGGGTGCATACATCTAGGTTCATCCCCAAAATTTCTGAAATGCCCCAACCTTCTCATCTTATAATGAAAGCAAAGTTTGGCTTACCAACTTATTAAAGTGCTGCCCCAACTTTAACTGAAACAATATTGAGGCAGAGAAAGAAAAAGCAGCCGAAAGTTGTTTCTGTCCCCAGTCTAAAGCCAGATGGCAAAAGGTGTTTTGGATCTGATTTGCTCTCTTTTCTCCCAGCCCCCTCTGTTCTAGCCAACAACAACATAGCTGGGCCTTAAAATCTTGGCAGGGCTTCCATCCACCACAGGATGAAGGAGGAGAAGGAGAGGAGGGGAATAGTTCAGATTTCAGGCTCCTCATTCAACTTTGTGATGTCTCCTAGCAGCAGCTCCATTTTTCTCGTGGAATTGGAATGTATTAAGCAACACATCCGATTTTCATTTGCGTGCATGTTAGATATCCAGAACTGAAAAATGGCAAGCCCTGGAATATTACTTATTCATCTGTTTATTTTTTTAAAAAGCCTATAGTTCTGAAGTTTGCTGCCTGGTTTCCGGCTTGCTGAATTTTGTTTTCTCCTTTCATTATTCAGCAAGTTTCAAAAAGCATCAGATAAATGGGTAAATTCATATGCCTGGCTACTCAAGAGTAAGGAGATCTCTCTGAACAAATCACAATGGCATAAGATCCTGGGCTTGGATTCAAAGCAGAGGTCCAGTAACTTTAAAGACTTGATGGGGAGAAGAAGTAATAAAAGAATTGGGCAATTATAATTCGCTGAGTAAATGATCATTTAGAGATTGGAAAATCAGTCCACTTGGAAGAGACTACTGATCTTTGTATAAAGATTCGGCAACTTTGCTTATCAAGTATCATATATAGGAGGTGCACATTCATTGAAACGTGGGGAATGGTTGGCAAATAGAGGATTTTGGACAAATAAAATTTCCCAAGTTCTCTATTTATGTAGTTCCTGGAATAACACAGCCTTCAGAAGCAGTGGCCCAGCTGCTGAGATGGCTGTCCAACTAATATATTCCCAATGCAATCACCACTTTTTGTTTTTCATCATTATGCTATCCTCAGCCTTGTTTATTGGTTAAATCTTATGAATGGAAAATAAGAACACTCACATTAATACCATACTTACAATGCCTCTCTTCTTTTTCCACCAGCCAGGACCAGGTTTTCAGCAAGACTTCCAGAATTCTAGGAGTTGAAGTCCACCCCCCTTAAAGTTGCCAAGATTGAATAACAGAATAACAGAGTTGGAAAGGGACCTGGCAGGTCTTCTAGTCCAAAAAACCCCCCAAAAAACCTGATTTAGGTCATTGAGATCAAATTCATGGGTACTACATATATTTTTTTTAGCAACAGTTCTGAAGTGGTTTACCACTGCCTTCTTCCAGATATTCTTTTGCCCTTCAAGTCTGATCTATAGTCCTAGGATTTCCTATGAGTCTGCCATCCCAGCATTAACCAAGGCCACCTTCACATTCTGAGTCAAAACTAGCAAGGTGTTGCTTCTGAATCCTGGAAATAAGGACACGGGGAAAATAGTGTAGATTGGGATGGTTAGCCTGTGGCTCACCAGATATTACTCCTAGCAGTCTCAGCCATCTTGACTAGTGGTGAGGTAGGCTAGAAGCTCGATTCTATATTTATTAGGTCAAAGGCATCCCTTTGAGGATTATGCAAAAAAACAAGAAAATAATTCAGATATCCATTGTGATTTTACTCTTTTTTACTTTTCTTTCCTCAGCTTGGTGTTTTCTATGTATTATAGCTTCTTCTTATAGGTTTTATAAAGGCATATTTGAAGGTAGGGGATGATAAAAATACAAGATGGAGCCACAACAGAACAAGATGCAATTTAGTGGTGAGAAACGTAAGGTCCTGAACTTAAGCAAGAAAAACCAAATGCAAAGGTACAGCATAGGCAGTACCTGGCTTAATAGTAGAACCTGTGAGAGGGATCTAGTGGTCCTACTGGACCTCTGCTTAAGTATAAGCCAGCAGTGTGCTGCAACTGTCAAAAAAGCCAATGCAATCCTAGGTTGCATCAACAGAGGGATAGCACCAAGAATACCAGAAGTGATGGTACCGCTCTATACTGCACTAGTGAGGCGACAGTTGGAATACTGCAGCCCATATCACCATGATACAAAAAGGCTAAGGAAAGGAGTGCAGAGAAGAGCAACAAAGATGATAAGGGTCTGGAGGCTAAACTATACGATGAACATCTAAGGGAACTAAGTATGATTAGCCTAACTAAGAGAAAGCTTAGGTGTGATATTTATGATAGCCATCTTCCAGTACTTGAAGGGCTGTCCCAGGGAAGAGGGGTTTGGTTTATTTTACATAGCACCTGAGGGCAGGACAAGAAGCAATGGAGGAAAGCTCATAAGAGGGAGATCCAACCTGAGACTAAGGAGAAACTTCCTGACAGTGAGAAATTAGCCAATGGAACAGCTCACCTCCTGGAGTTGTGGGTGCTCCCTCACTTGTGGTTTTCAAGAAAAGATTTGGATGATTTGTCTGGGATAGAATAAGGACTTCTGCTTTAGGCAAGAGGTTGGACTAGAAGACTTCCAAGGTCCCTTCCAGCCCTATGATCCTATGAAGCCCCACCCTTTTTAAAGTATATTGCACTGGTAAAAAAAAGGGGCAGGCTTCAGTCATGTGATTGCAACTGCCATCTTGACTTTTTGTTTGTTTTTAGAATATTTCTATTTCACACTTTCTACTCCCTGAATTTTCCTTTTTAAAAAGTTGCATTGGTAGTGCTTATATTAAGAAAAATCTAAAAACAAGAATCATGTGGAATTTATTTCCAAGGGATAAATTACATGTCAGATGGGTAATTGGGAAATAAAATTGCCTATTATTATTTTTTCCACTGCAGCTCCCAGTTTTCATCAAGCTGCTTCCTCATCTCCTATGTGATTTGGATTACTTAGCTTACACAAATTCATCTAAGAAGCTGCACTGGAAAAAAATACTTTACAGGGAAGGGAACTGTAGCTTGAAAAAGGGTAGACAGCAAAAAGTTTAAATTTTATCTTACAGTTTCTTCATTAAAACAAAATGTATGCCTCTATTCTGACATTGATTCTGTTCAACTTTGAGGGGCTTTGGTCAGGCTACATCGAACACATTATTTATTTATATGTATGTATTTAAGTCTTTGGAATGTTTCACAAATGCAAATAAGAGCTGAGGAGAAATTAGGAAGTTTAAATTTTCATCCCTTTTTTTCAAATTGGTCTGAAAGCTTCTTTTTCTATTAATGCAAACAGAAGTGTTAGGATGGTCCAGCCATATTGTAAGCCTATCATTTTTCTTCTCTGAAAACGTTTACTTGCACTTGTAAAAATCTGTCAGGCATGAAAGATCAGGTCAACAGATGAAGGTCCAATTAAACTGATTTATTGCCACTCATGCCTATTCACAGGAATATTCTCAACTAACAGTTAGCACCTGCTAGGAGTTAGATAAGGATCAATAGAATTCAAGTGGGGGGAAGAGTTGGACTTAGTCCACTTGTGACTACATAGACATTCTAGGTTGATCCCTCTTTTAACTCTGGCCCCAGGTTCTGCCACTTCTTCTGCTATAAAATCTTTCATACATCTTAAAGTACCTAATTGGGTTCCATCTGAATTTTGTCTTTGTCGTATACTTTTGCTTGTACATTTACTTTCCTCCAAAATAAGAAAATCAATCATTTATTTGTATTACAGGTATATTCTTGTGCATGTGTGCATCTCTGTGTCATAGGAAAAAGACCACTGTTAATATATAGAATCCTTATCTGTAGAATAAAACTAAAGTAGAACCCTTCTTCCTAATATTTCTTATATCACTCTATCCTTCATCTAAAATTTTGAGTTGCATTCAACAGGGGCATAATTTAATGTTTGTAAGTGGTCTGGTAATTAAGACAAAAATGATATATTCAGAATAATCACATAAATATATTCCTGTTTTACCTATTTTACCTTTAGGAAATGTTACCGGAAATGTATGGTTTTACGTTTTTCATGTGCATAGATGATTTTATTGGCTTTGTGAAGCAACTAATACTTTTCATTTTTTGTTGCTTTTGCAGTGTAGTACTTCCTGTAAGGTTTTTTTTTTAGGGGAGGGGGTGTTAAGCAAAGTTCTATGAACATACAGAACTGAAGCATTTTTTCAGAGAGTGGAAATTTCAGTCATTCAAAGAGAAAATACAACTTCGTTTCTTTGCTTATTTGCTGATTTACAGAAATAGACCTTATGCTGAAACAGGAATATCCTTGCCGAATATTGTATACATTTTCATTCTGATAAATGTTCCGTGATCAGAACTGTTCTAGTCGTTCATTCAAATAATAAAGGTGGAATAAAAATCAAAGAATGAAAGAAAGAAACCAGTGGACACAGAAAGGGGGAGGAGATTTAAAATTCCATGTTCTGGGAATTTAAGCTTTCTTTTCTTAAAGCATCTATCACACCAGGGCAAAAACGCTCATATTTGAAATGCATAGTTAAATAAAACCTACTTTGTCCTTGGCTGAGCAGTTTTGGGGCCTCACATCTTTTCATAAGCGTTTAAAAAAAAAGCTTCGACAAGATTGGACAAGATTAGAGGAAGACTATTTATTTGTCTTTTCAAAAAAAAAAAAGATGATCAAGGGATCTCCTTTCCTTAAACTCCTTTTATATTGCAATAGTACTGGCATTGTCATCTTATTTTCAGCAGTACTTCACAAAATGTTCCATAGGACAAGTGTGATCATTTCATTATACGCTCATTCCGGGAACTGTTGGAAATGAAAAGAAGTTTTTTGGCCAAGAGCCCAACATTATTCTAACTATGCCAAGCATCATCAAATTTAAACAAGAAATCCTTTGGTGGTTATATGTACAGGGTGTATCAAAAGTTAGGCCACATAGGCCAAATAATATGCTTTATTAATTTTTTTCCAGAGAAAGTTTTACTGTGTTTATGTCCTATGTGAAATGAGTAAGAAGAAAAGGGCAACTAATTTGAACATTTAATGTAATTTATATAATAAATTGTCTATACGCCTGACTTTGTTATTGGGACTTGATATTTGGTACACTTTGTACATGTATTTATTTATTATTCAAAGTTATATAGTAACCCATCTTACCAGAAGTGACTCTGAGTGACATACAACAATAGCATTAAAACCACAATATAAAAATAGTCATTATAAAACATTCATTATAAAATATAAGTAATCTTTATTAAATATTAAAAAAGATTAAAAATTAAAATTTACAAACCACAAATGGAGAAAGAAATATGGGAGGCACCTTAATAAGTCACTGGTTCCTTGAAAACAACCAGATCTTGAGGTATCTCCTGAACATTAACAGAGATGGAGCAAACCTTCATGAGCCGAGGTGGTGCAGTGGTTAGAGTGCAGTACTGCAGGCTACTTCAGCTGACTGTTCAGCAGTTCAGCGGTTCAAATCTCACCGGCTCAAGGTTGACTCAGCCTTCCATCCTTCCGAGGTGGGTAAAATGAGGACCCAGATTGTTGGGGGCAATATGCTGACTCTGTGAACCGCTTAGAGAGTGCTGTAAAGCACTGTAAAGCGGTATATAAGTCTAAGTGCTATTGCTATTGCTAAACCTAACTGGAGGGGGAGAGCAGGGGAGAATATTCCGAAAGGTGGGTGCCACAGCGAAGAAGCCCTGCCTACTGGGGCCCATCTAATATAGGTCTTTTGTAGATGGAACCCATAGTAGTCCCTCTCTATCAGACCTAATAAGGTGATAAAATAGGGGAGAAGTGGCCCCTCAGATAACGTGGCCCATGCCATGAAGGGCTTTGAAGGGCTTGAATTGGACTCAGAAATTCCATAAATATCTTTGTAGTTCTAGCACCAATGTAGTCAAAATTATATAGCTATTCTGTTGCTAGGAGAAGATTTCCTATACTGAGATGTTAAGGAGCATCATACTCTAAGCAATTAATAACAAATATAAAATTAAAAAATAGTAAGTAAATTGTAATGGATAAAAAATAATTGCTTACTGGCAAACATTTAATTCTAACTTATAAATACAATTCCAGGTATCCATACAGGGCAGGGGTGGCTTCCTTCTGGTTCGGACTGGTTCTCCCGAACTGGTAGTGGCCCGCTGGTGATGTCACGATGATGTCACCGAACCGGATTGGTCGGTGCCGGTCCATGGGGGCCACCATCTTTTTTTTTGAATTTTTTTGAATTTTTTTTCCTTCTGAGCATGCGCAGAAGCTGACTTCCGGCACTGTGCATGCGGTCACCATCTTTTTTTTGGCTTTTTTTTGGATTTTTTGTTACTACCATGCGCGTGCACGCAAAGCATGCGTGCGCCCATGTGGCGCGCCCACAAGGCTCGCCCACGCAGCGCGGGAGGGAGCGAACCAGCAGCGAGGTAAGTTGGAACCCACCCCTGATACAGGGATGTCAGAAAGGTCAAGATGGCAGCCTCAACTGCAGAATCAAACCCTACCTCTTTTTACATGCATCACAGCTGACATTGTGACTTTTTGAGACCAGACCTGCAGACACCTTTGTCAAAAATAATTAGTCTTTTCTAAACTTGAAAAAGTTGAAGTTTTCTTCTTGGTATCTATCATAGTTCAAAACTATTTGATACTTTCTGAAAATTGAGATGGACTATATTTCTAATTTATAGGTAAGACACATTTCTCAGTTCTCTTCCAAAATCCACACACAGGCCAATTTTCTTAATTTGCTACAGGCAAACACAGCCCTGTTTTAAGTAATTTGTATGTGTTTTAGGCCAACATATACATTTCAAATGTTGAGAAGTATTGTAGTTGTCATCACAAAATGGCTGCTGGGAGAATAGAGTTGTACAATATAAACTCACTTTTTTCTGCATGTTTGAATGAGCCTATTCTGGAGAAACTATGCTTCCCTCCCTCATTCTGTTTCTACACCTTTTCTACCCGACCCACCATTATTCACAGCTTCTTCAGTTCTCAGCAGGACCTTGGCAGCTTTTATGGAATCATGGAAGATGCAAAGATTGAGGATCTTGTGAAATCACATCCTTGTTCAAAATGATGAGGAAGCCAAGGGTCCTGGGCTTTGCGGGCTCTATCTGATCTTGCTGACATCTAGGGATCATCCAGATAAAGTAACCCTACATTAGCAGGAATTGCCATTATAGTCTGAATGACTGGCCAATCCATTCTCTAACACTGTAAGTGGAAAGAATAGCAGCTTTGAAGCTTCCCAGTGATAGAAAGACATACAGATTTGTGTTTTTGAGTCAGTTTTGATTCCTGGAGACTGTCTGGACTGGTCCCTGAAATTTTCTTGGCAAGATTTCGGATTACCATTGCCTGTCTCGTAGAACAGAGAGAGAATGAATGACTCAAGGTTACCTAGCTGTCTTTATGTCTAAAGTGGGACTAGAACTCATGGTCTTTTGGTTTCTAACCTGATGCTTCACTACACCAATCTGGCTCTCATCCAGTGATACATAGCAGGTTCAGGGGTCATGTACTTCAGCTGTCTCCCCTATGGGTAGATAAAGAGTATTTATACCTAAATTGTAATCATTATTTCTCATAGTTCACCAGACTAAATTAATGTATGCCCATTTTCATTTTTCCCGAAACTGATTCCTTTTCTTGTCCTCATTTCTTAGTGATGCATTTCCTTTGGTTGGGGTGATGTTCATTTGTTTTCCAACACAATAGCAACAACACCCACACATTCAGAAATATCTAGTATTTATTTCCAGTATTTATATACACTGTTTTAACAAAACAATGGGGAAAATGTTTGCAATGCAGTTAACAGATAATGAAAATGTAATTTTCAATTTGTTTTTAAAAATAAGGGTATGGTAATGTCATTAAAAACACATTCCAAGTAACAATTGAAAACAAAAACTCCAGCTGTTTCAAATGAATTTCTGGGGTCTAGTGCAATAAACATTTTTTCTGTCTTATGTTTTATACAACCCACACTGAAATTTCTATCCAAAGCAGTGCTTGCTGGGAAAACATAATTATTCTCAGGGTTTAATTGTATATTTCTTTAATAGTCTGGCTTTTAATCAAACAGTTGTTGTTGTTGTTTTAAAAAAAACTTTGATTTTTAATGGAAACTTAAGTGCAACTCCCACTGGGATCTCAGCATGGGAAGAGATAAAGTTTAACCCTTGCTATCCCAGCTGTGACCCTAACAAAAATTCTGCCCAAAGTGCAAGTGCTAATTGAAGTTCACCTCTTCTAATCAGGACTGGGGACTAAACTTCTAGCAATGCCATGGTTTTTATCTGTGAGATAGGGAAGTCTCCCTCCCATTGCAGCCCATGGTGCCTTCAAAATATATTCCAAACAGTTAAGAAAAAGCAACTATTGGAATGGAATAGAATAGATGTAATGAAAGCAAGCAAGCAAGGATGGGGAGGATGTAAGCCAGAAATATAATGCATTATTTAAGAGAATTGCTTCCATGATTTGCATCTGCTTGCCAAAGCAAGCCCACCTCTTTTTTTAAAATGGATATAAGTCATACCATAGAGGGAAAATGAACAAACTTATCAAATATAGTGAGAACAACCATTTTGGCTCTATCTCTTTGTAAGAAGGACTCTCTGAGCAGCCTGTAGATACTAGCAATGCAACCTAACATGTGGCAGGTACAGGAAATCAGAACCCGGAGTTATTCGAATGAGTACAGGTTTATTCCATGCTATCTCTAAACAAGAATCTGAACTACTAGCAGTCAAGGCAAATTGGTAGTAGATGGAAGTCAATGGAATTCAAGGAAGGCTGGACTTAGATCTCTTGTGGGCACAAAGAGACTCCAAAACTGATGACAAGCTTTACCCCTCCTTCAGACTCAGTCTGGTCATCTCCTATAACATGTCTTCAGGTTTCCAATGTCACACTACAAAAGACAAAAGCCTGATGCCATTTTCTCAAGTTAAATACAAACTGCGCTTATTTGAAATCTGCCATTTCTATCCTGATCCAAATCTACTTTGGGGGAGGTCCATTTGTAGAATCATTGATACAGGTTTCGGTCAGGGGTTTTTCATGGTGAGGTCAAAAAAGTGAAGATGGAAGCTGTAACCAATCCCCATTTTGTTTTTTAATTGTATCATGACACACTTAAAAAGGGGAGCCCCTGCAAGCTGTGTCTGCCATTTTGCCTTTTTAAATCCCCCCCCATTTCCAGTGGACATCCCTGTCTGGATTATCAAAAAAATCAGCCCAAATTGGTAAATGATAGTTTGGAATTTGTAGCATGCTTATCAAGGGTGGGTTTCACTTACCTTCCCTACCAGTTCGCATCACGACGGAAGTGCGCGTTTTGCGCCCCCGTCACATCGTGCAAAAGACCTGGAAATGACCCCCTGCGCATGCGCAGAAGCCTTTGTGCATTCACAGAGGTTCTTTTTGCAAGCCGCAGCGACCGGAGGACCGGTTCGGGAGCGTGGACCACTGGTCATCGCTGCCGGTTCTGCGAGCGGCGGTAAATTTCCGCTACCGGTTCTAATGAACCGGTCTGAACCGGCAGCAACCCACCACTGATGCTTATGTCCTGGGGAGCTACAAAAAAATTGCCTTTCTTCTATTCCTGCTGAGGCAACAGTAACTCTAAAGTAAAAGTCACAATCTATTGATATACATACTGTACACAGAGATTCCACCATCCCCTGCTCCGATGCTTAATTAGATATTATGCAAACCCAACATATACAGTTAAAATCATATGAGGCTACCAACAACTGAGGAAGTTTTCCTTTTTTCAATTGCTATGCTATGGGACTCAAAGATTGTGGTTCTAAAATCAAGTTTAAAAGATTGTATTGGGCCATACTGATCACCCATTATTAACAATAACATAATTGCATGGTCTATATAATTAGAAAAACTTGATCTACAACAATGCTTTTCAACCAACTTTAAGATGTGTGGACTTCAAATCCCAGAATTGCTGAGGCATTCTTGAAGTTAAAGTTCATAATCTTATAGTTGCCAAGCTTGAAAAACACAACTCTTCCTCTCAAGTTTCAGCACTGGTATGTTTCACAAACACATAAAGAACGGTTGCAGGAATTGGGTTTCTCTAGTCTAGTGGGGAAAAAAAGGGGTGTGTGACATGATAGCAGTATTTCAATATTTAAGGGGCAGCCACAAAGAAAAGGGGGTCGACCTATTTTCCAAAGCACCAAAGAAGGCAAGAAAAGAAATAGTGGATGGAAATTATTTAAGGAGAGAAGCAACCAAGAACTAAGGATAAATTTCCTAACAGTGAGAACAATTAACCAATAGAACAGCTTGCCTTCAGAAGTTGTAGATGCTCCATCCCATGGAGGCTTTTTAGAAAGCTTGAGCTGAGGGGTGGACTAGACGACTTCCAAGATCCCTTTCAACTCTGTTATTCTGGTTAAATTATCTAGAAAATTATCTAGAGAAACCTTTCTTTTCAACATACTGAAATGGTAAAAGTAAAGGGAAAGGTTTCCCCTTTCCAGTCATGTCCAACTCTAGAGGATGGTGCTCTTCTCTGTTTCCTAGGCAACATTGTCCAAAGACACTTCCATAGTCATGTGGCTGGAAGACTGTTACCTTTCCCATTAAAGTGTTACCTAATTATCTACTTGCATTTGGATGCTTTCGAACTGCTAGGTGGGCAGGAGTTGGGGCAAGTAACGGGAGCTCACCCTGTTGAGGGGTGCTCAGGTCTTGACCCTGTGTGTCAGCTTTCCAACTGAGAAGCTCAGCATCTTCAACTGCTGAGTCATCACGTGGTAGCACAGACTAATCCTTATAATGAGAATGAGAATGAATCTTTGTTTCTATCCTTGTTAGAACTTGACCCATTTTAGGTTGCTACCTGAGAAACAACTTAGAAAACAGCATGTACAACTGATCTCCAACTGGGAGGCAAAAAATAAGTCCTGGCAGGAAGGGACAAGTTCCTAAACATGGAGTACATCTTGGAATAATCAGGATTCAGGTAGAAGAGGTCCAATTTAGAGAGACTGGAGATTGATTTCCCTTTATTCCCACTAGGTGGGAACAAGGTTCCTCCTCTTTTTCTTTGTTTGAAAGCAAGCCAGCCAGAGGATCATCTTCTTATGTGCATGGATAAAATGTCTAGTGTGGGTCATAAATTGCAAACTGGTCACTCAGAAAAATAATACGATTTTATAATGTGGGACGAAAGGGGCAAAGTGCTTTAACAAATGGTCAAACAGATATCCTATTGTTTAAATTTCTGAAAGAAAAACATCATGTTTCAGTTTAATAATTCAATCCTGAACAATTAATCAAATGGCTTTTATTAATATAAGTGATATAAATATACAGCACTAATTTTATTCAAATGGATTGTCCTTATATTTTTACATAGTCTAGTGTTTTTCCTATTATTCCCTTGATACACATATCAGGCACAGAATAATGATGAACTTCTTTAAAAAATATTGGCAATTTTTATCTAATACAAGCCAAACCAAATCCAAAAAATGCACAGTCTAAATGAAAAGAATTAAAAGCAGCAAGAGGCAAGACAATTCTTGAATTCTACAGAGAGGAAACTCTTGCATGTTATTATTGGATAGCCAAACTAATCAGGATTTGTAAAAAGAAAGAAAGTCCTCCTAAGTCAAAATAAATGTGCAACTGCCCCACCCAGTTTCTATTATTGCTAGAAAACAATCAGAAGAAGACCAGAAGTTACTTATTTATTGGTGTAGTACAGAACATGGAGGTCAACAGCTCTGCAGATCTTTTGAATTGTATATCTTTAATATCTACAAAGTACATCTCAGTATGAGCTCCCAGCAAATATCACAGAGAACACAACAGATCCAGTTAAATAAACAACTTTTCAAATAAAACTGGTTTTTGAACTGTGCTATAACAAATGGTATGCCACTGCATTGGTTTAGCAAGAATCTAACATACTTTTAGTGTTGCTGTTTACCATTATTTCCTGGAGCTGTTGCGTTAGATCTTTTGCAAAGTGATGTAAGCTCTTAAACTTGTATTCTGCACATGCTTTACAGGAAATAAAGGACCATTAAGCATCTATATAGTTTTCAGTCAAGATCAATAGATATCCCTTTAACCTCGGGGTGGGTAAACCTTTGGTAGCTAGGGACTATTGTTGGTGCCAAACTCAAGTGAATGGAAAAGTGATGTAAGATAATTGAGGCCTGGAGAGAAAGAGGCAAATTTCTTGGGAATTTTTTTTTAATGATACTAGGTGTATTTATTTCCATCTTAACATAGTAAAAAACAATGCACCCACTATCAGGCCGAAGCCATCTTATTTGGACACTTTGGCCTACCACACTTTATGCTTTTAAAAAATGTATTCTTGCTGTGGGAATTTGGGAGGGGCTGTTGCATGAGGGATGTAGAAATGTAGCCATAACAAATTCCTTTAGATTCTCAAGGTCATCCTTTGTCCAGCACCTGCCCGGAAGCTGAGGGGAGTAACGGACACATTGGCAGAAGACGAGTGGCTAATGTGATGAACTTGTTGGTGTGGGGTCAAGGGGCTTGATCTTTCAACTGGGTGGAGAAACCCTCGTAAGCGTCAGATTCGGGTTTCTCACAGCTGTGCCAACATGGCTCTACTAATAAATTGGAACTTTGAGGAATACTTTGCATTGGACTCTGATTTAGTTTTAGATGCTATTTGGAACCCTGACACCCACCTTTTCTGCTGTGGTGGACAGAGGTAACTCCAAGGCTGTAAAAACAGTGGCTAATGATCCATGTGTGATAAATATAAAGAGGGCAACTTTAAGGGTTGAATACATGAACATGCAAACATGGTCTTGGCTTTAAGGAAAAAACATAACTAAAACTTGATAATAAATAATAGTTACATTGGCTCCTTTTGCTGCTCCATGAGGACAAGTGGCAGTTAGAGTGCCTCCATATGAGAACAAGAAGAGAGAGAACAGGAAAAGTTAGTCTGAAGAAGGGATGTCTTCCTTATTGTCTTTTTAAAGATGGTAATAAGGAAATCATAGGAAAAGGAAGTATGATTCACCAATCAGGTCTTTCCTTTTCAAGTCTGTTGAGGTGGTTATCAATATTTAGTTTTAGTAAAGTAGAACCAACCTGGCTATTTATCTTGTTTATTTATTTATTTGCTTATTTATTGTCTTTTCTTCAGGAATTCAAGATGGTATACCCAGTGCTTCGTTTTCCCATTTTCCGTCCTCCACAACTACCACTTTGTGAAGTGTTTTAGTGAAAGCCAAAGGACTTCTACCTGGGTCTCCATGCTGCTAGGCCATCACCTGAATCAACACACCATATTAGGTCACATTAGGTGACTACACATAGCTCTGCTTTAAAAATTCAATGGTCAAGCAAAATGGTTTAAAACTTTGAGTATAGTTTGCCTCTCAGAATCAAGTTGAAGATTTAAACTAGTAAAGATCGTAGAACAGTTACAATCAGGACTAACTAATGTAGGGTGCAAAAATCTGGTGGCTACTAGGGTAATGTCATGGATTTCTGTGTTTCTTTTCTACTGTTCATCTGGATTTTTGTAGAGATCCCTAATATCTACAGATTAGAGAGTTGTAAAATATAAGAGGGAATTGTTTTTAATGCATGACGTTATAGGGGATCCTTTATATTTTCTTTAAAAAAAAACTTTCTTAAGATGTTTCATACTGTTTAGTAGTCTTATACAAACCAAAAGTTAAAATTAATATTTTTCAGGCTTCCCCAACACCATCATCACCCTAAGCCATCAAAATATCCATCAAACAGATTTTTTTTTTTAAAAAAAGAACTAAAATACAATAAATAGAAAAACACTCTATTGTTCTATTGGTCTTTCTGCCACCCCTAAACATACACCTTTAAAGTCTTCATATTCAAAGTAAACTGGGAACAATATCTTGGACTTCCTTGAAGGGAAAAGTGATAATAAATTTTAGTATATCAATTAAAGAAGCAAGCGAGTATTTGAAAGCTGTGCTGGGCTGTTTTCCTGATTATTTAATATATGTTCCCAGCTCAGTGCTATGTTCTAATAATTTCCTGCCTGTTTCTTGGTAATAAGTAATTTCCGTACAAAAAATCAGATATTAGGGCTGGGAACCAAGATTTTGTTTTTGCTGCACCTGTGATGTTATGCATATGACAAAGAATGTACTATTTTATAACAGGATTATTATTGGTGTCCAAGACCTTAATTACAAGTATACTACCAGAAGCAAGCATTTGGAGATAAAGTTGTAAACAAAACAAAACTAATAGGATCTGACTACCATGCTATCAAAATGTCCAACTAATTGAACACATGCTTATATTTGTCTGATCTAGGTCTTGCAAATGCCCATGATGGATTAACCAACAGTAGCTATCACAGGGCAACCAGAAACCATAATTGAGGGCTAGGCTAAGAATCAGAATAAAAGTTAAAATTGGGACTGACAAAGTAACTGTAAGAAGTCACACTAAGGATAGTATATTTTCTCAGGCAAAGTCTTCCTTCACCTCCTGGAGGGGAAAAATATAGATAGATAGATAGATAGATAGATAGATAGATAGATAGATAGATAGATAGATAGATAGATAGATAGATAGATAGATAGATAGATAGATAGATAGATAGATAGATAGATAGAT